>OY744607.1:9945641-9990641 GCA_963556255.1 Allolobophora icterica | reverse complement strand
CTTGCAACCTGTGTTACTCGCCGTTGTGTCGAATCATATGGCCACGATTCTGTCTTCCAATCCCAAACTTCTGATCTCGGCCAAACACGCATCTGCCATGAAGGCAGCAGTCCCGGATTGGAGTTTGGGATGGCCAATAGTTTGGTCACATCCTTACCAGATACCATTATTGGAAGACGATCAACGCACACTCGTCCAGTTTCTGTAAAATCTGGCATGATCTTGCCGTCCCAGTGGATAGTAAGGTGAACCTTCGGATCGAAAGATTCACGAATCTCAGCTGCTAGGGCTGCACGGTTATCCTTCCTTGCTCGATGGATAGTAGAAGGACTGATGATCAGCTCACCAGCTGGTGCTGCATATAGATTGGATGCAGCGAGAGCAGAGAAAATGTGAGAGGCATTCCTGCTGCTGGTTTTGGTACGAACTAGACCTGCTGCAACATCACGGGTAACTACAGAGATTGTTCCCTTTCGCCGCTTTGGTGGTCCAGCTGACGTTGAAGGTTCTGGTTCTCTTTCTGAGCTATTTGATGACGCCTCTTCCTCAGATGATGTTGCCAACAGTGAAACCTCCGTCGCTACCGTCATGCTTGCACGATATCGTCATGGGCGAGGGAATTATTGTTGTAGACAGATTGCTCCGATCGGAAACCACGACATTATCTGATTGGCACAAACTCATTCGGGGATCAAACACATGCTCTTACCAAGAGAGACAGTCACTCGCGTTAAATACCATGCTATTGATGTAGCACCAGGTGTCTCCTCTAGAAAACCACAATAGCTTAATTAATTACTATATATTATGTTGAAGATCGAAAACACGAAGAACAGACATCGTAACGTCTAAAATTTTGGCCAAACCGAGACAGGTCACCGGGTTCCTAATTTCGGTCGCCGTGCGCCAGTACTAAATGTTCAGCTATCGCGATATAATTTCGGATATAGCGTTTATACGCTAATTGGCATGATAATTCGACCTGGCCGTTAAAAGATCTTTGAGTTAAAAAAATCATGTGCATCATAAAAACACAGTGATATATATGTAGGCCTATATTTCATGTATGTCTTGGGAATTTTAGAGAGGTGGTTTCACGTTGCCTTTCTCTCGGTGTTTTTAAGGAGACACCATCTCCAAGCGTCGATGTCTTTCATCGTACGTCCTATAGGCCTAATATTCACGAGCGCTGCGTCAATTCAGTTGTGTTGTCCAGATATATAAGTAGAGATCATGCCAGAGAGGAATCAGAGGAGCGTCTAGGTTCAGGAGAGCTTCTAAAGCGGGTATCTTTTATGTCGAGCATAAAAATTGATACAGCCTATCTGCCAAAGGGACTTGTTTCTCCATTTCATATCTTTGAGCAGCTACTCGACATAGCGCTCGTGAATAATTAAGCTGGTGTCCTGTGATTAGCTGAGAAGTGGCGCTCTAGAAATTTGGAGTATTACGACGATTGCTATATATGGGTCATTATCCGAAATGTTACAAATTTCGTCTCCGAAAATCAAAAAAAAAATTTCCCCTAAATTGGTTGCAAGTGTTTTTTTAGTCATATACAAAGTTAAATTTAACTAATTTGAAAGAAATCCACTATATTTTTAATCATAAGTTAATTTTTTCCAGAATTTATATAGTCAAAACTCCTCTTTTTCATTACAGTCCGCCCTTTTTGTTTAATCATAATATTTAATCACAGGGACATGATATATTCCTCTAGTGCATATAAAATGGCAATTTCTTAAAAGTAGATGATTCCAGCATTAAGTAGGAATACAATAGGCCTTTCCTTCACATAATGTATTAGTCTAGTGTCAAGAAATTAAGACATTTTTCGAAATTATTTTTAAAAAGAAATATTATTTTCAGCTGCAGAAAAAATATGTGCAGCATTAGCTATATATAACTGCATGTATAATATTTCTATTGCCTACATTTTGCCTTGCCGTCTTCCAACTAACATAAGGATTTTGTGCAACAAATGTGCTATATGTTTGCCGCATCTGACAACCATAGCAACAAGCTGCAAATAGGCCCAAGCTTAACTTACATCAACATTGATAAATTATCTCGGTAATGAAGAGATGTCTTTCAAAGTGTTCGTCTACAGGCAAGAAAATTATAGGTTTACGTACGTTGAAGTGTCGTCGAGAAAATCCGATTTTGAAAGTTCAGACGTCGATGTGGTAGCTGTTCTTTAACCTTCGATATGCTACTTTAGGCCTTTGAGAGTAGGCCCACCAGTAATCCGCTCAAGGCCTTTAGACCGCTGCCTGAAATCGGTCAAACTTCTCGCTAACAGATGTACATATATTTTACATAGGCCTATATATACAGGCCCATACATAGGTCTATATATTCACGAGCGTTGCATGAAATCAGATATGCTGTCCAGACATATCAAATGGAGATTCAAGTCCGGTTGTGCCAGACATGCCATGGCAGAGACAGGATTCAGAGGAGCATGGGCGGCGATCCCGGGGTGTAGAGGGGGCAAGACCCCACCTTTGAGAGTGGGGGGACACACGGTCACACCATACATCGGCCGCGCTCCCCCCACATTTTGAAGAAACACCAAAAAAAGTGAAAAGTTTGATCTCGGACGCAGTGTTTAATCTAGACGTCTTTGGGGGGGTAAAGTTCCCCCCAGGATTGATGTTTCCCCCCAGAGGCCGGCAATATTATAATGTAGAGAAGTTTTGGGGAGGCAAATTCCCCCCCAGGATACATGGTCATACATGGTTTTTCCCTAAAAAAAGGTCATCAACTTTTTTGAGAGAGTAATTCCTATAAGAAAATTGGGACGAATGACTAAAAAAACAAAGGTCATCAACTTTTTTCGAAGATGAAAGTTGTAAAAAGTCTGGATGAAAGTTGGAAAAGTCTGAAAAATTGGTGGTCCCCCCAGAAACCTGGTTTCCCCTCCCAGAAGAGGGGGACTAGATTAAACACTGCTCGGACGTTAGCGCGAAAAAATTGTTTACCTCTTTTTTCACCAGATTTTTTGACCAGATCAGTTCAAAACTGTTTTTTCACTAGATCAGTTCAGAAGTGTCCCCCCACCTGTCAAACAAGATCGCCGCCACTGCAGAGGAGCTTCTGGAGTCAGAAAGGCTTCCAAAGCGGGTATCGTTTAGGTGGAGCATAAGTCGAGCATAAAAATTAATATATCTGCCAAAGAGACTTGGATCTCCATTTGATATCTCTGAACAACTCCTCTGACTCGACGCAGCGCTCATGAATAATTAATTAAGCTGGTGCCCTGTGCTTAGCTTTGAAGTCGCGCTTTAGAAATTTGGAGCATTACGACGATTGCTATGTAGGACGAGATTTATAGCAGAATGTAAAAGACTGACGTTGAGACTGTCGAATGCAAAACCTCTGAGCATGCGCTACGCGTCTACGTATAATCCTTATTTAATAAGGATTATACGTAGGAGTGGCCGAAGGACTGGCAAACATCGATCTTTATACCCATCTTTAAAAAAGGAGATGCTAAGGAATGCGAGAACTACAGAACCATTGCGCTAATATCTCATACGAGCAAGATACTTCTAAAGATTATCCACAAAAGGATGGAAGACACGATAGAGAGAGAGCTGCCGGCAAATCAAGCAGGATTTAGAAAAGGGAGAGGCACAAGAGACCATATTGCAAACCTAAGATGGATAATGGAAAGGCAGAGGGAATATGGACAAGAGGTACATCTTTGTTTTATAGATTACAGCAAGGCATTCGACTGCGTTGATCATGCTCTGCTGTGGAAAACACTGAGTGAAATGGGCATACCCATGCATCTGATAACTCTCCTCAAGAACCTGTATGGCAATCAGGTGGCGGTGGTCAGGACAGAACATGGCGACACTTCAAGTTTTCGAATAAAGAAAGGGGTCAGACAGGGATGTATACTATCACCATACCTATTCATTCTATATGCAGAAAGGATAATGAGGGAGGCAGGTTTTGATGATGAGGCGGAGGGTGTGAGGATAGCTGGAAGGATAGTGAACAATTTAAGGTATGCGGACGACACAACACTGCTGGCGGAAAAAAGGAGAAACTGAAGGATAACATCAGAAGGCTAAAATGTGCTAGCGAGAAAGCAGGAATGTACTTTAATATAAAAAAGACGAAGATAATGACCACTGAGAAATGGAGTTATTTTGAGGTAGATGGAGAGGAGATAGAGGTGGTATCAAGCTTCTGTTTCTTGGGGGCCATGATGGAGAGTGAAGGTGGATGCGAACGAGAAATACGACGGAGAATTACATTGGGGAAGACGGCAACGCAGGGACTGGAAAAAATATGGAAGGACAAATCAGTGAGTTTGGGAACGAAGACAAGAATTGTTAAAGCAATGATCTTACCAGTGGTGCTTTACGGATGCGAAACATGGACAAAAACCAAGGCATTGGAGAAGAAAATTGAGGCATGTGAAATGTGGATCTGGAGGAAAATGTTGAGGGTTTCTTGGACTGAGAAGAGAACTAACGAGGATATCCTGGAAGAAATAGGACACTGGAGAGGGAGTTTGACGTTGGGGCAGAGAGCGTCCAGGCAGAAGATGTCATACTTTGGACACGTGATGCGTGCAGATGGGCTGGAAAAGGAGATGATGTTGGCGTGTGGGGAGGGCAGAAGGAGGAGAGGACGACCAAGGAGGAGATGGATGGACGAGATACAGGAGGCATTGAAGATGAACATCTCGGAGCTGAGAGAGGCAACGAGAAATCGGAGCACATGGAGAAGGTTGACCATGACAGTCGCTAGGATTCAACGAATCGACAGCACAAGGTGACAAGGTGATACGTAGACGCGTAGCGCATGCTCAGAGGTTTTGAAGCCTGAGACACACATGAATTTGAGTGGCGCTGATTTGAGTGGCGCTATATAAGTTTTCGGTTACAATTACAATTACAATTACACATATAGAAGAACAGCGTTGTGCACCTCATGTATGCCTACAGAGGCGTAACTTTGGTCTGAAAAGTGGGGGTACCAATTTCTTCACTTTCGTTTTTCGCATGGAGACCATCTCGGGGAAGGCATGGTAATAAAATATTGCTTGGCTTTGTTTAAAAAGTTGGGTACGATACCCCAGTCCAAAAAGTGGGGTACGGGTACCCCTCGTACTCCTAGTACTCCCACAAGTTACGCCTATGTAGGTCTATGCCTCCCCGGCATGGAGGAGTTATACAAACGCTGAAGATAGAGCCAGGTAGAGGCCCTGATGTAAATGCAAATCCAACTGTAAAGCTCCGAAAATTCTCAGCGCCATACAAAAGCCACGTCAGGGAGACCAGCTTATTCACCGGCGCTATAATGATGGGACGTAGGGGCGTAGAGGTTTTCTCCCAGTCACCAGCCCGAGTGGCTCGGATTTGGCGGGGAAACAGAAAGAGCGTTTATTTAGCGCGGTCTGTACTGACAAGCATCATGTTCTTCGGGGTTTAATTTCTGCTCTGCGCTGCAATAGATACGACCTTAGACCCCGATCCCACGGGTTCTCCCTCCCTGAAAGAGATGGTCCTCTATAGGAACATATACCCAGTGGCGGCGATCTTGTCTGAGAGGTGGGGGGGTGGGGGGGAACAAAGTCGGCCATGGTCTGCTCGATGACATTTTTAAGGAATTCATCCCCCCTTTTTTTGCTTTTTAGGAATTCATCTCCACAAAAACTTTATCACTTTTCTACGAATTCATCTCCCCAAAAAGTTTTTTTTAGTCATTCACCTCTTTTTACTACTTTTTCGGTCTCCCAACAATAATCTCATCACCCTTTTTTTAGGAATTCGTCTACAAAATAGATAAACTTTTTTTTACAAATTTCTTCCCCCCCCAACATTGTTTTAAGACTTTTTTACGAATTTCTTCTACTTCCGGAGAATTTTCGGGTGACACTTCTGCAAAAAAATGTCTTTTTCACCTCATCTGGTCAAAAAGGCAGCGAAAACCCTCACGCGCAATTAGGGCCTACATTTCTCCGTCTTTTCTTGTGTTTCTTCAAAATTTGGGGGAACAAATGTATGGCGTGTCCCCCCACTCTTAAAGGTGGGGACATGTCCCCCTCATGACCGCCGCCCATGCATATATACCAAAGGTTTTCACCCTCCCCATGCTCCCGCGGTATATGTCTTGTTATGGTCAGCTTCCACAGACAGCTGTAATCGTAAAAGGTTGCGTCTGTGTCAATTTTCATGTGTAATAAACGAATATTACTCTTGACTGAACAGAACACAGTCGTCGAACACGTACTATACAAGCCTACGTATCTGGGCGCCGGTGGCCTGACGAAACAGTTCTGCGCTTTGCCCAGTGGCAGATTTACTATAGAAATAAATTATGCCATTGTTGTTGAAAACGGCCCACAATTGCAATAGTGCGAAGCACATTATTATTTACAATGCTCGGCCCCTTAGCATCCCCTTAATTTAATTTGCTTGTTACAACGTTAGAATGTCTATATTTAAAACATTTCCTTCAATGCTCCCCTGTATTATATTTTTGCCTTGAGGTAGGGCCTACTTATAAGTTCCCCATATTACTATTATTATCATTATTCTTCCAATTAACTTTATTGTGCCTCTTCCTCCTAACTTTACTCCAGCGCGCCTCTGACAAACATTGAATACGTATTTAAAAAGGCTAGGAGCTCGTTGAACTAAGAAAAAGAGCAGACCCTTAAGCTAGCCCAGAGGCAGCCAGGCTAAGAAAATGAAGTCGCTACCACTTCATACCATTGGTATGAAGTGTTAGCGACTTCATTTTCTTAGCCTACAGATATAGAAGCCTATCCATGGGGCGGGTATAGCCAGTGCTCTCCCTCAAAATCTCATCTTCCGACCGACAGTGTACGGTCAGTGCACTCATTGCAACCGCGTTGGCTAGGGGTGCAGATGGCGCAGAAATCTCGAACAAAATTTCTGCCGTCGCGGGGATTTGAAACTGTGACCTCTCGACTGACAATCCAGCATGAAAGCCACTACACTGTCGAGCGCTGCAGTAGGCCTACAAACGTGCGCGTTCTTCAACAGCGACCGTATGTGGTCTCGAACCTACAGTTATAAATACCAACTAATTTCTTAGTGAATTGATCGTTTAAGATCCTTGACCACCGCTGCCTGTTTGGAAAGTGTACCACACCATCTAAGCATTTATAACGTCCCTTTGCACGGATTTAATTCGTGTGCCATTTTAAAACTTGAAAACCTTGATTTGATGAGAACAAATAAAAAGCTGTCATATCTTAATATAAGCCATAACATTGGTGCATGCACTAAATATATTAAACAAAAATATAGGCCTCCATAACAGTTAATCACCGGAAGAACAACGGTATACACAAGAACCCCCTTACAACATGCAGTTCCAAAGCAAGCCCCTCACTCACAATTACTGCTCCACATATTCAAATTTATAAATCCTGCACACCCAATAAATGCAATATAATCATAAACCTAATAATTATTCATACAATGACTAAAATAATAGCTAAAATATTAATGACATATCACAAACTTGTAACAGAAATTGTTCCTCAAACGTTACTTCAGTAATACAGTTAAAATATGCAGTGTTAGAAATTCAGTTATTTAAAAATCGTCATAATTATTTGCATATTGTAAATATCTATTACAGTCTGCTTAAAAAAATTCAAAGCACAAGCAAACGAGATATAATAATGCTATGTATTTCAGCATGATAAGGGTAATATTATGCTCGTTTAAGCACCTCTGTTGATACAATTCAGGGCGTAGTCCTAGTGTTTGAAGAATCCCTCCACTGAACTGCAAATACGACCACAACCGCCTGGTTATTTTTTCGTAGCTGGCTGGTTTAATTTTGGGGCATCTGTGCCACAAGCCAAACGGATCTTCTGAACAGTGGCTGGACTGTCAAGGACAAACTCCGACGGAAGTCCGGCCTCTTTTCGGGCAGCAGAAATTGCCGCTTGGATGGCAAAGAAAACTGAGGAACTCAGAAGCAGCGGAGGTTCACCAATGCCCTACAAGATGCACAGGAACATGTGAAAACTTAAGGTAATTTAATACCTAAGCATTGCAAGTTTCAGGGTGTACCATAACAGATCACAAATTCAATTTAACAATTGCCAAGTTTGGAAAACGTTTGTAATCACAACTATATATTACAGGTTTTCGAAGACAATCACCCACGGGTAAGAAAAATACAAAGACCAACCTTAATAATTATATGTATTTAATTTAATGTAACCCAATTTAGTTTGAAAATATTATCAAGTGCCAAAGGCATCAAAACTCAGTCCACATTCAATTTCCATTGGAGAAGTCCAGTCAAAATAAGATTAGACTGTGCAGAATAATATCAAACCTCAATCCACAATGAACTTCTTTTGTAGAAGTTCAGTCAAAATGCAATGAAATCAAATTGCATCTCAAGTATTAAAAAAAGCAACTAAATTGCCCCAATACCTTGGACGAATATATGGCCATCGTGTTTCCGGAATCTTTGAGAAGAGAGACATTCATCTGAAGTGGAATTGAACCAGCGGTAGGTATGTGATATTTTCCTGCACCAATCGTCTGCAAATGACCATCGGGACCATAGCGATGCTCTTCCAAAGCATACAACCCAGTTCCCTGAAAGAGACACCACTACAATTTTAGCAAATATTCTCCTTAAGGCATCGTAGAACATAATGTTCATTCATGCCCCATGAGGACAAGAGGAAGATCGAGAGAAACGCTGCTGGACTGGATGATGACACACGGATACAGAGAACTAAAATAGGAGGAAAAATGCAGTGGAGTGGCACCATTGAAAAAATGAACCTGCTAAGGGGCAGAGAACCTAAAGAAGAGGTATGGTTCTTGAGGTGAAAAAACTTTAGGCTGAAGTATAGGCATGAATCCAACAGCAATCCACAGATTGAACATTTCTTGTGCTACATGGCTCAATAACAACTTCTCAATTACACTTGTTTTTCGTATAGTGAAGCCACAGAAACAGTGTTCTTAATGAATACTGTAAACGACTTTATCACATGGCTGAATATTTATTAATGTGGTTTATTATGATATTGATATCTATTTAGCACAAGATTGATCTTGCAACATAGGTTTGATCTTGCAACATAGAATTGATCCATGGACAGACAGACAGAATTGCGATACTGTATTAAGACATGTTAAGCAGAGACTGTTAATTAGATTCATGTTCAATTGATAGTAATTATTAATTACCAGCATCTCGAACAAGTACTTATCATGTTATGTTTGCCAGTTTTGCCACGAACTATATTCAATTTTCTCTCTCACTAGTTTCTACCCTTTCGTTGAATAAGTTTATAAAGTACCAAACATACAATAATACAATACAATACAATACAACTAGACATTTATAGCGCACTTTAACAAAACAAGTCTTGCACGAGAGCATGGTACATGTACAAGGCTTCTATGCAACAAGATTCAAGGCTCCTCAGAAGCAATAACTGTAATTGGTTTCAATTATTTCCTCCTTTCAACAGTCATACCTAGAATTAACAAAAACATTACACACCTTATAATAATTACAACGGCCACTGTATTAACACTCCAATGATGAGAGTGTATTATAAACGACTGGGAAACCAGTGCAGCTCGTTGTTGAAGTGTTAAATCAGTGGTCACATGGTATTTTTGCGAGGAGAATTGTAATCAGAATGTAACAATTGACTGCTTAAATTCTGCTTTTAAACATTAAACTAGCACAATCAAATTAGAACATTTGGTTAGCCTGACATGATACAGCTAAGTATTTCCGCCTCTTACCATGACAAAGGCACCTTCGATCTGGCCAACATCGATGGCTGGATTCAAACTTTTTCCAACATCCATAACAATGTCAACCTTTGGAATCTGAAGTAAGAAAACAAGACATTCTACAAAGTTTACAGCACATGTGAAAGGAAAATAATTAGAGGTAATTTCAAAGTAAAGAGACTGTTGCAAATGGATGTAGTAAACTTATTTTCATGCAACTCTTAATAAATACTTATACAATATATATCCGTTCTTGGCCCCCTACTGTATATCATATACACCTCTGGCCTTTCCCTGCTCCTTGCGGATCATGGTGCCTTAGCTCAGCTCTATGCAGATGACACGCAGGCGTACATGCATTGTCCGCCGCATAATGCTGCTTCTGTTGTAGCGGCTATGGCCCAGACACAGTCTGATCTGGAGATGTGGATGGCATCAAACCGCCTCCGCTTAAACCCTTCTAAAACTAAATTTATGTGGCTGGGTACCCGTCAGCAATTGGCTAAACTCAACCTTCCCTCTCTCTCCGCACAGTTTCCTGGCTTTACTTTCTCTGCCTCGGTCCGTGACCTTGGCATTCTATTGGACCAGGAATTAAGTTTTGCACCACACCTTCATCGCCTCAGCCGCGACTGCCTTTATCAGCTCCGTCAGCTTCGTACTGTCGCTCGCTCTCTCTCAGCAACAACAGCAACTACACTTGTTCACGCTTTCGTCACATCTCGTCTTGACTATTGCCTATCTCTTTACTCTGGCCTCCCTTCTGCACGCCTAGACTGCCTTGACCGCATCTTGCGCTCTGCTGCACGCCTTATTGGCCAAATACCATATTTTGGCCATGTATCAAATTATATGCTGGAGGTCCTGCATTGGCTCCCTGTACGGCAGCGCATTGAATATAGGATCGCCTCCTTTGGTTGGCGATGTCAACTGGGTCTCGCACCAAAATACCTGATGGATCTCTTCCAGCCTGTGTCTGCTTCTCGGACTGCTCGAGTCCTCCGCTCGGTGGGGAGGGGGATGCTATCCGTCCCGTTTGCCCGTACTGCTATCATGCAGACCCGCGCTTTCTCGGTGGTTGGCCCGACCATATGGAATGGCCTTCCCTCTGAGCTGCGCCTACATCCTAGGTCTTCCTCTGGTACCTTCTATGACCACCTGAAACTGCTCTTTTTCGCCGTGCTGGAGTCGGGAGCGCCTCTGAGTAGTTCCCTTGAAGTGGCGCTATATAAATTTACGAATGAATGAATGAATGAATTAGTGTCAACTGGCCAAACTTTTATGCAAGAGTAATCTTTACTATTGATCGATTCATCGCCTTTAATTCCAGCCAATCAGAACGATCATCTAGTTGACTGTAATTGCAAATTTATATAGTGCCACTTCAGAGAACAAATCAGAGGTGCTCTGCACCCGATAAAACAAAACCATGATTTAATAGAATAGTTTTCAAGCACTTGGGTTTAGAATAAATATACTTCATCCATCACATCAGGCAGCCAGCCAGTCATCCATCCATCCATCTATCCATCCAGCCAAAGTAGCTGCAAGTTGTTTCATTATAGTGATAAAAAAGCTGTAGAGTAAGATGACAGAAGAAAGAAAGATCCGTACAGTGTAGCTGCCAGTAAGACAGTCGATTTCCACTTGCGTAACAGCAGCTCCATAAGTGTAATATCCGTACGGACGACCTTTTCCTGTTTTCCAGTCATAGTTTTCGCTATAAGAATGGCTGAATAAAACCAAAGAACACAGCTACAAATGGGCCACTAAAAAAACAACCAAAAAACCACAGTGGACATGGCTGCCAATTGGTTGAGCACTCATCTTGTAACGCGGACAGTATGGTTTGAACCTCCCCCGAACCTCCCCTGAGATGGGTAAGATGTAGGGACCTTGAGCAATGAGCAAGTACTTCACACACAATTGCTCAGAACCATCGATTGATGCTACGTCATTAGATAGTGGCGTTTAATAAACATAATAATAATAATAACTTGTTCGGCCGTTCCAGGAATAATCTTTTTCTTTTTTATATGTCTCCAGATGGACAATTCTTTTATCTATCTGGGAAATGCTTCTAACCTATATACCTATATTCAGCTGACTTAAGGTGATTATGTATGCATATGCACAAAAATAGGCATGCATGTACATAATAACACATGTATATGTATGTATGTATGCATAAATTTATCTATTTACATGTACATGCATATCAAAAAGTTCATAATTATATAGACTTCTGAAACCCCTAACTTGCTGCAGAATCTCATTGCAAAATACAATTATCATACAAAAAATAGTAATGTGAGAAGGCAAATTAAATAAAATCTTCAGGAATGTCAGTGGAACGTACTTGTAGAATCCAGAAGCCGAGAGATTGATCTTTTGACCATATGCAGCCTTGATCTGTCAAGCATTTTACAGGTACTTTATTAGCATGATACCAATTTGGCTTCCAGGTAACTCAATCATACAAGGATAAGATGAAAGTTACTGAAGTACATGAAGAGTAGTCCATTAATCTAACTCCGATATGCGGTTAAGGGTAGTAAGTGTCAGCAACTTCATTTTCTTAGCATCAGCATGAGAGAGGCTGACCAGTCCTCTCCTTTGAAGCCTGATCTTTCCACAAGCAATGTTAGGTCAGTGTAGCCATTTATAGTACAGAAATCTCCAAAACTTTCCTTTCATGGCAGGCACGGAACAAACCCATAGACTATCTAATCTACGCAGAAACTTCGAGAGCGCCATTATCTTAATGCCCATTCCAAAATTGCAATCCGTTGGACATATCCATGGAAAGAATATTCGCAAGGCCACAGAATCCAAAAGACAAGTATGGGGTTAAGGTATAGACCATCATGCATCCCTACCATATATGACTTGCACAGAAAGCATGTTTTTGTCACCATTAATTGAGTAAAATGAAGTTCATGACATGTTACCTTGAGATTGTTAAAACCTTAAACAAAATAGTTATTAGTGCTAACATCTGATTATTAAAAAGATTTTGTACAAACTCTTAAACATAAATAGCATTTTATAATGATAGCAAAACACCACATAGCGCAGTCAACGAGCAAGAAAAGGCTCTATAAAAGAACTTTATCTAAGGCAACATCAAGTGCAATGGCCAACAAAATTAGCTTCATTCCAAGCATAGCCCCTTGAATTTCATAAATTATTGTAGAAAAACTATCAAATAATTTACCCATTCTTCCCATTTCCCACTGGGATTCGCTTCTTTAACCGGCTTCAGTCGTTCATTCAGTTTATTGCAGGCATCCTGCAGTGAATAATTAAAAGAACAGATCAAACTTAGGTCTCGGGTAAAATAAACTTCAAGAGAAACCGGGACCGGAAGACATGTAAATTTAAATTATCCACATCATCTGAAATTTGCATAACTTTGCATAACATGAGTGCTTTTGCTTTATGAGGTACTTAAAATGTGTTATATTTCGCATCCTGATATATACATACACAATTTACTGAATTAATACATACAACTTATTGAATTAATGCGTTCCTTACGTATACGAAGTCTAATTATTTACTGAGCGCTTTGTGAGGTATTTAAAATGTGTTAATTAATATGCGTTTCTCTGACATATAATAACTTCAACTATGATTTCACTTAAAGTGACCATCTATTGATGCTTTCTGCATTTATGATAGGTGTGCTTAATAAATCATTTGATTATATAAGATTACAAATAAACACAGAAATGACTACCAGGACAGCACCCCCGTTGAGGTCCGCTCCCCCACTGCCGCCAGTTGTTATGGAATTTGGGATAACTCCACTGGATGTCTCACTAAGGTGAATCTTATCGACAGGGATATCAAGTGCACGACTTGCCACCTGAAAATAGAACACAAGTCTCATAAACACTAGTGAATAAAATACTAGTATGCAAAACAAAAGGTAAAAAGTGTAAACATTTTCAGGCCACTAACTTTCACAACCCTGTTCTTAAATTGACAGATCTATACTTTTCGTATCTTAATGCACCTATTTACATGTCTTAGACGGTCATGTTCATGATTCTATGAACAGATAGTGAAAGACGCTATACATTTTAACTTATACTATGTAACTGAAATTTGATAATGCACCTTTCAACAGAAGTGTGCTGCCTCTCTATTGCAGCAGATCGAGTTTCTAGTATCGAACAGACATTACTATAGCTTAGTTTAGGTGCACAATCGGTTGATGCATTCGGCACAAACGCTATAGAAGTTTCTATTGTTAATTATCATTAGTAAACAACGAATCCATGCAACAGAAAACAGTAAATGTTCAGATATATGCATATACTGAATTTTATTTTCACACAGGGCTTGTTCGGCTCTTTATTTAGGATTCATTCACAAGCTATAATCTACCTGGATCATTTTTGTATGTAAGCCTTGTCCCGACTCCACTCCACCATGATATAGAAGCACAGAGCCATCCAAGTAAACATTCACCAAAGCACCAGCCTAGAAAATAAATGACCAACAATTGCTTAAAGTCTTACTAAAATTGTTTCTTCAAATTTCAGACACCGAGAATAAGCCGCTATATATCCACATGGCTACATGAGCATTGCTCGCTCGTGCACTTCTTCCAGTAACCTTAATCATTGTAACTCCCTTCTCTTCGGTGTCACAAAAACAAAGAATTCCGAACTCAACAGCTAGAGATATCACAGATACTTCGAAGCATGTGTCACATTATCCCAGTTGTTAAATCATTGCATCAGCTCCCTGTTGAGCAGATAATTAATTTTAAATTATTGTTTATAAGATACTGCATCCTGAACAACTGCAGTACCTTCAACATGTTGTCCCTCAGACTTATCACCCAATTAGATCCTCTGACTGCCTTTAAATTGCATATCTAGAGTGAACAACTGATTTTGCATCAGAGCTTTTACTGTTGGTGACCCATGGTTCAGGAATGCACTTCCACAATCTGCTCACTCTGCTGTGTCCTCAATATCCTTCCGTTCTCAACCTAAGTCGCTTTTGTTTCAGAGTTCATCCTCCTTAGACTGCCTTTCTGTCTCACAGGACTGACCCTCCCTTGGAACTGACTCCCTTTTTAATTAACTGGATTACAATTCTGTTTTGCAATGCCATCGATTGATGCTTGGTGCATCGTTTTGACACTGATTAAGATTAGATTCGATATATATTGCGTTGATATATTTTATTGATAAGAAATACAAACCTGAAACCATGCAGGTGGCAGGCCTGGTGAAAATTTCAATGGTACTACTGCAATGCCTTTCTTGAGCAGATGCGACTGGCTGCAGTAACAATACCTCACAGTTAATAGTAACACTTTATTTCCATTTAATCGAAATTTAATCAGGTTTAATGTGTACAGAATGTTCTATCAAAGACAGACTCAGGTACATGCAATGAGTTCCTGTTATAACATAATTTATACTAGCAAGTTCTGCTAGGATATCCACACAAGGTAGAAGCATACAGATACAATTTAAAACAGGTCAAATTTATAACTCAAATCAGTGCAGCAACTTTACAGTACAGCGAGGAATCTGAAAACCAGTTGCATTACCCATTGAATTTTTCAATCTCCTCGGAAGCATGCTCATAATCGCTCTGCTTCAAGACTTCTTCAAAGCACCTTCGTAAAGAACCTTCAATTGGGACGTTGAGGAATGTGATATCGCCTCCACGATACATGTTCAACTCTCGTATCTACAATTTCGGATTTATTATCACATCATTTAGCACTTATTGTCAACTAATGTCATTAAGCAGAGCCCAAACAGGTAGCCAGAGACACTAAAGACTGTTCATAAAATACAAAATAGGTTCAAAATACATGTAATTTATGTTAGAACCAATTAAAATAAACCTGGAATGTGTAGCATTCAATCCTTTCAATCTTATTTCTGAACTGTGATAGCGTCTACTGAAACACTACCATTACCATCTCCATTCCGCAAGGACAAACATTCTTGCATTGAAGACTTTTTGTCCTGATGTTCTTTTACACAATACACATATTACTGTGGTGCCACATAGGTTCATAGATGACCAAGTAATACTTGCATTACCTTGTGAGGAGATTGTCTGAGGAAATTAGCCACTTTGGTCATCCAATGTTCACATATTAGGAGGCCTTGTGGAACACCGGCTCCTCTCATAGCAGTGTTAGGCGGCAGGTTCGTCTTACAGATATGACCACGGATAGAGATGTTCGGAATGGCATAACAGTTGTCAGCATAGAACATGGACTGAGCCATGAACTGAAATAAGACACAAGAAAGTCAACGTTTGACTATGTGGGCTCAAAATTCATAAACAACACTGAGTAGATAATAAGAGCAGTCCCGTAAGCTAAGTAAGTAAGTAAGTAAGTAAGTAAGTAAGTAAGTAAGTAAGTAAGTAAGTAAGTAAGTAAGTATGTTCTTTATTGAAACGAGGCAGCCATGAGTACGAATTGTTAGAAACTTCCTTTTCTCAGCCTCGGCATATGAGGGCGGATGGCCAGTCCTCTCCCTAGCCGTTCATCTTCCCACCAACACTGTATGGTCATTTTACTCATTCCAGCTGAGTTGGCTAAGGGGTGCAGGTGGAGCAGAAATCTCAAACCAAATTTCTGCCCTGGTAGGGAATTAAACCCTTGCCCTCTCGATTGACAGTCTAGCATGCTAGCCACTACACTATCAAGCACCCCCCGCACAAATAAACAGATGAGAAACTGAAAAAATAAATGAAGGATTGAGTGAGCATGTAAACCAATGAATGTGACATGGCTACATCCGAATCATCTGAAAAAATCCAAGGAACCAAGCTGTGGATGCTTAGATGAAAATCGTAATTGCATTTGCACATTTATGTAGAACCTTTAACAGGAAGATTGCTCAGAGTTGCCCCAACCTAATAACACGAGACCACTATCACATAGAATGGTCTTCAAATCGCTGGCAAAACAGAGGCAGAGGAATGACAGAAGTTTATGTCACAAGTTAGCAATCTGCTGCAAAACACTATATAATCCAATCTAATTATCTAATTAACTAATCATTAATTATCGAATTATTTATTATTATTCATTAATTATTTAATTGCCTACTTATCATAGTCAAACTCTGATGTTTAAAATCCTACTAAAAGTTAAATCATCTTGAATTTAATTGAATTAGTGTACTTTACTGTATATACCGAATTACAACTGTATAAAAACAGGAAACCACTTATTATACAATGTTCAAAGAAGAGTTCAACACTTGGCTATAGTCTAATCATATGAGTGCTGGGAGTGCTCCCGAGTAGGCATCTTGAAGGGGAGCTATATAAACTGCTTTAATAATAAAATCTACACTCTCAACTACATATGCAGAAATGTAAAGGAGTAGCATAGTATATGCTACACCAGTTTCAAGGTTCAAGATGGCAAATAAAATTCATCAACTTACTGCGTGGGCAATCTCCGGCCAGAATCCATCGTTGGAGAACATCTCAAGGTCAAGGGCTTGAAGTTTTCCATCTTTGTTGAATCCAACCTACGCAGTGGAAAGACAAGACAGATCGTGTCATTACAAGTGTCAGTCTGAGTTCTTCATAAAAATTACTGTACACTGTCGAAACATTTGTTTTAAGGTCACATCAACTTCACTCTTCACTAACTATCTCATTCATCTATTTTCAACAATCCGACAAGATTTTAAAATTATTTCCATTCACAAATTAAAAAAAATTATGCCAGGTCTAATATTTAACAGACCATTAAAGAGCATTCCAACCAATTTGGAGTTTGGAATGAATACCAATTTTTTTACTTAGGAGCTATCATCGACAGATCCATCGTCATGGTGACACTACAGCAGTCATAATTTTAGATCATTGGCTCCACTTCAAAGGAACAGCCAAGTAAAATTTTAAAAGTCACAACTTTAAACCAAAAAATTATTAACAGAGTACCACAAATAAAGTTCACACATTATAAACGGACCGATTATATAATGTAACACAACAATTATGAGTTCACAAGCTAAACTTCAAATGTACATATATGTCATATCATTTTTGCATGTATGTTTTAAATGTATAAATATAAGTAGGCATGCATGCATGCTTGTATGTATTTATATAAATATATATACATGAGCATGCACAACTGTACATATACTGATACACTTGTGCGTACGCATATATGCATGTACGTATTTACAGTACCTGGCATGTATATATGAAGGCACTTAATATAGCATCTTTCAAGTACCTCAAAAATCAACATCATAGATCAAGCTATGCATTACTATCTGTGATATTTAAGGTCAACATTTAAGACTTATCACATTGATAAAATAAACATTCATCCAAAAATCAACAACAGTTTACCTTGTACTTGGCAAAGTAAGGCCGTCTTATCCCCGTCATTTGCATATCTTGACGCCTTTCCAAAACACAGCGAACAGGTCGATTTAACCTACACATGCACAATTCATATACAGATTTGTGTCACCAACGAATGTCTCCAAGTCATTTGTATAAGTGTGAACCAGGCTCAAAGAGAAAGTTCTGGATAGATGAAACGTGTGTTTAAGGAACAAGAAGGTACAATAAATATTAGACTAAATGACTGAATGGAGAAAACTGAGTGGAAGGAGAGAATAAATTAACTGAAAACTGAGACTGGAAAGTAGGTTCTTGCAATCGTAAGAGATCATTTATATAGCACAACTTCAGTAGCAAATTATTCAGAGGTGCTAAGGTTCTTCTCAGAATCATAATCGTAAACTTCAAATTTCTAAAGCGCTACTTTAAAGCTAAGCACAGGGCACCAGCTTATTCATGAGCACTGTGTATCATATCAGACAGATTATCCAGAGATCAGCGCCCAGTGGAGGTCCGAGTCCAGTTGCCAGATAGACTAGAGAGAGGAGGCAGTTGCTAAGATGGGTTTCGTTGAGGATGAGAAAGCTTCGAAGGCAGAGGATTGGATGGATTAGGGGAGGAATTCCTGAAGAGGTGAAACTTCAGTTTGGATTGGAAATTTCCAGCCTGTGAGGTGATAAGTAGTGGAGCCAGAAAAAATAGAGAAATAACGATGATGATTAAAGAAATCACAAGACCAATGTCTATTACTTGTGAGCTGCTAGCGCTGTTGGAATTGAAACAAGAAACATTCTGAATTCTTTGCCACCAAAAGCACCACCTAAAACAACATATCATTTAATTAAACAATTACCAGTAAAATAAGCGCATGAAGTTTAAACATGACACTGACCGACAGTACATAATCAAATCTCAGTTGAAAAACATAACTATTCTCAAATTCTGCCTAAACGAACAATGTAATAGTCAACACGCTTACACATTTACAATGATGATTCACAACCTATATTATGCAGATACTGATGACAATGACCTTGATTACAGTAATGATAATGACTATGACGATGCAAATCACAATCATGAATCCATGATGAAGGCAATGAAATACTTTATTATTGTTAAGTCGTTAGAATAAACAAACTAACAAGTACCCAAAACCAAATCTTTTGACATAAAACCTAATCTTGTGAAATCACAAAAACTCATAAGACTATTTAACACTTTAACAACATGACTGAGAAACCAATGCAGCTTGTCGTTAAAGTGTTAAAGCTATAAAGAAGTTTCATCAAATTTCAGAACAATGCAACGCACCCATTCTCTTGGTGTGGATAACAACCTTGTTACAGGAAACATCCAAGGCTGATGCGACAAGCAGCTACAAAAAATCTATACTGACTGTATGTAATGAAACAATTATAATGATAATGTATTACCAGAATACAGACTAAGCAATAAACAGTTTTTGTTTACAATATATGTCTAATTTAAGCAAAAGAATTTTAGTTTTTTATTATCACCAGCTTAATAGCAATTTAAAAAACAAAAACTTAATTTTATTCCCAACTCTTCATAATAAGAACGAAAATAAGAACAAATTTAATTCCAATGCCAATTCTGCAATGTAGGCACCTGGCACATAGCATAAACCATCAAATAATGAAATTATGAAGAAGTGGTTGGGCAGCAGGATGCAGAGAAAACAAACAGCCAATTGAATGACAACAGAAATCGATTGTAGGGCCTACTATGAAACATTGCTAAGAAAATAAAGAAATGAACCTGAATTTTAATGACACTTACTGGTATATGGGAATTGTATAACTCTTAGATGATCGAAAAGATACATTTTGAGAGTGGAGAAACAAAGAGGAACCTGAGTGAACCAACGGGCATAAAACCCATAGACTTAGAGAATAAGGAGAACATCTAACCTGTATTTCAGTACCATACTGAGCACCAACGTAGATGTCTAACTCTCCGTCCTCTCCCTTTGGTACAACACGGACGCTGTGTGTCTCCATGTAGAAGTGCTCCTGACCGCCAACCCTCACCTCGCCTTCGATCACGTGATCGCAGGAAGTAAAGGCAGTTTTCACATCTCCATAGTTGATGACACCTGCATCTCTAACCCACGGATGAAAAGACTTCTTGGAAATGGCATCCTGGGGCATCAATGACATCAGTAGAATATAATTCAGTAGCCTATTGTTTGTGACATTGTAACTGATTGGTTAGGCACATATCTTATAAATTCAAGTGGGAAAGTTAGGTTAAATGTGTTTTGGTTTCTCAAAACAAAATGAGTAGAAAGAAAAGCGAACAGAAAATGTTCGGCTAATCGCAGAAACAAACTGACCTCGATGGTGATAATTGGCTCAAATTCTTCATATTTCACGATGACTGCTCGTGCTGCTCTTCTTCCAAGGTCATGTGACTCAGCTATGATTGCTCCAATCGTCTGGCCAACCCAGTGCACCTTTTGAAACATGAACACATCAATCCATATGCACATGAGGAAATTAAAAGGAATTATACATGTATTAAATATCTAGTGTCTATATTGCAAATACCAGACACAACATTGCAGTTTTAATGTACCACACACCTGTATTGATGGACGCCAACACACAATTCATTGGGTTTCACTGGCTAGTTACACACAGTCAGTAGGTCCCTCATTTAATTAGTAATGGTTTCTATTTTTTATTTTAATAATTCAATGTGGACTTTAATGCGAATCCTGCCAAAATGCCCACATGGAGCCCATGTACGACTCATATTCGCATGTGGGACCTGTATAGAGCCCACATGCGTCCCATCTAATGCTATGGAAATGCTGGCAACAGGGAATGTGCTTTATGATAAGGTGTGTAAACAAAACAAGGTAATATTACATTATATAAATATAATACTAATAATAACAGTAACAATGACAACAAGGAAGCAACAGTTACAACAAATGCTGACCTCTTTACTGGCAAAGATTTCCTCTTCTCCGTTCTTCTTCCCTACCAAGTTGGACTTGATAACGGATGTGTGATCAAGAAAGCAGACAACACCTTTCATCGCCAATGCAGCTGACGGATCAACGCTCAAGATATTCGCATTTGCTTTTGTACTCGTAACTAGCGTCAGGTATAATTCTCCTGTTGACAATCACACCATAAAGGCCTTATAAGGAACATTCAATACATACATACATATATTCATGCATACATACACAAATACATCCATGCATGTATACATATCGATACATACATATGTATATAACTATATATCAATACATACGCACATATTTGTTAGACATTTAAAACATTTTCAAGTTTCTTGATAATTACAACATGTTATAATGACTAATGACTATTGTCTGGCATTTCCTCATTGTCTCGCGTTCGCTAATGGCATTTCTATTTCCCTGGGCCTCTGTGCTGAGAGTACCTCTGAATAGTTATTCTGTGAGGCGCTTTATAAATTTCTAGATACAACACAATTATATACATGTATGCTTACATACATACATACATACGTGGATACATACTTGCATACATACATATATGCAAATTTTTACATAACGTAAATGCTTGGTCACATTACAACGGATAAGATTTAACATGAAACTACCTTCTGATGGTCGCATATCATCGACAAAGACAGCTTCGCCAGTTGCACTCTGCTTGGCCCATCTGTGAGTCAGCGGCTGTCCAATCGTATCAGCCTCGGACTGTTTGGTGACAATGTCATAGACCTGAGTTCCACAGTGTGTCTTCTGAAGCGCCTTCTGAGTGGAAGTCAGGTAGTGCTGTTCTTCTTCTGCTAGGCTCAACAAATCCTGACAACACACAGGTAACATACGACATATAAGTAGAAACTTGTGATACTGGTTAGCATGCTGGACTGTCAAACGAGAGGTCAGAGGTTCCAATACCTGTTGGGGCAGAATTCAACATTTCTGCTCCACTTATGCCCCTTGCAAATTCAGATATAATGAGTACAATCGAGAATACTATTTTGAGCACATTGGAGTGACCTTGACACGTAGTCACTGGTGGCCACGTGATCTATGGACTGGTAGGTGAGGAATACATGTCAACTGGACCCAGTGGCTTTAGGGATGGCCGGACGTACGATTTTTTTACCACCAATGTCATTGTGTACTGCAAACTATCAATGCAACTTGGTCCAGAAACTCTGAACATAATTTTGTGTCAACGTTGGACAGCAATCTTTTGGTTGACTCCATCTATGTGCATAACCCCGATTAGTTTGCTTACTGACGAAATATCTAATTTAACACTTTAATGACGAACTTCGTTGGTTTCCCAGTCAATTTTAGTACACGATTAACGACATCGTATAGGCTAGCGTGGCGAGCACCTCTCATCAGTTTTTCCTTCACTGACACTATATAAATTTCTAATAACACTTACAAACTGACTGTAAACGGTTATGAGCTGGAAGATCTGACAGTGAGGGACAGGACTGGCCATTCGTCTTCATATGCTGAGGCCGAGCAAAATGAAGTCACTGATGCCTGACACTTGATGCTAGCTTAAGGATTTGCTCTTCTTCTTTTCTATCTATCAAAAATGTTCAGTTGCTTCTTACAAACCAACACACATGATTTGAAAGAGGAATTAACTAACCAGCTTTTGAAAGTGCTTGTTGTAGACCTTTAGGAAGAATTTAAACGCGAAACCCTGTGCCACGGCCAACTTATACTTGTCTGAATCTCCACTGGAAAGTACCGGACGAAGTTCATCACCCAAACTGGATGTCAATTCATCCAGTAGGCTGCTTTCCCATTTCCTGTGCAAAACGGAAATACAGGTTTGGTGAATCACTAAAGAAAAACAATAGCTTTCTGATAATTACTGAATAGTTTAGCTGCATTTGAAGCATCTGTAAGGCTCGATAGGTTGATTGCAATTGTAATTATAACTGAACAAAGAATTGTGACTGCACTTCATTTATATAGCACCTGCTTAGGAAAAATCATCAACTGCTTCTCCCAATCTTACAGCACATAAGTAACCAGTTACGCGGTTAATGAACGTAACAACACCTGTGAGGCTGGTAATCAAATGAATGCAACTAGCGCCTAAAACAGAATTAACATCATGAAGAATAAGTCATGCTTTCTGCTGCAAAGGTTTCCATGCTTATTTACCTACTCACTCACTTTGCTAGATGCTTTTCCCTCTTTCTTTCTTACTTACTTACTTACTTACTTATTTACATTGATTTTGTAGAAAAGTGAAAAATGAACCAATTGATAAGTAGTTTGATAAATGAGACAAAACATGTCATTCAGTTCACCTGCCAATCAATTTCTTTGCAGTTTCCTGGGCAACCACAGGCACTGCAGATAACCCGCCAAAGACCATGTCAACAACTTTAACAACGTTGCTTCCTTCCTTAAACTCCACGTGCATGCCTGCATTAATGTCGGCCAAAGTCAGGTCTTTGCGAGCGGACTGCTTAAAACTTTCAAAGTATTCGTCCTAGAAACAGAATTTATCCACAAATATGTAAATAAAAGCTCTCATAACACAAAGTGTAACATAGAGGAGATGCTTATTTTCTTCATTTAGACAATCTAATGACATTCAAAGTACTAAACACGCTTTGTTTTGGAAAATATTTAAACTAACACCGCATGTATAGAGTTAACAAAACCTGATGAATTGTGACACGGTTGAAAATGTTGTCCTGAATTTCGTTAAAAGAAACTAAGTGACCGCATTAGCGGGACTAGTTATTCCTTCTGGTCTCACCTTTGAATGCCTACTAATACTTTCTTTGAGTGACTGTAATATCGATTGTTATGATTGGTGTTCACTTGACTGATCGATTGATAACTGCACAGGTCAGTTAGTTTTACCTCATTCAACCAAAAACCAGCATATGACCGATAACTATGTATACGCATGGGGCTAAAGTACCTTTGCAGAGAATGGCAGGAAGATACCAAGAATCACTTCATCAGGTTTCAGACATGTTGTCGATTTTCCAGTGAAAAACTTCTGTTGAATGTTCACTTCTCTTTCTCCACCTGAAACAAACAAATTGGAAAACAATTTACATACTTTACGATAACATTCCTGGATGTTCTTAATATGACCAAAGCATTTTACCTCGTCTAACTCTGCTGAATTTTAATTATCCTGGCAAAGCGTAGAAAGACCTCCACTCTCCATTTTTAAAATTTCCTTCTTTTCTCTGTCAAAAAGTAACATTCTTCAAATTGACTTTTCAGATCAATACCACGAAAACCTTCTGCTTGTATATAAGGTATGGTAATTTCTCATTTTCTACTCCTCCTTTAGCAATAAATCATGAAATTGATGAGAGCACTTAGCTTACTGGCTGAAGCAAGTTTGATGAGGCTTCGTGTAGTCAGAAGCAGGACATTGACGTCAGCTACTGTGCTTGCAGTAGCCAAGCTTCCACCTATTGTCTGCAATGAAAATGAAATCAAGTCATAAAATGGGAAGGAATTTAACGTGCAGTACCAGTGCAAGCATTCATTTATAATTTCAGCACTGCTAATCATCCTACAGCATATTGTACCTGATTAAAAGGCTAACTTTGGAAGACAAGACAAGCATGTGATATAAACGTATATATATAGTCATCCATTCACCACAAAGGTAGGAAATACATACACATAAATATATAGTAATCAATGATAATCAATTATTGTCATAATGATTCTAAGTTCTAAAGCTAAAATAAATCCCAGACCTAATACTAATCACTCTGTTACATCAGAATTCATATTCTCACACAAAATTTAAAAGTTGAAGTTGCACAGTAATCAAGTGAAAGATCTAACAACTTCAGATATGTCTTGTTAATGAGGACTAGCAAAGGGCAACTGATACTACTATATGCCTGCTTACCTAGCACTAAATCACCCTACACATCATGAATTGATTTTGTATTAAAAAATCAAGTAATTGGTATTCTTCAAGTGAACATGATAGCTGACCCTGTTCAACGAATCTGCAGAAACTGTAAACTGTGTTTATTAGATGTCCATGCACCAAAGTGCAATTAGCATTTGGTTAATAAAGAATATACTTACTGACTTACTTACTTATTTTACAAAAATGTCAGAGTAGTGAATTTCCTTTAAGCAAAAGAAACAATGGAGTGGGAGATGGTTGAATGGTAACATGTTGGCATGAAAATCAGAAGATCAGAAGGATGCAGGTTCGATACCTGCTAGCCAAAGGCAGACTCATCCTTCCATTCCCTAGCTGGCGATGGTAAATGAACAGTAGAACAGACGGGCGCCTAGCAGGTTGCCTTACAGTTAAATTCGACTCCTGTTAAACTTGTCATCATCTGTTACTACTATATCATGTAATCTTACTGTGTATTTGTCAGTTTGAATCAATAAAGAAATATTATTATCATTACACAGCATACAAACTCACTGCACGATTTCTTATCTGTGGATAGCCAAAGTACTGCAGCACATCTAACATTGAACTCAGACATCTGGATTTTGTCTCTGCAGAAAAAGACAGAAGCATTTACACGTCATCATCATCATCATCATCATCATCATCACCACCACCACCACCACCACCACCACCATTATCATCATCATTATCATCATCATCATCATCATCATCATCTTCATCACCATCACCATCACCACCATCACTACATCACCATCAGCAGCAGCACCCGCAACAACACCTGAAGCATCTATAGCAGCTGCTTCTGAGTTTCATCAAGTCCAAGCTTCTCTCATATTTAGTCGAAGTCTTGTTTATAATATTTATCCAGCACATTCAAGGTCTTCCTTTGCTTATTGCTTCAAATCTTGCAAGTATTACCTCCTTTCTGATCCATTCATCAGGCATCAAACTGGATAAAATATTCCATGCTACAGAGAATTAAAACAGCAAAAGCAGTCTATACCAGGAAGTTTTTCCAACAACAAGGTAATTTTGTTTTCCAGAGAAGTCATTGAAGTCATTGCTCCGATCCACAGGCCACCATCTCTCTCCTCAAAACTGCGAAGTTCACTGATCTGTGTAGTTGCAATAACAACCAGTGGCTTTTCTGGCGTAGAAAACTTCAAATGGAACACTAAAAAAAAAAAATTTGAAATCACATTAATGGAAACAAAGTCCAGTTGTCACAAAGCACTGCCATCAAATTTCAGGACGTTACTGACAGATTATAAGTAATAGGTTTTAAGAGATGTTCCTTTGTGCACCAAATTATGACTCATGAATAAGCTGGTGCCCTGTGCGTAGTGTTTAAGTGGTGCTTTAGAAACTTTGAGTTTACCATGATAATTTACATTGGTACACAGACATACACTGGACAGAGGGGATAGAGTAATGGTAACACTCATGGTCAGGAAAGCATTAGATCATGGTTCGATACCCATCACCCCCCTCTACGGCGGCGCCTTGCATGGCTGCCAAACCGTGTGTTTAATTAAGATCTTGATTGTACTGTCATGTTTCAATGTAATCTTACTGCGCACTTGCCAGTTTGAAAATAATAAAGTTTATTATTATTATTTTTATTATTACTTAACAACAAGAGTGTACTAAAAGCGACTGGGAAACCAATGCAGCTCATCATTAAGGTATTAAGTAACACCTTTGCCAAACCTCTCCAAAGCCCCGATAACTAGATTACGAAGTTATATTTCTTCACCCATCAGATTTCGATCAACAGATTACATTTTTTACTATTGTTACACTTGAAGCGCTCATCGATCAATGTCTTGTGCATTACGAAAGCAGCTTTTTTAGAATTCATCAGAATAGAACAGACTAATAAACATTTGACATATGATATGGGCCCATAGGGAAATTTAAATGTACTTTATAAGCATTGTTAGCTATGGCAATTTTGCAGCTTTACAGTATTCTTAGAAATGTAGACATTACTTGAAATTCATAACAAATTTGCATTAGCTGAAAGCAACTGTGACGAAAAGCCTAACAAACCAACCTGCGTTGGTTCCACCAGCAACAAGTAGTGCACCGGGAAACTGCTTCTTCAGGTCAAGTAGCTCTTTCATCGAAACAGGTCTGTACCATGTCACAGAATCTGATACAAACTTAAGACTTTGCTTGTCATAGTGATCTGAGAGCTGCCAACATCAAACAATGATACATTGTCTTGAGACGTATTCAAAACGAGTTAACTGTATGGACGCATAACTATAATCTCAGATTGAAAGGAAGGGCATTTTACTTTTCTCTTTGATCAGGCCTGGCTTGGGAGTGCCTCTGAGTAGAGCCCTTGAAGAGGCGCGTTATAAATTCCATGATTGATTGATGATTGATTATAAGACAAATCTTTAGCATATAGCTCTGGTACACAGTTTTGAACTTTATGACCCCAGAGAGTTATTGCTCAAGTCTCTGAGACTACTTTTTGTGGACTGATGACCATGGTTTGACAATGAGCATTTTCAGTAAGCCTACTTTCCGAAATGCAAATCATCTTGACCTATGTGACTGCATGAGAAGGGACGGGATTCCCGATGTGCAATCAAGCCTCAGATCTATGCACCGATGTACACCAGCTGCAGATGGATAATTTCTGTCTCAGCAGAGGAGTAGCGAAACAGGTCTTTGAAATGACCTTGACCGTCAGTCATTGGTGATGCTCTGATCTAGGTTTCCTGGAGTGGTGCTAAATAAATTTCAAACAGCAACTACAGTTACGACTGTTTGTAACTGTAGCTAAGTTTTAACAGACCCTTAGGTAATGTTGTCGAAGGTACATACCAGCATGTTTTCGTGGCTGGTGTAAATTGGCGCCCAGCCTGTGTTCTGTCAGTTCTTTAATGTCATTCATGCCTAAACTCATCAAAGGTCGTCTGTTTCAACTTGTTTAACCACCACAGCCTTCCTGCTGGTTGCCATTATCTATCAGATTACGTACAGGCTTCTCCAACCATCGTTTTATGCCTTGTGCATTATGATCTATGCACTACAGCTGCTGCTCTACATAGCCCTGGCCTATTTCTTGCAAAACTTAAAACTGTCTTATATGAACGTGCTGGTGTCGGGAGCACCTCTGAGTAGTTCCCTTGAAGGGGCGCTATATAAATCTTCGAATGATTGAATGATTGAATGATTGAATGAATAAATAAATGTTTAGATACAATACAATACAATACAACACAATACAGAAGTCAGAGATTAGATTGGATTCTTAGAAGCACTTGAATCAGTTTTCTTTAGCAGTATAAGTTCTCAGATCTTCCAACACCATATAACAATACCGAATATTATATTAACCATAATTACAGCACTTTTATTCCATTACAACAATTTAGTGAAATAACACAGAATTTATTACAAATATAATCATAAGGCATTATATTGCATTTTATCACAATACATTACATTACATAATCTGACATGCATGTAATTTTTACGAACCTGCAGTTCACTTGGAAATATCAGTTCTTGTTTATGAGGATTGGAATCATCCTCGGCGGTGGAAGAGCAAACAACTTCGGAACATGATTTGTCCTACAAAATTAATCATTCAATTACTCTTTTATTAGAACTGTTTCCAACTTTGACACAAAGATCTACCAGTAGCACTCTTACCCCAGGGGTTCCCAACTCCCCTCTCTCCTCCCCATCCATGAGGCTTCAGGCCACCTCTTTGCTGACGATGTCCAGGCTTATGTTCATGGGCCTCCTTCCTCTCAACTTCTTCTTGCTCAGCGCATCGAAGCTCTTTCTCATGATCTTCATACCTGGATGTCTTGCAATCGCCTGTCCTTCAATTCGTCCAAAACCCAATTTATCTGGTTTGGTACTCCTCAGCAACTTCAAAACATCTCACACACCTTGGGGTGTCTGCACCCCAAGGTGTGTGAGATGACATTTCAGGTGTGAGACAAAGAGGTTATGTTACTACTGTACTGTATGTATGTCACAATTTGGATTGATTTTGCAGTTTACAGTTTTTTCTAATTGCTCAATTTATATTTGCATTTTATGCACCGAGTCAAAAGCCTATTTTTGAGTTCAACTTGTTCACCCGCAGTACTGCATGAGTGCATGTGGTTCAATCTGTGTTTAAAAAAACAGAAATTTTACTTATTCATGTTTGTAGGGGTTGCGAACAATATTTAAACATTTCCTAGGGGTGCAGCGCGTAGAAAAAGGTTTGGAACCTCTGCTTCAGCCTGTAATCAAAGCATGAGTGATCAGAATTGTAGATCCCTACATGTGACAAGAATGGTAATGGCTACAAATAAGATACTAAGACAAAATGCATTAATAAAAGCACTGAAGAGAAAACAACAGCCACAAACCCTAATTACAAGAAACTGATAAACAGCTGCTGCCTAATGTACTCTAGTTCCAGAAGCTAATTAATAGTCAATTTCAAATGTCTGAAAACATTCAAAAGTAACTTGTCAAAATGCAGGTAATCGACCTTTGGCTGATTTTTGCAGCACTGCTCTCCCATGGGGCATTCTGAGGCCTGAAAAATAATGAAACAAATTACATCAATGCTTTTAAAAAATAAACACTTTATTCACAGTAAGATATCTCGTATATTATATTTCAATAACAGAAGAAGCATCATAAATAGTTACTTTCAAAAGTTTAATTTCAATTAAGTCTTCATGCACATGTCAAGAAAGTATAAATCACAAGATCAATAAAGTGATACAACAGATTCAATTACGTCATACAGGAAACTGTAATTTTTCAATGTAAAGAATTAGCCACTGGTATCCCATTTGGCCAACTCGAGAGGCAGCCAATGGTATGAAGTGTTAGTGACCAGTTTTCATAATCCTCTCCCTCACCACTTGGTCTTCCTACTAAAGGCGTACAGTCATGACAGTCACTTCATCATTAGGATGGCACATAGAACAGAAATCTTTATGCACCTTTCTGTCCTTGCAGGGTTTTAGCTCCCAACATTTGAGTTTAATATCCAGCATGCTAACCAAACTTAGATGTGGAGGTCTGCTTTAGGCATAACACATCAGAACTCAATAGAACCCAAATTTGCTTTCAAATGCCAACTTTCCACATATAAAAGTTCCCCTCTCTCTCTTTATGTACATCTTTAATGGAAAACCCCTATGAAGTTACATGTTAGCAACAATAATACTGGTAATCATCACACGTGATCTCCCTGCAACATATAACAAGTTTTATAACCACTAGTCTTTCAGATAAAATGGTATATCTAGTACAAAAACAGCATTAGAAACAATCTAAGTTATTAATTTTATATAGAAATAAACAACTCTGGCACAAGGAACATAATTTCTACGATCAGGAATCAAAACAGAAACCAGACATAAAATGAATCCCTTATTGATTACATCAAGAAAAAGAAATACATATATTTCATAATAAAATACATATATTATTATAGTTCATAAATATGTGAATGTTTCTCTTACTTTTGAAAAGCTTCGGAATGAATCCAAAATCGGCCTATAGCCTGTGCATCGACAAAGATTACCTGTTCAATCAACAGAACCAAAAATCTACCTTGTCATAACTTTGTGTTTGATGCTGCCCCTGAAGCTGAAGTGATAGCACTTGACGAGTCTGGTGCGTACACAGATACATGCACACTCGCACTCATTCCTCTTACTCATTCCTCACCCAACAATAGAACTATTAAAATTACATATACATCACTAGCCTTTAACATTATTAGAGGATAATCTATTAACTGATAGAAATAAACTCTTAAGAATTTTTAAGAATATAAGTGTATTTTAAAGTACCTTGAAGGGCATGCTCAATCTGGAGTTCAGTTGGTGCACCATTACTTCTCAGAAGTGCATACATTGCCATGACCATACCAGGAGTGCAGAAACCGCACTGAATGCCATGGCCAGCCACAAGTCGTTCCTGTAACAATCAACAAAGCATGGATATGAAAATAAGCCAGGCAGCCTTACATTTAATACACGAACTGAATCATGAGAAGTTGCAACACACATCGTTATTAAAAAGATAATCTTATCAAAGAATCGGTTTGGAATTTCGCCTTGGCATTGGATCACTACTAATGCTGCATGCATTTTATAAGGTTGTGTATTTTATATGGTGTAATCTAGTAAAGCAGTGACTTCTATACGCACTTTAATCATAGATCTCAAATTGCATACAGTACCTCAAGTTCAAGTCAAATGCATAAAAGTCACAATTCAAGCCATGCACCATAAACCGATTGCACAAATGTGCTACAAACCTCCTCTAGATTCCTCTAAGAGTAAGTTTTAACAGAAGTTCAAACATACCTGAAGCTCATGAAGTTTGGTTTTAGTACTGCCAAGTGCTTCAATAGTTGTGATTGCCAGACCATGCAACAAACAGATTGGTAAGATACACGCATTTACAGCATTGTGTCTGAAGAAAGAGATTGTCAAGAAACAAATCAACATGGCAGCGGTGACAATGTGCAAATGAAAGGCGAACTAAACAACTACATATCCCACCTCAATAATTATAATAGACTGTGGTAAAATAATTGTAATCACATGTAACAGTTCTACCTAGAAAATGTTTTGATTAATTATTATAAAATAACAATTTCGTTTGATGCTGTGTATATGGTATTGATGTAAAGTGCATAACAGAGCATTTTAAATGAATTCTTCTCTGGTGATCATTTGTGAATTACATAGATCGGGCGTGCTTTGTTTTGTCTGGTGCCACTAATGTCATCGTAAAATCATTAACTCAAAAAGTTCATAAGCAATACTCAAAGCTAGGCATACTGCATCAGTTTATTCACAAATCAACAAATAAGCCAAAGACAAGAACAAGACACAGCGATCACATTCTGTGGACATTCACATTCCTTTCGTTAATATGGGCATTTGTTTTAGCATGAGCTTTTACAGCCATTCTAGACAGATTATAGCCTCTTGCAGACCCATTACGGGTCTACAGAGGTAATGTGCGATGATCATTACTCAAAACTAAAGTAGGATGCAGTTTGTGATGGGTAGATCTACTGAACAGAAAAATATGAACAGAAAAATATGCAAGGACTGATCAAAAACTGAATCCCGTATATATAGGACATTGGAATCGACAGCAAGATAAAGGTTCCACTTGAGACCACTGCTGAATAAGTTAAATGTATGGCGATGTCTATGGTTATTTGGGATCAGATGTGTGAAAAACCAACCTGTTGAATCATGGGCATTACTACAAATGGCTAATGTCACTGAACAGCAAGCAAAGAAATGTTTGTGAAGGTTTTATGCAAGAATTTACTTTTAAGGCTTTTATTACACCAACATCTTCGAACGACAGAGTTTCTATGCACACAGACCTATAAATAAATGGTAGCGATAAAATTTTACACATGTCAAAGATCCATTTAAAACAACTGGTTGTGATGAATTCGTGTTAAACTGAGACAATAAAATACTAACAAATAACTAAATAAAAACAGTGATAGAAAAAGATACACAATCTTTGAAGTGGAACGGTCAAACCAGGAGACCATAACGGTGCAGCTGCCGCATCCTCCCTCTCCGCAGGACACCTTCGTACCAGTCAGCTTCACTGGTTCACCCACAGTCAAGGCAGACCCACTAAATTTTTGCTCATTGATTATTTATGTTATCAGTCCAATATCACTTCTTGGTAAGTCGTCACTAACGTCATCATCAAGAAAAAACTTATCCTTATCGTTATCATCAACGCTAACCCTAAACCTAAAATTGTGTAACCCTCAGACCACACTTCTAAAAAGACCACATTTCTCAGAAGTTGTGTGTTCGAGATGCATGATTTATGCTCAAAGGATACAGTTGTAACGCAAGTAGTCCGCAAGTAAAGTGTTTGGAGATGGACTTCTTTCGGTTATCTGACAATGCAAAAGAAGTTGAAATCACTTAATCTAAGCAACATTCATGCCACACAAGACCAATGGCATATAATATGCTAATCAAAAAATAATCATATGTGGCATCTGCACAATTTATATACATGTATTGAAAGAATAATCAAATTAGAGTATATCCAAATTAGTTCACTAATTTACATTACTTAATTTATTTATCTCAAATGCTTATTACATTTATGTAACTAAAGATATTTGTTGTAATGAAGGAAGCCATGACAACTTTCAAACAGTACAGAGGGAATAAAACATTCTACAGCTTAAAACTTGGCCAATTTCTGCTTGTGTAAGATATATAAAAATTAAAAAAATTATAGAAAATATAAAACCTGATAATTAGTATTGTAATGTAGGCCTAATCAATTTAGACTATCATAACTAATGAAGTGGAACTGACCCCTAAAGTCTATAGAGACTGACCCGGATGTGAACAGCACGAGAACCGGATATCCTTCACCCTGATTGATTTCGACTAACCCTACTCTGCAGCCCATCTGTGCATTGCAGTTCCCCAGTTTTGTCTATAATCCACCCACATACGGTGACATACCACAGCATAAGAAAACTAAATGAAAACACAACGTAACCACCTTGTTAAGGCCTTACTAAGGTTTTGCAGGATTTGAGCAATATTTCTGGTAAGGATGAGGTTCAAACAATATGGTAGGTACTCCAAGGTGGAAGGGTCAGAGGTGATATGCAATGTGAATCTGGATGGGCTTTGGGTACTACTACTGAAAGTGCTAATGTGCTGAAATTGTTCAGATCCTACCTTTTTGCCATTGACATAGAAGATCAATTCAGACATCTTTGCCCGATTTTCTAATCAACGCCTTGAAATTGAAACAAGAAAAGTGAACTAACATTAGCCAGTAAAAGCAAGTGTCAGTAAAAAGGCCTGTAAATTATTAGTAATCATTTAATAAGTGCTACTATATAACTGCCACATATCAATCAACTGCACTATGCAATTGTGAATGAAGTACTTGCCCATAAGGTGCCTATACACAGAAAGCATCTCAGAGGGGGGTCAAACCCTTTCTCTCTGCATTACATGGCGAGCGCTCTAACCAATCCACAACCGTGCCGTGCACACACAAAAATTAGGACACACATTTGCATTATTATTCTATATCTGCTATTTTGATTTCTTCAAGTTTACTCAATCGGCATAATTTGTGGGGGGTGGGGAAAGAACTACTTGTATCCCCACTTATTGAACTGGATGGTACCGTACCCCTCACTTTCTATACCCAGAAGAAACAATGCCCATTGTTTTCTCAGAGGAAGGCGTTCATGTGAGCCCTCAACTTAAAACAATTACCGAACATGATGGCAAATCATCACCACTATCGTGATCACCATCATCCTCGTCATCTTCATTGTTACTATCATCATGATGATGATGATGATGATGATCATGATCATGATCATCATCATGATGATGATGATCATGATGATCATGATCATCATCATCATCATCATCATCATCATGATCATCATCATCATCATCATCATCATCATCGTCATTAGGTGCATAAACGGTGCCACTATAAATAGCTAACAGCCTACAGGCGCGAAAGGGTAACGATGCAAAATTTTGTATCCCCACACACTTTCTGGACCAAAGTTACGTCTCTGTACACAACATGTTGCACGCTCTTGCAATGAAAGAAGGGCAATACATAAAGTCCATGCATTATTTATAAATGAAATTTCAACGCCAGCCATCTTTACAAACCCAGCCATCACTGCCTTACCTCGTATACATAAAAATTCTGCAGGTGTTTATCTTGACCGCATATCTAAGCTTTTATTACGGGGCGTCTGCATACAAGAAACCTGCAAAGACCAATAATCCACAGGACTGCAAAATTCTTATATAACGTCTTTGAGCCCATCCCTCTGGCGGACGGGGAAAGTTTCACGTCTTGTTTACATAAATAGATATAATATCTATGTTTACATAACAACTACATTGCAATTTACTGTATATAAGAATGAAATTCGACGAATAATTATGCTTGTGGAGTAAAAAAAATTTGTGAGGAAAACAAACCCAAAATAATTTACGGTGTAAAAACTGAACTGTTGGACATCTGTGGGTAAGGATGCAACCGGATATGCAATGTTTTGCGAGTTACCACTGCTCTGTGTATATAGATTCCTTGCGTACAGGCCAACCTTCGACCGGTACGACCTGGGATTAGTAATCTTAATCCCAGGTACGACCTTAACGATACGATTAAGTTTTTTGCTAATTTAGAAACAAAATTATGTAACAGTTCAAAGATCAAACTAAGCCTAAGTGTTAACCATAATCCCCTAAGTTTTCCATGATCAGTTCAAACATCAAGCGTTAACTTCCGTTAAGCTCCTAACCATCTGAAGCGGCGTGGTTATACGTTTGGGTTATACTCACTATAGGCACATAACGCTAGACAATGATAGGGGTTGATAGGCTGGGTTTTGTCTTGTTGATGCAATAAATAACAATGGACAATTGGACATGCCACTTATGAACTTTTCCACTGGTGTAATTATTGATTGTAACTTTAGTGACCACGTCCACTGACCCTATTACCGGAACGGTAGGCCTAATGTAATAATGTAATGTACGCGATTTTCTATAGCGACCATTATATGGCCTCGACCCTGCTCATTTATCAATGAATTGATCGGGTGAGATCCTTCACCACCGCTGCCCGTTTGAATGGGTGCCACGCCATTTAAGGTCCCGGTGTTGGGACGTCCTAGCCGGTAGGCCGCCTACTCCCGTTGTCACTGCATGTAGGCCTACAGTCATGGGCGCCCGCAGCATAGGTCAAGGGGGGTCGCGTGACCCCCCTGGAAATCACGATGTGACTGCCAAGAGAATCATGGATACTGAAAACCTTACTCTGAGTTTGAAAGCAACAGCAGTAGGCTGTTGACGAGGAACCCCAGAGTTGATGCACACTAGAATTAATAGAAATAACACAATAGGCCTAATGGAACCTACCTAGAGCCGGCCAATGCCAGCCCTGACCTTAGGGTTAGCAAGCTAAGGCGACTGCCCAGAGAAACGTGGATACTGGAAACCGTATACTCTCTCGGTCTGAAAGGTTAAACAGATGTTGGCTGTAGAAAGATAGCTTGGGTTTCTCTCTGCATGGGTCAAAGGTGGAGGATGGTGACACGCACAATATATTATTATCATCCTACAAGACTGAAGAGAGAGTGGTTGGACTTGGATATAGGAATAGGTGGGTGGGGGTGCAGTGTGTTTTTTATACATTCAGATGCGCCTGCCGAGGACGCCGGAGCAAGTGGAAGTGAAAGGTGTGCAAGGGGGCTTACATTTTTTCAGTGGTTGTAGATAATGACAAAAATGACAAAAATATAGTTAGGCCTATTATAGATTAGATCAGATAATGGATAATTTTATCCATCTTAGGTTTGTATGCGGCTTACTTGGCTGAGGTTGGCTCACACACCTTTCAAACACTTCCCGAGCCTCTGAGGATAATTACACTTTTCCAAAGTCCAAACATCAGAAATGAGATTGTATTATTGACCAAAATTTATATCACTGAAATGTACGCTAAGCTGGATTCATTTCTTCTGTAGACCCCTATTGCTAAAATTATTTTCTTTGGCGGTATGTAATGCAGACCACAGCGAAAGATTTAGGCCTACATGAGGGGCACACAGAGTCTTTGAATGCTGAAAAGATATACACAGTGTAGGCCTATTAATTGCATTGGGTGATTGATTTGAATAAATCAATGACATATTTATATATTACATATTTATATATAACTCTCCCCGCCATGGGCGGCGATACCGGGGGGTCGAGTGGGACAAGACCCCCACCCTTAACAGTGGTGGGGGGCACACCATACACCCGACCCCGAAATTGAGAAGAAACACCGAAAAAGTCATCAAATTTTTTCGCGCTCACGCGTAAACCATTTTTTGACCTCTTTTGAGCAGATAAGTTAAAAACTCCTTTTTCCCCAGATCATTTCAAAAGTGTCCCCCCACCTGTCAAACAAGATCGCCGCCAGTGCTCCCGGCCGTGACTGACCTCCCCTGCAAAAAATCCTGCGGGCGCCCATGCCTACAGTAACAGGTACTTAATGTTATTTTCGTGTCTATAGGACCTAATCATGCTTACGGTTAACAATAAAAAGCATAATTATGATAATTATGAGGATGATCACCGCTAATTAAGTTTTTCATAATTAGGTCAACTTCGGCCTACGCATCCGTTTAAAGCTCAGTCGATCGTTATACCATATATAACCAGTATCCCTAATTGTTCTGGGCTACGATCGCATCTTTGGCGATCGATGCCCCAGATCCCATCCACTTTCATCCTAGCGGGATTTCGTGGACTCTGGTTTAATAATTAGGCCTACTTATATAGGCCCTAGACCTAACTGAACATTTCTGTTGCCTACATTATTTTTGCCTTGTCATCTTCTGAGACTGACTGTAGAATTAGGAAGGATTTTGCTCAACACATTCAGACTACTATACCAGGGTACTCGTAATCGTAGTCTCGAGACTATAGTATACAGCGCCCAAAAAAGCGGAGTCGCGGGAACCAGCCTATTCACAGGCGCTTAGTCAAAACAAAATCTATAGGTATATGGTCTAAGTCAAGGTCCAAAGGGCCAGGCAGACAGTGAGACGGCTACGGTGGATGGTGAAACGGCGAGGGAGGTATACGAGGAAGTGGAGGAATCGGGATAGGATTTATGAAAAAGAGCAGTACGTGTTTTCAGTTTTGAATGAAAAACCTGTGGATCGACAGATAGCAAGATGTGAGGATATTTGATGAGTTTTCCGGCGCCTCACAACCACAACAACAAGCTGCATATATGACGCATTGTAATTAGTTTGAATTACATTGGTATAAAATTATTACCTTAGTAATGAATTCAAGTAAGTCTCTGAAAATCGTTCGTCTATACAAACAACAAAATAATATGCGTTTTCGTAAACGTTACGGTTTTCTCCACAAACTCCGATTTTGAAGAGTTCAAACGTCGTAAAGGTCTAATAACTGTTCTTTAACCTTCGTAGATGATTGTGCTACTCTAGGCTTATTGCAGTAGGCTAGGGCTACTATCAGTCCGCTCAAGATGTTCTATAGGCCGCTGCTTGAAATCGATCAAACTTAATTATTGTTAACAGAAATTCAATATGATAGGCCTATAGGCTATAGTTATGGACGATCGACCAAATTTCTGTTCGCTGTGTTGCAACTGCATGGAGTCCATGAAGATGTGTGTGTGTGTGTGTGTGTGTGTGTGTGTGTGTGTGTGTGTGTGTGTGTGTGTGTGTGTGTGTGTGTGTGTGTGTGTGTGTGTGTAGGTGTGTGTGTAGGTGTGTTTGTGTGTGTTTGTGTGTAGGTGTGTTTGTAACAAACATAACATAACATAACAAGGTTTTAAGTGGCTCAGTAGACTTGCATCTGTGTCAGAGCCACTCTCTCTAGCCTTCTCGCAATTGCACCTCGTTTTAGTATCCAAGTTCACTGATTTTTTTAAGGAAATCATCTCCGAAAAAACTGCTGACTTTTTTTTAGTCATCCGGAAAAATTCCACATTATTTGGTCATTTTCCATCGTCTACTACGTGTTTACACATAAAATAGGGGTCCTTGTCTCCTAAAATTTGACGACTTTTTTTAGGAATTCATCCCCAGAAAAAATGTGACGACCTTTTTTTAGGATTACCCCAAAAATTGAATTTAAGGTCCGAATTCTTCTGGGGGCCACGCCCCCACTGAACTTTTTCTCTGGGTGCATTGGCACCCAAGGCCCCCAAGAAGTCGGCGCCTATGCCCAGACGATTGGTCGACTGTCGACAAAAGAGAAAATATCGATTACCGAATTTTGAAAGCACAATTATACTGTTGAATTCTTTAACATTTAGTTCGCTAATCAAGCAACATTATGCATTATAAAATATGAAGGGTTGGCGATGATGACGAGCAAAAGACACATCTGTCGAAGGACAGTGGATTGAAAGTAGTTGTGTTACGACAGAGGCATACCGCCATAGCGGCCAGACAGTATACAAACGTAGTAACATAAGTACTAAAATTCAGTGGCGGCGCGTGGGGGGTGCAAGGGGGTGCGGTCGCACCGGGCGGCCACTTGAGGGGGGCGGCACTTTGACTACCTGGAATATTTTTTCGGTGCTTCCTGTGGTCACCGTAGTGTTTCATTTGGAGTTATTATATAATTCGTTGCTAGAAATTTCAATGAAAATTAAAATCATAATTCAGTGAACTGTAAATCTTCACTGTTCATGCGAGTTTCAATGTATTTCTTAGTTTGAAATTGATTTAGATCATTTTAAGCCCATGGTTTCTAGCAGCGGCGTAGCTAGCATATTTTGAGCCCGGGGACGAACTATGAATTTGGCGCCCTCACCCCGTTTTACTATTTCACATTTTCCAAATAAAAGAATGGCAATTTTAATTTCAAATAAATAAAATATGAAAAATACAGATAGTAACTTGGATGTTGCATCTCATTGCTAAATGGGGCGCCAAAATCATACCTGAAAACTGGTTTTAAAATATGGACATAACTGGATATATTTGGGGCTCTGAAATTACATCACATAAATTTATTTGGGATAAATTAGTTAAAACTGCATCAAAATTAGGAGCAAAATTATTTATCTTAAACCTCGTTTTGGCGCCCCTTCCCTGGCGCCCGGGGACTCGATCATGTAGCCTCTGCACCACTAGCAACGCCCCTGGTTTCTAGAAATAATGATTGCGCTTGATTATATTGACAATGTGGTATTACTTTTGATTCACACCTCTTCTTCTCTTGCCACATCTCTGAGCTCCCGCACTATTGCTTCATATACATTCGTGACCTCCGACGCATCTGGCCTATGCTCGACCTTAAAACTGCCTCCACCATTGCTACCTCTGTTGTTCATTCAAAGCTTGATTACTGCAGTTCCCTCTTCCTCAACCTTGAATCCACCCAAATCAAGCGTCTGCAACTTATCCAAATCTCACTTGCCAGAGCTGCCACTAGAACGCCCAAACATCATCATATCACTCCCATCCTCAAATCATTCCATTGGTTAAAAATCCCAGAGAGAATCCACTTCATTATATTACACTAACCTACAACTTTCTACAATATTCCCGGCCCAAGTACCTCAGTGATCTCTTCACCATTCAGACAACGCGCTCCACCCGATCCTCCTCCTATCTCAGTCTTTCTCGACGGCCAGTCACTACTCATCTCAAGTTCTCCAAACGAATCATATTTAATACATCACTACACCTATGGATTGATCTCCCCCCCCCTGAATTCCGCAGCTTCTCAGATCCTCCATCATCATTACAACCCGTCTTTCATTCTTCTCCTAATGGTTTTCTATCGCCATCTGGCTTTCCACTCAAAACTGAAATCTCTCCTTTTCAAGTACTACCCTGACTCATCTGATCCTCCGCCTTCAAATTCTTCTCCCAATAAACGACACCCGCTTTGACAGCTGCTCTGCCTCTTCTCTTGATCTGGCCCCGTGGAAACTGGACTCGGGTCTCTCTTGAACTACTTTCTGGGGACCCATTCTAATTCGATTTGGCCTTCTGGATACCGGACTCGGACCTCTTTTTGACTACTCTCTGAAAAAACCATCTGATTTAATTTGCTAATGCTAAAAGTACTTTAAGTGCGCAGTAAACAGTGATACTAGTAGCGGATCTGCTTCAGCTCTATATTAGGCTAAGGCTACTACTAACTACTATCATACACAACACAGACAAAATTTCCCTAGACTACTGGACAGGCATGTCGCCTTACGGGGGAGGGGGCGGCACACTGATGCTTCGCACCACCTTTGAAAAATCCACCCGCCGCCACTGCTAAAATTACAATAAGTGCTACTTCAGAGCAGCTTAGTGATCAACAACCAAGCGATCAACAATTTCGTCCAGTTTTAGTGATAGAGTAGCGTCTCGTTCACAGGCTAATACTGTCAGAGGTGCAAAACCAGTCATCAACCATGGTTGACCTCAGTCGATTCTTCAAAATGCGGATGCGACTCATTACCCGCTCAGCAGAGCACCTGTTCACCGCAAGGGAGATCAGGATTGTGTATAAGCTGGTGATATCGAGGCTATCCGCCTGAAGTTGCCATATATGACACGTAATAGCTTAACATAACTACTTTTTCAATTCACTGTCCATTCGACAGATGTGTCTTTTGATCGTCATCATCGTCACTGTCTAAGTGAATTAGTTCCAGTTTTTCTCGTCTGGACTCTGGAACAGTGCATATTTTAAGGAATTTTTACTACTGGGACAAAATCAGTCTCCGCAAACTTTAAGACTTTTTTTTAGGAATTCATCTCCCAAAAAAGTTGATGACCTTTTTTTGTTTAGTCATCACCTTTTTACAACTTTTCTCGAGTCTCCCAACCAATAATAAGGGGTCATTCAACAATACTACTGGAACAAATCTTAAAATTCTTCCAACATTTGTCCCACTAGTTACACTTTATACATAGCCTACATTGCCTGGGACAAATCAGCCTGACTATATATACCGGGGTACTGGGACAAATCCTAAGACTACTGGGACATTTGTCCCACTAGTTATACAGTTAAAATATGCCCTGCTCTGGAATCAAGTCATTAAGAGGCACAAGGTTTTGTACGGCGCGATATATGCGTGTCGAAACTCTCCTCGATCTCAGTTTGCACTACCTGTGGGTCTAGATCGTAGAAGTTACACATGTTAGCTATACCGTCCGTCGGTAGGCCTACGTGATTCTCTATTACCAACTTTCTTGGGGTCAAATGATCCATTTCTTCAAAAATACCTAGCATATCATCATGGAAACGGTCCTGTATTTGACAAGCTACCGTATCCAGTGTTGCATAGTTAACGAGTGGTCTGTGGTGATGAGTAGGCCCTACTGAGCACCACATTTACTGTCCTTTTCTGAGGTTTCTCGTCATGTTGCCTGTGTGGTCGTCTTGCTCGATGAACCGGAAAGTTTGCATCAACATCTTGCGTCGTTGCGAATCGTTGTGCTTCTGTAACTAGAGACCTCCATGAATGTTCATCGTCTCTGATCAGTTTCAGTTTCTGACTGCAGAGATATCAACTGAGCAGCAACTGCCATGTCAGCAGAGGTCGATTGCAATATCCTTGAACAGGGACCAGTAATCTGAAACACTTTACATGTAGTGTGCAATTTATACATACCTTGTAGTCTTCCACTTGTGGTGTGTAGTACAATGTATGCACGGTGTGCACCATTTGTCACTACGGTTAAGCATGCCGCATAACGGCTCGAAACATTTATACTTCAATGAAACTGTCTCTGGGCATGATTACTGGTAAAATGAAATTGCAAAGTATTAGCACATCAGAATTAAGAAACACTAAGTCTTATAAATCAAAGTATCTCATCTTGCGGGAGGCCACGTCAAACGAAGAGTACCCTCCATTCACCCCTTCGCCGCAATCACCCCATGGAGCAGAGGCGAGGAATCTGATACCGCCCGACTTTTGTGCAAGCCGCAGCTTCTTTCTCCTCTCTTCCGCCTGCCTGCGTTCCACCCTACCGGCCTGGAGTCGGCTCTGCAAGGTTGTCGGGGCGCTACAAGGGATCGTGGAGGAGGAGAGGGCAATACAGGGTTGTTTAATGCATTATGTAGGCTGTTACATTAAAGCACTGGAAGCCTCTTTTGGTCCGAGATTGAATATACCGCCAAAATTATGAAATTGACTAATTTATTAATCACTGAACTGGAAAGAATGAGCATACGTTTAACTTCAATGTACTAAAAATTTCTTCTCCCCCCCTGAAAAGGCTATGAAGATTTCTGCTTCATTCCCCCCATAGGATGCACGCCCCTGGCCTTTGATGTTATCCTTCGGCTGCCGCATGGTGTGTCCAAAGTACCTTAGCTTGCGGGTTCGGACGTGGACGTAGAGTCGTAGATGAATACATGTATACATGTATTCTCGTACAGCTGCTCCGCAGTTAATTCCGAGCGAGGCCTAATGTGAAGACTTTGACCGACTGACAAGGGCACGAGGACTGACTATGCGGAGATACGCAGCAGGCTGAGAGGTGAAACCTGAAACGCTACATATATTAGGCCCCTATTATAAGAATAATAAGTAGGGCCTGTATACACCGTCTACACGTAGGCCAAAATTTTACGTGAAAGCAATGGATGAACGAATGATTGGATGAATGATTGAATGAAACAATTAATGAATGAAACCATTAATGAAGGAATGAACCAACCAATGAACGAATGATTGAATTAATGAGTGAACACCATCCGCGTTTTCCGTACGACTCTCTGCCCGCATGACCTCTGGATAGAAACCAGGAGCCGAACCTGTCCTTGTCTACCTATCAACTGTGTTTTGACTGTGCACCTCTGTGTAAGTTGGTCCCCACGGCTTAACTTTCTTTGGGCGCTGTATAAACTCATTCATTCACTAATTGTTTCATTCGTTTATGGGTTCATTAATTCATTAATTAATTCATTCATTCATTCATTCATTCATTCATTAGTTCGTTCATTCGTTGGTTCGTTCACTCATTCATTGCTTCATTCGTTCATTCATTGGTCCATTCATTCTTGATTTATTCATTCACTCTTTGGTTCATTCATTCGTTCAATTGTTGATTCATTCATTGGTTCATTCATTCGTTGGTTCATTCATTCGTGGATCCATTCATTCCCTGGTTAATTCATTCTTTGGCTAATTCATCTTTTGGTCCATTCCATTCGTTCATTCACTGGTTCATTGGTTCAATCATTGGTTCATTCATTCATTGCTTCATTCATTCACTGCTTCATTGGTTCTATCATTGCTTCATTCATTCACTGCTTCATCGGTTCAATCACTGGTTCATTCATTGCTTCATTCATTCATTGGTTCGTACATTCACTAGTTTTTATTTATTACTGTATTCTTAGTTATTTTTATTCAAGTCAAATTCATTTTTATTCATTTATGAAGAGCAGCGCCGTCTTAAGGCATGGACACGCTGGGCAGTCGTAATAGGCCCCACGATTTTAGGGCCCCCCAGATGAAAACAGACCAAAGAAAATTAACGCGCATGTGACCTCCAAACGCGACAGTGCATTGCTTTGCGAAGGGCCTACAATGCAGTTAATAAGACGGCGCTGATGATGAAAGAGCATTGGCATACTGATGATCGTTATAATTATTATGGTTAAAGCAATACATTAGGAAGAGAGTGATTGTACAGTGTTACGCTTTGAAACCTGTCTATGCATGTTTTACAAGTATTGCGATCAACTACGAAACTGTATTAAATTCATAACGTTGACATCTTTGTAATTTTTGTATCATCATGACTGCTTGTTTCAAGTAATTTGCAGGCTTATTTTCTTACATGTATGAGTATGACCCATGACATTTTCTATCGAGATTTTGCGTAAAAGATGTTATTGTGATTATGGGGCAGTGTTATACCTTATGATAGCAAGGCGTGCCAGCCTGAAACCTGTTGTATTGTTTGCTTATTTCATGGCTTCGACTAGCCAGAACATAAATCTCGACACAAACATAAATGTCAGTACAGTTTCTTTCTATACACTTATTGAAAGACACTGTATACTGACATTTATGTTTAAATTCGACCTTACATTGACAGGTGTTTATATAACTTTGGCCTGATGCAACTTATCAGTTGATGACCGATCTGATTAGGGAGGCCTCGAACACCATGCCAGACCTTACACTCCGTGGGTGTTAGTTTTATGATGAACACCTGTTGACCGAAAATATGGGCATGATTATTAACATCTGTACTAAGATTTTCGCTGTGAATGCTCACAGCCTGGTGTCAAATTGGGCATCTTTACAAGTGAGGGCCACAGCGGTTTAAAAGTTCTGCTCATTTCGTT
>OY744607.1:9775938-9943438 GCA_963556255.1 Allolobophora icterica | reverse complement strand
CACCGGAACAGCCGAGTCGTGTGGACAGACCTGCCGCGACGAAGAGAATGCTTTCCTCGATGCAATCCTCAACACTGGCCCCATTCAACTGGCCCATGATTGGCTCGTTTCACAAGGTTCATTGCTTATGTTTACCTAATTGCGGGCGTTGTCTGTCTAATCGACGTGGTTGTCTGTTCTATTGGCATGCTGGATCTGCAACTGATTGGCTGAAGAGGGTACGCAGTATAACTAACTACCTGGGAAAGCTATTTACACATACGTATATCTCGGTCACGAAGCAGTATAATTTGGTAGTGGTACAAACTGCGAAGTAAACAAGTATTGAGATGGACTGGCCCTATATATCTAGAGTCCTGGGATTCAAGGATTCTGCCGGCTCAAGGGCTGGAAAGAGGGAATGAGCACCTACCCAAATGTCATTACTTACTCTTAGTGCTTTTTGCTGACAATTGATAGTAAAGCACCCTAGAAGTAGCTCACTATGTAAATTGTCATTACATTATACGTTTAATCACAAACTGCCACGTCCTTAAAAATAATGTCTGCTAAGAGTAGCCACTATATGTGGCCGGAACACTCATAGACTTAAGCTGTCTGGTGTGAAAGCACACTAGTCATCAACGTTTTAATTATTTCCAGTTACACCAGAAACTTGTTATAATGCCGTTTGGGAGCCATATAAAGTACAGGCTTATAATGAGGTCATGTTGTAACAAGTTTTTTACAGGTGGGTTTTGGGCTGCATGTCCCTGACCGTGTTTGATCAGAATGTGTGCTACATTGAAGCCTGTTGCAACGAGTTTCCAGTGTATCTGAAAGGTCACAGTATTGTCTGTCTATAAGCCACAGTGATTGTGTATGTTAACATTCTGTCCACAGAAGTGTCTATTTCGGACAATACTTTCTAGAGTGCTTAGTAGTACAGCCAAGCTGGTATCATCCACTGTAAGCTAATGACCTTTACAGTGCCATGATGACCACTAATCTGTTAGGAGAAGCCATGTCAAACGCCTTAAGCATAGGCCTAGATACATAAACTGTTGAGTGCATGTTTTCTTGGTCATGGCCATCAAGATGTGTGTCGCACAATCCAACACCGTGTCTGTGTCCTAATGCGTGAAAATTCCGATCGTAGCCGTTCCTGTTGTAGGGTCTGATCGGCTGAGGAATCGATGGATGCAACTTTTAGTTTTTATTATTTACCCCTAGGCCTGGCATCATCGGTAGTAGCCGATTTCAAGGAAGAGCTTCGCCAGTACTGGTTTATGCTCTACACTCGATCAGGCGGTCCGCTGGACAGCAGCGGCTTCGAACATACGTACCTTGGCGAGATCGACGAGGGACAGGTGAAAGGATTGCACAACTGGGTTCAGTTCTACTTCGAGGAAAAATCGGGAAATCTTATTTACAATGGTCCGATAAACAGCTGTCAGGTATGAAACATCGGCCAATAATCCAGGCATGTAGCCTACATCATACGTCTTTGTTTGTTCTGTACAACGTAGTATCGCAACAGATAAAGCAATATGAAACAAAACTGTCTTTGAGAGCCATAACAAGAACTGTATTATAACAAGGTCTCACTAGAACGAGTTTATATTTTCCATAGGTGAATTCATATTTCGATCCACGTGTTGACCATGATATATTAGAGTTTCTGTTATAATGAAGCGTACGTGTTATAATCATTCTCCAATGTACCAATGTCTTCAGACATAGAAAGTGGTCTCTATTGATTTCAAGTCATTAAATGGAAACTGATACCCTAACACTAATTATGGTTCACCAGTCTTGTTGTTATTATTATACTAGTAGATAAGCCCGTCATTATGACGGGAGGGGTAGGCATGGAGGGAGGGACAAAGGTAGACCGGGAGGGAGGGAGGCATAAGTAAGTAAGTCAGTCAGTGCATATTTTAAGGAATTTTTACTACTGGGACAAAATCAGTCGAAGAACTTTTTGTAGGAATTCATCTCCGCAAACTTTTAGACTTTTTTCAGGAATTCATCTCCCAAAAAAGTTGATGACCTTTTTTTTTAGTCATCACCTTTTTTACAACTTTTCTCGGGTCTCCCAACCAATGATAAGGGGTCATCTATACATATAGTTTCCATATAATGTCCGTCTGTCGGGTGGACGCTACGTCACAAACGGGTTCTGTTCTATTGTGAAACATAAACCTGTCGTCTTGACGACGGCGATCTTGGCGACGGTGATAATCAACAATACATAATTATAGACCTATAATATGACGTCATAATTATGACGGGCAAATACACTAGTTGAACAATAATGTCATACCTTTCTCCTTTTACTATTGGGACAAATCTTAAAATTCTTCCAACATTTGTCCCACTAGTTATACTTTATACATTCATTGCCTGGGACAAATCAGCCTGACTACTGGGACAAATCCTAAGACTACTGGGACATTTGTCCCACTAGTTATACAGTTAAAATATGCCCTGAAGTAAGTATATCCTTTATTCAAAACCAACTGCTAACCGCATTTTGGTGTACATAGTTCATAATATTAATGTAAGCATATAACATTCGAATGACAAAGGTTTTACGAGCTAAAGAGTCAGCATTAGGTATAATTCTATTGTGTGCCCTGGGGCGCAGTGAGTAGACGGAGGGCTTAATCGGCGGGATCAGGTCATGTGGAGCGTGGTGGCTCAGTGGTAAGTTCAGCGCCTTGTGACCGGAGGGTTGCAGGTTCGAATCCCACTCTAGCCGCTGCGTACGGACCTTGGGCAAGTCCTTCACTCGCAATTGCTCGTGGCGCTTCGGCGTGAAAATTCCGGCACAGTATCAAATGGTGTAGTTGGGAGCGCCTCTGAGTAGTAGTTGACTTCGAGAGGCGCTATAGAAATATCCGGAATAAATAAAAATAAATAAATAAAAATGCAAGTTGTGCCCCTCATCCACCAAGATTGCTGAGAAGAGGGAAGAGTCGAGACGAGCTGTGACAAAAGAATGCACGAGTTTAGTTGCAGGCATGGGCGGCGATCCCGGGGAGGTCGAGGGGGACAGGACCCCCCACCTTTAGGAGTGGGGGGACACGCCATGCATCGGACCCCCCCCCCCCAAATTTTGAAGATACACGAAAAAAGGTCAACAAATGCAACTGTGTGTGAGGGCGAAAACGAGTTTTCAGTGCCATTTTGACCAGAAAAGAATTCTTTTAGCAAAAGTGTCCCCCCAAAATTTAAAGAATAAAAGAGATACAATTGTGTAAGAGAAGAAAAGAAGGAAAAAAGGAAGAGAATAAGAAAAATTAGTTTGGAGATGAATTCGAAAAAAATAAGGTTGTTGACATAAGGAAGGGTGATTCAGGAAAAAGTGACGAAAGTAAGGTTGAGGACTAAAAAAAGGTCATCAACTTTTTCGAAGATGAGATGTTATTTTTTTCGGTTTTTGAAAGTTTATGGAAAAATTTGCGAAAGTAGGAGAAGTGAGGTCAATGACTAAAAAAAAGGTCATCAACTTTGGGAAAAAAATTTTTTTCGGGACAAGACGAAAGCTGACACAGTAGGCTACATGTGAACTTCTCTTATGTGCATAAGTGCTTAGGTTCAAGGCAGTCCCGCGGCTATGCACATAAGCGGACTGTACCAGTATATCTCTAAACAAGTCAACCGCCCAATCCGTATTTGGTGTGCCACCAAGACAGCCTTCTTATTCTTGCAATGATGAATCTGAAATGTGCAGCTGTGAAGACATTTTGTTCACATTGTACACAAATTTGCCACAGTACTGCACCTACTTTATTTTGAATATTTTAGTCAAAATGATTGGAAACTCTGGAGTGTCTTCTGTTTTGCCAAGGATGGGTTGGGGTTGGGTGCCTATTAGTAATATCTGGATCCTGGAAGGATATCTACCTATTCTATGTTAATGATCCGAACGAATGATTTCCACGATTAATTTTTCTGCATGAAGTTCTTCATTTTTCAGCCTACCATCGAAACAGTCACCTTCGACTGGATCGGTTTCAACAAACCGATCAGTGGAGGATTCATACGTACAAGCCCTGAAGTAGAGATCGCCTTGTCAACCATCTGTCTGTTGTCACGTACGGGCAGCAACTGCCCCATCCAACTGGAGGGCATTCAGCTGACGATGACCGCCTGGGACATGACGGGCCTGCCGAAAACAATCGGGTCTACTTATCCAAACTGCTAAACTGTATGCTGGTTAGTTTACGAAACAGCAGAGTTATGCGGGTGGACACTTAACGAAGCGTCAGATTGTCTGTATTCTCTTGGATGCTGAACTAAACTCAGTAAAATCTTTAAAAAACTACTTATGTTGTTCATTTGTTCAATGTAGCCCATCGAGTAGAAGAAGAGCAGTCCCTTAAGCTAGCTCTGAGGCAGCCATGGGCATGAAGTGTTAACGACTTCATTTTCTTAGCCTTGGCATACGAGGGCGGATGGCCAATCCTCTCCCTTGCCGTCTCATCTTTCCACCGACAGTGTAGGTCATTGTACTCACCATAGCTGAGTTGGCTATGGCGGTGCAGGTGGAGCGGAAATCTTGACAAACGTTTCTGCCCTGGCGGGATTTGAACCTCCGACCTCTCCAATAAGTTTAGCGCGCTAACCGGTACACCACCGAGCACCCCTATTGAGTAAATGGAGACAATTTGCAGGTGGACAAAATTTCTTTATGCATGCCAGAGGTTCACAGCAGCGAATGCCATTTCAAACACAAGCACATGCTTCTACACTTTTGTTTCTAATAATCTCTTACTACTACAGCTTTCATTATCATCTCTCGATCTGGAGGCCAGAAGTAATGGATGTGAGCAAATGATCTCCATTTTCCCTTGTCTGAACCTGCAGTCATCAGTCGACTCTAGTTGGGAATCTATAATTGGTCGAGTCAGCGTGTGTGCGCGAGCCTGTCTGCCACTGGTGACTCTTCTAGTTAGGGGTCGTCCATAAAGGACGTCCGCAAAATATGACCTACTTTGGACCCCTCCCTCCCCTTGTCCGTACTTGTCCGCATTTGACCTTACCCTCCCCCATCCCCTTTGCGGACGTCCGCACGCCAAAGCCAATTTTTAATCTATCATCATTATTTTGACAATTATTCCACAGTGCCTGTGCACATTTAAGTGACAAGTGACAGTTCGGGTTTAATATCAGGATGTGCAGTAAAAGCCTCTTTCAAGTCGCAGTAAAGGTTATATGTACCATGCATGAGGTTTTAGGCAATCACCTCACTGACTTTTTGTCTTTCGGGGAAGGTTGAAACAAGGTGGTGTTTAAAAAACTACCAAATTTTAAAGTTTAGATGCGGACGTCCGCATTGGTCATAACCCTCACTCCCCCTTGTCCGCATTTCGATGACCCCTCCCTCCCCCTCGCTGCGGACGTCCTTTGTGGATGACCCTTACCTGAGCAATGTTCGCTGACAAAATTATATGCTCTGCTCTAAATAACATCAACATCGTAGAGACTAGCCCAGAGTGGCACTCACCGGGGATGGGCGTGTATACTGATCTGTCACATGTCAATAGTCGATATTTTTACTACTTACTACTATCTTGTAACTGCATGGTTGTGGTGTGTCAAGCAGATTATCGTCAATAAACGAATATATATATATATATATATATATATAGAGAGAGAGAGAGAGAGAGAGAGGAGAGAGAGAGAGAGAGAGAGAGAGAGAGAGAGAGAGAGAGAGAGAGAGAGAGAGAGAGAGAGAGAGAGAGAGAGAGATTTGTTGAGTCCAGAATATACATATTTGTTGAGTCCAGTACTCCTCTGTTTAGTCCATGCAGGCTAACAAGGCCTGCAGGTATTATTACTCCAGATTTTACCACTATTTTTATGTCTCCGAATTCTTTTAGTAGGGTTGGTCATAATCTGAAGGGGTCGTCTATAAAGGACATCTGCAAAAAGGGTTTACTTTGGACTCCTCCCACCCTCTGTCCACATTTTGTATTAGCTACCCCACATTTACTCAATGCGTTGCAAGGTAGCCAACACATTTGAGCACTTGTCTTGTCACACCAAGTGCATGACTTCAAGCTTCCTCCAAGATGGTTAATGTTTAAAGTTTGAGCAAGTCCTGCACACACTTTACTTTTGCCCAGCTCAATTGATCCTTTGCCATTAGATAGCGGTGCTTGATATAGAATGATAACATCAAACCTGCTGGAGTCTCACACATTATCTCAAAGATACCAAGGGATCCATACCCCCCACCATGGCTGCCACACTGCCTCAGTCTGCTGTAAACCAGCCAAGGTCATCCATAAAAGGACGTCCATACAAAATAACCTACTTTTGACCCCTCCCTCCCTCCCTCTTGTCCGCATTTAGGCCTTCCCTCTCCCTCCGCCTTGCAGATGTCCGCATCAGACAACTGGCAACAAGACTCCTGCAGTGTGGCGGCACGGACTTACATACCCATCAACCAACATTTCCTTTCTGCTGCTTTTACAAGCCAAACTTGAATCCACTTTAATTGTCATCATCATTCGGCGATCATGTACAATCGGGGTGTCTATTTACTATCGGGGTGGGTGTCTTTGCATCGCGAGGGTCGGTTAGGGTCAGGGTAAGCGGGGTCTACCCGAATCGCCGAATCCCGAATCGCCGAAAGCCCTTAAACTGCAAAAGCGGCCGAATCGCCGAAAGCAGTTTTCTACCAAGCGGGCGATTTGCCGAAAACCACTGCCGACTCGAATCGCCGAATCCCGAATCGCCGAAAGCCAAATCCGCCGAATCGCCGAAAGCAGTTTTCTACCAAGCGTGCGATTCGCCGAAAACTACTGCCGACTCGAATCGCCGAATCCCGAATCGCCGAAAGCCAAATCCGCCGAATCGCCGAAAGCAGTTTTCTACCAAGCGTGCGATTCGCCGAAAACCACTGCCGACTCGAATCGCCGAATCCCGATTCGCCGAAAGTGATCAGAGTTCGATATCCCGAAAGCTAGTGCACAGAATCTGGCGGGCGGAAAGTTAAAATGTTGCGTCCATGCCTACACTGACCTGTATATAATAATAATAATAATAACAACAACAACAACAACAACAACAACAACAACAACAACAGCAGCAGCAGCAGCAACAACAACAACAACAACAACAACAACAACAACAACAACAACAACAACAACAATAATAATAATAATAATAATCTGTATTAATTCAAACTGACAAGTACGCAGTAAGATTACATCATATATAAATTACATATATATGTATAGGTCAGTATATATAATATATATATATATACATAGTATATACTGACCTATACATATATATGTAGTATACGTCACTCACCAACAAAGAATTAGAATTTACTGTAAAAAGATTTATTGTGATTATACGCAACGCAACCGCAGCCATTGACACGGTTCCCATGACGTCTATTAAGAGATCAGTGTGTATCTATAACCTAGGGCATTGTATGTATATCTACAGCCAGTGTATATCTAGATATACACTGGTCATTGTATGTATATGTACAGCCAGTGTATATCTAGATATACACTGGCTGTACATATACATACAATGACCAGTGTATATCTAGAAATACACTGGCTGTACATATACATACAATGACCTAGGTTATAGATACACACAGGCCCGCCGAGAGGGGGGACAGAGGGGACAAATGCCCTGGGGCCCGACGACTTTTTAGGGGCCCGGGCCGTGCCCGCAATCAACTTATGAAAAACATTATATTCATGCAGTTATACAAAGTTTATGATTTATGCCTTTTTAAATATATTATCTGACGCTTAACTACAATCAGTTTAAAACTTCAAGCATCTGAATAAAATCATAGTTGTATATAATATATATAAATATAATATTATACTGTCGTAGGCCTACACGCGCTTTTATTATTTCAATTTGAGTTTTTTTTTTCGTACGACCGTACGATATCATAGGCCTACTTATATAAAGCCTAAAGATAGTTTAGAGGCCCATAACTGCTCTGCCTAGGGGCCCGTGACTGTTGTGCCTAGGGGCCCACGACTGCTCTGCCTAGGGGCCCGGAATTTCTGTCGGTGGCACTGGATACACACTGATCTCTTAATAGACGTCATGGGAACCGTGTCAATGGCTGCAGTTGCGTTGCGTACAATCACGGTAAATCTGATTAAAGTAAATTCTAATTATTCTAATTCTTTGTTGGTGAGTGACGTAAAGTTGGTTGTCTTCTTTACAGAAAGACTTTTGCGTCTTATGATAATTTTCTTTGCAAAAATATTTGTGCAAGAAGTAAACGTGGTCTTTATAATTACTATGATTACTTACTTATTAGTATGATTACTTACTGACTTAGGCCCTACTTACATGTAGGCTATGTAGACCAGACTGCGTTATGTCAACAGGTCAAATAAAGAATATACTTACTTACTTACTTACTTACTTACTTACTTACTTACTTACTTACTTACTTACTTACTTACTTACTTACTTACTTACTTACTTACTTACTTACTTACTACTTAATACACAATCTCAGGGCATTCCTTAATAAGGGAGAATTCAAAGAGAAATTTAAGTGCATTCTAGCTCACTATTAACCATTAAGCCCTGCGTGGGCTGCGGAAGTGGTGGTCGTATAATTAGGCCTATGTCATAAATTTCTGTAAAAAACTGTTATTAAACATTTTCATTCTAATGATCCTACCACAGCATTTCGTTCTGTGGAATATGTGATTGTTAAAATTCACTCTATCCATATTGCTTCGTTCTACTACAAATTTGAAAGTATCTTTCAATAATTATCATCTGGAAAATATTAAATGCGTAACCAGTAATGCAGATGTTCACAACAGTAAAATAATTGTATGAATAAAATTATCTGTAGTAATTGGTAGCCTAGACGATATTTCCGATATTTCCAAGTTAATGTCATGCAAATCTCAGCTTTACAACGCCTCCCCGTTACTACATGACTTTCTCCTTACAACACCCGAGTGCAGCGCCACAAGAAATAATTATTAGAAATTACAATAAATTATAAATGTGATTTGAAGCATGTTTTATTATCAAAATGGAAAGGGGCGTGGATAAAAATCGGCCGAACTCGCGTGACGTCACTTGGGTACAGCCTCTCAAGCTACTCGTGTCAGAATCGTAGTCTGTTTCTATAAGCTATTTTTATCTCAACCAATCACAGAAAAGAACATATAATAATAATAATAATAATAATAATAATAATAATAATAATAATAATAATAATAATAATAATAATAATATTTATTCTTTAATTAAGCGCCTGCAAACGCACTGCGCTGTACATGTACATGTTATGCGATAAACCTTAACTACTAACAGAACGGACAGCCTGCAATACACGGCGCAAATTGCAGCCTACAAAGCATGTCCGCCTATGAAACTCGATCTCTGAACCTCTCGCACTCTACGCCAGATGTTATTCAATGCGCTATCGGGCATAATATATAATTATATTCGATAGTAGAGACCCGCTGTAACAAGTTAATGGCGTCTATGGAGCGCAGCGCCCCTAGCGGAAAATATGTACAGCGTCGTGTTTACATAACAATGCATGACAATCAGTGATGGGCAATAGTTAACTAATAAGTTGCTATCTTTTAGTTTAACTAAAATTTCTTAGTTAAGGATGAAGTTTAACTAAAAAATAGTTGAGTTAACACCATAGTTTACCTAGTTTTGTAGTTGCTAACTAAAAAGTTTACCTAAGAAATCAGCAATATGCAACTATTTTACTTGCTTATTGCACAGAATACATTTTGTAGTAAGGCACAGTGTTAGTAATGACAGTCAGTGACAGTTAACTAAAAAGTTGCTAACTTTTAGTTTAACTAAAATTTTTTAGTTAAGGAAGAAGTTTAACTTTAAAAAATAATTTAGTTCAAACCATAGTTTAACTAAAAAAATTTAATTGCTAACTAAAAAGTGTAACTAAAAAAATCAGCAATATGCAACTATATTTCCACAGTGAACATTGAACACTGTCAGCAAAAACATTTTAACACTGCTTGGTTTTAGCATTTAACGGCCTGTGTTTTCAAATTCATACACTACGTACAGTACACATGTAACTGTATGCCAGAACAGTACATATTGCATAGTTTGAAGGTGAAATTGTCATTGACGCTTTGCATTATTACAGTTCACTTAACGTCTTTTATTGTGAAAATTTTTGTCGTGAAAAGTTGGAAAAAGTTTAACTACTGTTTTTTAGTTTAAACGCAAAGTCATTGTTATGTCCTTTTATTGAGTACTTTAGGTCCACATGGGTGGAGGGCAATTCCGCATTTCCACTTTCAATGTGGAATAAATATGGAATGGGCCACCATCACAGGACCAACAATAACATGGAGGGATGGCACTCTCATATGAAAAAACATGTGCCAACTCATCCAAACATCTTTGTCTTTTTGAATGCGTTAAAAATAGCGCAGGCAAAAACAGAGATGAACATTGCAAAGGTAGAAGTAGGTGTGGAACCCCCTCTTCGCAAGCCTAAACTAGTTAAATTTGAAGCTAAAATCGAGGAGTCCTACAAAAAACACGTAGATGGACAAATAACTACCGACCGCTTGTTGATCATCGTTCAATATCATACTAATGTTTGTAAGAAGTGATTGCAAATGGAAATGACAACCTGGATGATGTGTGCCAGGTATATAGTAACCAGTGTTCTGCCCATTCACTTTTTTAAAAAATGGGACAAACATATAGGGAACATTTACACACAGTTCATTAGTAGTAATGGTTTGTTCAGAATTCTTAAAGATGCCTATATTACCTTAAATATGGCACTATACAAGATCACTCAGCTGTAAATACATTGTACAGAAGTGTTGTTTTATGCAGGTCTTTTAACACATGTTCTACATAGGCATACATTTTATATGGAACTACATGTACATTGTCAGTGTGATTTTTGTTGCTGGACAGTAGATGCCAGAATGCCAGCTGTTTTATGTCTGGTTTGTATGTTATTGTTTTCAATGCCACACATGCAGCTCTTGTATCATTGGTTAATCTCTTATTTACCCTACTTAGCTTACTGTTATCCAATTTGGACTTCTACTTATAAATCCAACCTTAACAGATTACTTATCCTTCAAAAAAGCAGCCCATTATATAAGTAAGTAAGTAAGTAAGTAATAAGTAAGTAATCTTTTATTAGTAGAAGACAAACGCTCATACTTTACAACAATACATACAAAAAGATCACAATATCAGTTAGACTGTAAGACAGTTTAAACACAAGCAGTATTATAAACAATTCTATGATGTCTTATTTAGGCCTACATACATATACAGTATTATAAACAATTTGATGTCTTATTTACATACATAGGCCTATCTATAACTAAAGTTATGATCTAAGGAACATAAGCATTACTGTGGTCTACAAAAAGAGCCAGTTTGGGAGGGGGGGCTGAAATACGGAAACGAGTTGTTAAGCATTTAAGGTATTGAAATGATGGAATTCCTCAATTTCTGAAGCATCAATTATGCTACACTTTATTGAAAAATTAATGATTTCTTGCATTCAGTGGCAGTGACATTCAGATATGAAAACAAACAAAAACCAGTCGCATTTTAGGCAATTTGACCTCAAAGTTTATAGACCCAAAAAGATTTTTAATAGCAGGCAAAAGTATAAGTACCTGGTTAGCATTGCTTCATATCAAAAGACATCCGACATTTCTCAGCCTAATCATGTTAGCCCAAGATGGCCATGACATATGCTAAGCATACATTTTTATTCAGTTTATTTAATAAACTGAGTATAAAACTGGCAATAATCAACAATGATTACAATGACTACTGTATATTGAAATACCTAAACTAATCAAACAATGCAAAATTTGTAACAAAAGTACAAATCACAATAATTTCCACAGTGTCTGTTTTTCATTCTGTAAATCATTTGTTTAGAGCTATGTAAATTTTTAAGTTGTTTTGCAACTAGCTAGGTCAAGTAAACAGAAATAATTAAATTTCAAAATGAAATATTGTTTAAGTTATAGTCTACACTATACAATATTAAAATATGTAAAAGATACGTTCTGGAGGTGCATATATTGCGTATTTACTGATCCTCACGAGAGCGTGAGTATACATAGGGGAGTATTCCAAAAATATTTGTTATATATATTATTTATTTTTTTTAGATGAGACGTCTACCTCGTCTGCAGCCCTGCATTTCATGCGTATTACGTAACACCGGAAAACTCTGAGACTCGCTGATTGTCAAGACCTCCACCCCCCCCCAATATTTTGGAAAAGTTTACGCCAGTGCTTCTTCCTTCATAAATTCAAAGTCGACTAAACGCTACCGTACCTTATTTAAAAGCAAACTCAGTCTGTTTTTAAAGCATCTTCTGAGTTTAGGCCTAATTGATCTTGTCAACTGTATTGGAGACTTTAGTTCAGACTTTTCTCTTATTTGTATTCACTTAACCCTGTGAATAGAACCTGAGCTGTTAGGCCGTCCCCATGGATGATTACAAATTTTACATTGGGGACCGTCACCCTTTAGGTTCCCGTGTGTAATCAGATGTATTCACCTTTTACAAGCCTGTCTTTACTGTTTACTTTTAAAAATTTGGTTACCGAATAAAATTGAATAGAAGAAATAATGCATTTATATACTACTTCAATACATGTTAAAACATAGTGGGGCGTGGTGGCTCAGTGGTAAGTTCGGCGCCTTGTGACCGGAGGGTTGCAGGTTCGAATCTCACTCTAGCCGCTGCGTACGGACCTTGGGCAAGTCCTTCACTCGCAATTGCTCGTGGCGCTTCGGCGTGAAAATTCCGGCACAGTATCAAATGCTGTAGTCGGGAGCGCCTCTGAGTAGTAGTTGACTTCGAGAGGCGCTATAGAAATATCCGGAATAAATAAAATAAATAAATAGCCGTGAAAATTGTTTAATTTCGGGTATGACCACCTTATGACTTTCTGAAAAAGTTCGCATTATATCCGCGGATAGGGCCCACAGGCCCCACAACCGCGTTTTCGGGAATACACGTTTTTTCAAAAAAGTTTCGGCGATTCGGCGGTAATACCACAGTATAAATAATTACACAGTACGTCGACTCTCATTGCTGGCTGTTGACAAGTTTTTCTGGTCACGTGATTACGTCACGTGATTACGACGCCACCTTGAGAAATAGCTTTTGAATTATAGATTTAAGCTGAAATTAACGTTAAAAATAATATTGTTAATTCTAATGAAGTCCTAAATGTTGTTGTAACGTTTAAAAAATATTTTATTTGATGGATTGCGGTGTATCGGCGTGTAGTCCTCAATGTTGTTTTTAACGTTTAAAAAATATTTGATGTGATTGTTTCCGGTTTATCGGCATGGTAAACGGTTTCTTTCAAGATGGTGGACGACAGTGGGCAGGGCTTAGGTATTTATAATGTCGTTACAGTGGGCGGGGCTTAGTTATTTATAATGTCACACATTCTGACTGCAGCAGCGGCGACGAGTCGATGTACTGTGTAATTATTTATACTGTGGTAATACCATTTGGGCGATTCGGCGATTCGCTACGAAGAGCATTTTCTGCAATACGGGTTTTCTTCACAAAATAATTTCGGCGATTCGGCGGTAATACGATTTCGGCGATTCGGGATTCGGCGATTCGCTACGAAGAGCATTTTCGGCGATACGGCCATTCTTCACAAAATAGTTTCGGCGAATCGGCGGCAATACGATTTCGGCGATTCGGGATTCGGCGATTCGCTACGAAGAGCATTTTCGGCGAAACGGCCATTCTTCACAAAATAGTTTCGGCGAATCGGCGGCAATACGCTTTCGGCGATTCGGGATTCGGCGATTCGCTACGAAGAGCATTTTCGGCGATACGGCCATTCTTCACAAAATAGTTTCGGCGATTCGGCGGCAATACCATTTCGGCGATTCGGGATTCGGCGATTCGCTACGCGCCCGGGTAAGCGTCGTGAGGGTCGGTTAGGGCTTAGGGTTAGTGTAGCCTATGTATTTGTGCGACTAAAGAAACTATACCTGCGAGTGGAAGCTGGATTTAAAAATTCACGCACCCCGATTGTACATATTCGCCCATCATTCTTTTGGAGCATAGTATTTTATGCTAGGACAGGAACATAGCATGTTTATGTCTAGTTATATTATGGGATATTAAACTGAGCCACTCGGCACTGGACAGAACGGAGTGGAAAGACATTGTAAACAAGGCATCAGACACCTACGGGTGCTGAGCCCATGGTTATTGAATGAATGAATATTATGCTAAATACACAAGTAGCATGCTATAATATTTTTAGTAACCATATCAAGAACTACCTTAAAAACCACCTTACAATCTACCTTACGAGGTCATAATCGACTATGCTCTCAACTGCATTTAGGGGCCATCCATATGTTACATACGCAATTGGGTGATCGGATTTAGGCGATTTGGGTACGGGTGCGTATGGCGGGGTATGGACAAAATCAAATCACTGTGTATATTCCTGCTTTATCAATTTTATGTAGTATTAAAACTTTTTTAAATGTGTTAGTGTTGTTAGTATTTTATTTCTTCATAAGGGGTCGTCCATAAAGTACGTCCGCAAAATATGACCCACTTTGGACCCCTCTCTCCCCCTTATCCGCATTTGACCTTACTCTCCCTCCCTCCCCCTTTGCGGACGTCCGCACGCCTAAGTCAATTTTTAATGTCGTCGTCATTATTTTTTCAATTATTTCACAGTTCCTGTGCACGTTTAAGTGACAGTTCAGGTTTCATATCGCAGGATGTGCAGTAATAAAAGCCTCTTTAAAGTCGCAGTAAAGGTTACACCATGCATGAAGTTTTAGGCAATCACTTCACTGACCTTTTCGTTTTTCGGGTAAGGCTAAAACAAGGTGGTGTTTAAAAAACTATCAAATTTAAAAGTTTAGATGCGGACGTCCGCACTGGTTATAACCGTCCCTCCCCCTCATTGCGGACGTCCTTTATGGATGACCCCTAACAGTTAACAAATTTTAGCTAGCAAATATGTTTAACAAAATATTTAGTAGCCTACGGTAAAATAAATGTCTTATAGATGACTTTAGCTAATTAACTTTTGTAAGGGGGTAGAGAAGCTTAGTTGTACGTACACCAGGGGGAAGGGGTCCACAAAATGTACGAGGTGAAACGGGAGAAGGGGTATGAAAATATGATATTTTTGCGTACATAATATATGGATGGCCCCTTATTAGAATTAATGTAATACTGTTGTAATAATGAGTTCAGTGTAGTAGCATTCCACGTATTGGAACCACCTGTTTCGGTGAAAGCTCGACACCATCCATCTGAAACCCTTTCAGCACCTTAACAAGCAACTTTTCCTCTGCCTTTGCATTATAATGCCCACCCCTGGAGGCGATCTTGTTTGACAGGTGGGGGGGGGGGACATGTGACACTTGAACTGATATGGTCAAAAAAGAGGTGAAATTAAGCATGAAAAAATTTGTTGACTTTTTGGCGTTTCTTTCAAAATTTGGGTGGACAACTGTAAACTGTATTCCCTACTGTTAAAGGTGGGGGTCTAGTCCCCTCTAACCACCCACGTGTCGCCGCCCATGACGCCCACCTACTGCCAGGGTTCTCTCCACCCCCTGCGTGGCAGAGTTCAATGCAGTTCACCAGCAGCCAACCTATTATCCACACTAAACTTAACCTAGACTAAACTAATACCTAGACTAAACTAAGAGGTATATTGTTCAACTCGTATGGAAACTGAAATGGAAAAACAAACTTGACTCAACAACATCGTCGTATCAGACAGACTTTGTACAGTGAACTGACACAGATATGGATTTCAGTGACAATCAACTGACCCATTTTTCATGAGGGTTGCAACAGCCCAGAATTGCATAAAAAGATAAAAAAATTCTAGTGAAAACTCTAGTCATTTTACTTCTGAAAAAACAAATCTTGCATCTTGTACAAAGCACTACAGACAGGGTCACATTAAGGCTAGTGTGGGCCCAAGTGCTGCGATTACCTATATAGCCATCAGCGCGGTGCACAATTACATGTAAAAAATATTTTTAATGTACTTCCGGAAATGCGGGGCCCTGAAAACTGCGGGCTCGGGTGCTGCAGCACCCTTAGCACCCCTTAATGCGGGCCTGACTACAGAACAAAGTCATTTGTCTCCGAGTAGGTCTATTGAAGAGGCGCTATATAATTTTAAGAATTAATGAATTATTAATTCCTAATTAACACAAACGGAAATGTCTTAAACTTGCAACAACCTATGGATTTCATTTCAACTAAAAATCTGATTTAGCTTTTCTTGTTTCAAATAAATCAGTAATTACTGGAATCCCGTTGCTGGAACTTTCTCTATCCACCACACAAAGTAATTTCTGAAATCTTTGCATTCAAATTAAGACAAGAAGCAAATAAATTATGCAAATAATACGCATTGAAGATTGAGAACAACTCTACAGGTAGTAATTTACACTTGCTGCTAACCTACTTTTGCTTTACAAGTCCTACAGGCTTTTACATTCTTATGCATTCACAACAATTTCTTTATATATATATATATATATATATATATATATATATATATATATATATATATATATATATATATATATATATATATATATATATATATATATATATATATATATATAGCATTTGTTAAGCTCCACTTTCTAATGACCAAGTCCATTATTTGATGTTGTTGAACAATTGTGAATAAAGGCCCTTACACAGTAACCGTCTCGGGGAGGCTAGAACCCCTACTCTCTGATTCACAAGGAGAGTACTGTAACCAACTGACTACTGTGTCATACCGGTATATACATATATACCAGACACCTGTATGTATAACATTTGCCGGTTGCTAAGGGAGACGCAGCTCTTTGAAAAATGTAATGAATCATTTAAAGCACCGCAGTACTAAAAATAACAGAAAACAAGTGCCCTTGTCTCTCCATACCATCATTCTGATGCAAACCCTCTACTTCACACTAAACAAATCTCAGTTATTCATCAATTCAAACTGCCCAGAAACACTGACATTACCAGGAAATGATGAATGGGTAAATCAGTCGTGCTATACAGTAACTTCCTTTATTCAAAACTGAACAAACTACTCAGTCACAAAGCAATCAGACTATCGAAATGCTTTCAATTCTACAATTCACGGGCTTAAGACATGGGGAGATAGACGTCCATGTTGTGACAGATTAGTTTGGTGCTGTCGAGTTCTTCAGGTCCAGAAGTACCTTTCGACTTTTGAAACCCCTGTCGTAGAAGTCGTCGTGACCCTTGTTTGGCAGTTCAACTCCGTCCTATCCGTCAAAAACGACATTTTAAACGGTCAGAATTTGCAACTGTTAGTTGTGATTAAAATCAATTTGTTATGGGTTCAATCACTTAAGTGTGTAAAGTCACACCTATTTAAATCGTGTAGAAACTATGTAGACATAGGCTTTGGCTTCCTGGTTTCATTCGTTCATTCTAAAAGATTTGATATAGCGTCTCTTCAAGATACCTGATACATACTCAGAGGCGCTCCCAGCTCAGCCACAGCTAACGAAATGAGACTTGACTCACTTGAGGGACTTACAAAACACGGTTTGGCGGTGTCTCTCCGGCAGTGCCCCATCCTACCTGTCTGAACTCTGTCGCCCGATTTCTGACTTAGTCTCTCTCAGAGCTATGAGCTCTGTGACTAATGGGGAGCTATTGGTCCCTCGGGTCCGCTTCACAGTCAGACAACACCGAGCCTTCTTGATTGTTGGCCTGTCTACCCGGAATGGTCTTCCAATCCCCTTACGATGCTTCCCCCGGAATAATTCACCTGCTTTCTTACGACACTTCAAGTCCTATCTCTTTAGCCGTGGCTGGGAGCGCCTCTGAGTAGGTCTCTTGAAGAGGTGCTATATAAATTTCCAGAATGAATGAATGAATATGTTTCTGAGGTTCTCAAGACCCTATGCTTTGACACATTCATGTACGCATGAATGCATGTACATGCGCCTACAGGGAGTGGAGTATATGAAAAAAAAACCTTAAGTAAGAGTTTGGCAAAACCTGCAGACTTCACAATCATACAAAGCTCTTAATTCACCATACTTATAATTATTAAACTGCTTTATTTAAGGGGCGAAAACTACATAACAAGCATTTTAAAGGAGATACTGAAAATTAAGTATGGTTAATGGCATGACCACCAAACTGGTCACTGGATTAACCTAATAAACAATTAAAAATAGATGTATAGAATGACAAACTCACAGGTAGGAGTGTTGGTTTGGTGGAATAGATGTTCCATCCGTGCTTATCAGTCCATCGCTAGCGAACAAACCAAAAAAAGCCAAACTACATCAATAACCATTCCTAACAATTACCTTTATTCATGAATGTGTATAAGTTTGTATCTAAACACTTTATTGTAGCATTTTTGAGCAGCTCTGAAAACTGCAGAGAGGAGGGAAATTAAACTTCTTCATCACTGGCTCAGGCAGTTCTCCATTGGGATATATTTTCCAAGTCATTAGGCTCCAGCCCAGGTCTTTTAATTCACTAATTCTAACCAATAGCTGCACTTTAGTGCTTACTACAGCTAATCAGAAAAACTAAATACTACTTAACATTTGTGATAAGAAGCTGGCAAGCAGAAAAGAACACTTTTACAGAGCAGCAAAGAAAACTTTTAACAAGCAGCAAAGAACATTCTCACAATGCAGCAAAGAACATTCTCACAATGCCGCAAAGAACACTCTCACAACGCAGCAAAGAACATTCTCACAATGCAGCAAAGAACACTCTCACAATGCAGCAAAGAACATTGTGAAGACTATATTCATTCTTTTACATTATTTTCAACCAATAATCATTCAACTCTTGGACGCAACTTTTAAGCCCTTGACAACAAACACTCAACTAATAAATTAAAACTTTCTGATTCTTTTTGTAATTATTTATACTACCTTTTGAAGAAATCAGTCATTCTCCACAAGTTCAGTCATAAAAGTTTGCTCTACTTCATCAAAGTGACTAACAATCAGGATGCTCAGAAATAAACCAGCTTACGTTTTGGTTGTACTTCATGTGGTAGTAAATTGACCACAGTACCAATGCTGATACGACAATTTTAGGAGTATAAAATCGCCCAGATATTGCGGCGTTCTCTCCCTTCAGAAAAACAAAGAAAATAAATTCACAGTTAGTGCGTAATATAGATCTGCCTCAGCAGCAAAGTGTTTAATACCTGTTTCAACAGCAAATCTGTAACAATGCCCATTATATGTTAAGCATAAGATAAATGTTTCAATCTTGCCAGCTACCCACACGTCATGGGACTGCACTTTCTTTCCTTCAAATAAGCTGTGATGCGGTGTGTCATCCTTCGCTGATTTATAATAAATGAATATACCTATACATATAAAATGCCAAATCCCAGAACATGGTTATACCTGATGCATAGAACATACGATGAGTGCCTCGCCCTACAATCATCACTCATCAGTAACCCAGTAGTGAAAATGCAGTATCTATGTAAATGAGAAAGTAACACTTGACAATAAAAACATACACTTATGAGTATGGAAGAGGCAAACAAGTCTGACGATACTCTGTACTGCGAAAAATAAGGAAACCACATCAAGTGTCAGAGGATTTAACCCTTTGGGAAACATACATATCAACAGGGTTGTAGTCGAGGGTATACGTGCGTATACAGCGTATACTCACCTCTAGAGACCGTATACTCACCTCACAAAATATTTGTACTCGCCTCTAACTTGTTTCCAAAAACTAACCCATAGCGTGTACTCACCTCTAATTTTACTACAGCCCTGCACATCAACGCCATAAAATGCAGCATACACACACTAGACTGCATTGGTTGCATTTAAAAAGCAATAACATCTACTACTGCAAAAAGTTTGTTTCAAAAATACAAATGGGCATTAGTACAAAGTACAACAGTACCGCAATTAACTCAAAACATTTTGCTCTAGAAATCCGTATCAACAGTTCTCACTATTAGTGGCTTCAGCAGCCTAAAAGTGAAGTCCCATGGAGCAGCCAGGAGTCTTCTGATAGGGTTCTTTGGGTAGAGTTCAGGGACCAGCCTAGGTTCTTTTGGAGACAGTTCCTGGTCTTTCAACCACTGCCGTCTCAACTGACGGTCCTCGTCCGTCATCCATTCGCCCAGCCTCTGTCTTTCGTAGGGCATAGGCTCGATATTGAACGGAGGCATCTTGTTTCCTCTCCAATCGAAATGCTTCATAAGCTTAACCTCGCGGTCGAGGTTTCGCTTAAGATGTTCATTGAACTTTTCGATTGCTTCGCGGTCCTTTTCCGCAAACGAACGCAAATCTTTCCCCTTGTCCGCCATGTCTGACGACAAGACACAAGGTGCCCTCAGACCACTTCCGTTTCTTTTTATAAGTGTAATTTGTATAGCGCCTTAATATTATAACGCCGCGAAAATTCTACATTTCTAGATATCGTCACATAATATAATATCTTCTAATTTAGGCAGAATTTCATTAAAAAAATCCACTCCTCCGGAAATACGATACTCAGCATGTACAAATCTCAGGTGAGGCCACAGCTGGAAATCCCGGAATACTGCATCCAGTAATGGAATCCATAAATTGAAACATGTAACGACTGAGGAAATTCTAGAGCTACCAAAAGGATTTGGGGTTACACCAATTTAAAGTACCTGAATTCAGAGGAAACGTTGAAAAATGTGGCCAAACAAACTTGGGGTGAAAGAGAAGCAGATAATACCATATATTAGCTTACCCTGCTAATTATGAAATTTTTTTTAAAGAAAATGACTCCAACTCGATCTGTACTAGCAACATCTTAAGTGTAATTCTCTTTCAGTTTCTGTGGCCAAAGTTGTCCTTCCAGGTAACTGTTTTGATTCTTTCGTTCAATTTTCATATGAATTCTGGTTATGCTATTTACGAACATGTGATAATTAGTACCGTTGGTGTCTCAGAGGATTTTACAATGCATGATGGCAAGTTCAAGCGATTTAGCAATGAAGATAGCTTATCCACTACTTTTCTACTGATGCTGGTAGCTAAATTTCTCATGATATCGGTTGTTGTTGATATCAGGACTACTTTATTATGTTGGTGTATGCCTTGTGCAAGGACCTTGACCAGTTCATGTGTGAGAGCTGGCAACCATCAATCAATGTCTTTTGCTGGGCTGGTTAAGAGAGCTCAACGCACAATTTAAATGAAATTGAAAGCATTTCGGATTTTATAGTTCCATGCTGTTGGACACTTGCTGGATCCTTCGGCATCGTTGAGAGAATGGAGTAAGACTCCATGAGGTTTGATGTTATCATTCTATATTAAGCACCGCTATCTAATGACAAACGATCTAATGACAAACGATCAATTGAGCTGGGCAAAACTAAAGTGTGATCCCATCAAGCGTAGGTTAGCATTTATTTGGATATAGCTCAAAATTTGATAATTTATATCATTTTGAGTCAGTCGGTCATAAGCAACTATTTCCTGTCAATTAGGGGCCATCCACATATTACGTACGCACTTAGGGGGGGGGTCGGGGGGTCGGATTTTGGCGATTTTGCGTACGGGTGCGAACGGGGGGGGGAGGGGGGGTAACAAAATGTGTACGTACCCAAAATAAATTTCTAATTATGACGTCCACATTAGCCTATTTATAACTCTGTATTATCCTATAGTCGTCCCATGGCATTTTATTACATTATATAAAAGCCATGTGCAGTTATTCTGTGCTATGAACGACACCTATAATTTGTCTATATTGGCCCTTCAATAATCTGGCCTAAAGTGCAGACAGGCTGCCTGGAGACACTTTCTGTGCAGCTGGTCATCGGGGGGGGGGGGTGCGTCAAACGTACGTACTCAGGGGGGTGGTGGAAGAAAGTACGCTTGCGAACAGGGGGGGAGGGGGTCCAATTTTCCCGGATTTTTGTGTACGTAATATATGGATGGCCCCTTAGCCTACAGTCTGTTATTTAGTTTTAATTAAAAATGTGGCTTCTAAATGAGATTTTAATGCTGTTGCTGTCAAAACCATCTTCCTTTTTCCAGCTTATCATAATCATAAATTTATATAGTGCCACTTGAGGAAAACTCAGTCACTTCTGACCTCAGAACATGAAACCAGAATCAAACAGATTGATTCTTAAGTGCTTGAGGGAAAGAAGCATTTCTGTGTGACTTGTGCATGTTAAAAGTGTTTGTAAGAAATAATAAATAAGTAAGCAATGACCAACTACTCTAGTCTACTCATGTCACTCCTCTAGCACTCACTGAGTTAGGAAATTTAGTGCAAACTGTCATAGTAGAACCTACAACAATCAGCAAATTGCCGAGTCAAGGAACATTTCTTCCATCGGAAAAGAATCAGGTACAGTCAAATGGAAATAATCACTCCACTGAAACTCTTTTTAGTCTCTGTATGCAATAAACTAGTCTCTGCCATTAGTCATCAGTAAGTCTTAAGCCTCGGGTTTATTTTGAACATCAGACACGGAACACTGCTTTATGCTTTATTAGAAGTCTTTCAGTTTGAAAAATGCATTCCTATGTTGTGATATTTGTAGACGATGATGACTACATGTATAATAAAAAATTATGCTAAGGGAAATTGTGTACCTGAGGGAAAATAATTATGATGATGGTAAATAACAACAGTATTAATTATTAATATCAATAAAATCTCCAAGCCATTTCTACCCAAAGAACATTGTGTACTTCAGGTTAAATAATGATGATGGTAACAGTATTAATTATTACTACCAATAAATCTCCAAAGCATGACTAAAAACACTGCATGTCAAGCTTTTGTGCAGCTTGTTACACTTAGCAACAGTCCTTAACAATGTTACAAAGTTCTTACACGCATAAATAAAGCGTGCCGACATTCCGTTGATTCCAGAGGAAAATATTTATCATAGAAGTCAAGAAGGAATTCCTCCTCCTTAAAGCCGAACTTCTGGTAGAGCAGAAGGGCAGGATTGCTGGCCGACACGTGCAACGTTATTTCCTGACCTTTAATCGTCTGCAAAAACAAATAATCTTCTACGTCAGTCCCTCGACTAGGTTAGCCATACACGCTGCTTAAACCATCACAGAATAACTCTGCAATATACCGAATAAACTCAATTTATATAACCCCGTTTAAATTTCTTATTTAAACCTTAGTGCCACACTTTAAAATGTAAAGTACATGTAACACACAATTTATATAGTGCCTTATCTCATATCTTTTCAATCAAAAAGCAGCCTATAATTAGAGGAGGAAATTTGCAGTGGTTCCTCATGTAGTGAGTAAGTAGTCACTGCACTGATCACCAAAAGCATACAAAATATACAAGCAATCAAGTTCACACCAATAGGTGTCAGAGGGAGAACTAAAAAATTGACCATATTGGTCTTGCTAAGCAGAGTTGTCCAAATACAATGTAATGCTGCACAGGTTGTAGCATCAATGGTTAGTTCCTCAAATACAAAGTTGAGAGATTAAGGTGAGACAACATGGTAGCTATTTGGCTTGACCTTATAATGTGAATTGCATGATCTACAGCCTGTACCAAGAAGTTACAAGCAGTGACCAAATGCATTGCACCACAGTAAGAACACAGAGTATCATATAATATAAGGGGTCATTGCATAATTACGTAACGCTCGAGGGTGGGTGGGTGGGGTCCTTGAAAACGTTACGAAACGTTACGTGGGTGGGTGGAGATGAACGTTACGTAACGCTTTTACCAACAGTTAAGTTATAATGAACTTCAAATTAACATCGAATGACACTTTAGACACGATGTGATCGAAGTTCAAACTTCGTGCCATTGACTTAAAACTTAACTAAAAACACGCAATAGTATAAATTGTGAAGGTTCGCGCCTTCATTGTCTGTATGGCTCTCGTAGGGAGCCATACAGAAAATGAAGCAACGCGACTGAGTGACCTATTTCTGTATATAAATATGGCCCAATGGCGAATGACCAAACTGGTTAGACTCTCTGAAATTTCGTCTGCGAAAATTAAGGACGCAATCTTGTTGTTCTTGGTTGATTTTTCGGACAAGACTTTCGTTGTTGTATTCGCATAAAACCAGAAATTTGACAGTTTCAAAAAGAAACTGGATGTGAGTTGCCTTTGACAGGTTGTTTTAAGGGACGGACAATATTATTGTATTCCGTCGGGGGTTTCTTGTATCTTTTACCGAACTTTGAAATAACAGAAAATAATAAATGTTCGATTACTTACCGTGAATTCGAAGGGCAAGACCCGGATGTCCATTGGTTTTGGCATAGATTAGGCCTACACGGTAGCCTAAACCTGAGAAGTTAGGCCTACCGTTTAGTGTAATTCTTTAGAGAGATTCGCCACCCGGGCGCGTTACGTAACGCTGGGGAGGGTGGGTGGGTGGGTCTAGGGAAACGTTACGAAGCGTTACAGGGTGGGTGGGTGGGTCAAAAACGGTCATTTTCGGCGTTACGTAATTATGCAATGACCCCTAACCTACATGTTTCTTATGGGGTCTGAATACATCTCACCTGTGTCAGATGGTAGAGCATGAAGCTGGCGATTCCTGCTCGACGCCACTCTGGATGCGTAAAGATGAACGAGATGTAAGACTCGTTGTACTTGACATCAGGAACCATAAACGCAAACCCAACAACAAATTTCCTACAGTAACAAATACCACAACACATCAACTGCAGACAACGACCTTCATGCATCAAGAACTCTACCACTATCCGCATCATTATTATCACATTAGCATTATGACATTTGGTACCATTTTGCACATGAGCTTTTGAGAGGTCTGTAAAGGTACTAATAGTCAACAATACCCAGGTGTACCAGCATGCATTCCTTCTTAAAGCATTTAACCTTTTAATTTCACAGTGCTTACAGCCTGACTGCTTATACTCATATGCTTGAAATTAGTAAGTTTAAATTGTATGTGAAAATCATATCAACCAAATGCATGTGAAAACTCATTGATTCAGATACACCCGGGCTCAGGGGCGTAACTTTGGTCTAAAAAGTGGGGGGTACCAATTTCTTTCCACTTTCGTTTTTCATATGAAGACCATTTCTGGGAAGGCACAATAATAAAATATTGATTGACACTGTTTAAAAAGTGGGGGTACGGTACCCCCAGTCCAAAAAGTGGGGGGTACTGGTACCCCTCGTACACCCCACAAATTACGCCTATGCCCGGGCTCCTAAAAGCATGAATAAAGAAATAATGCAGTCAGCAACATGAAGCATCAGCTTAACTCAGCTTTGAACATTACCCTAACTCATTTCGTCACAGTGCAAGTGTTTGTATGTGCCTCAAAATCAGAGCAGTTTCAAGTCTACGTTAATGACCAATATTTTAAGAAATAAAAAACATTGAAATTAAAAAGCAAATACCTATATAAGGCAACACAGCTAAAGTCCGGATACTGGAGACATTCAGACACTAGAAACAGTAAAACAATCAGAAACTACTGCTAGGAAGTGTATTTAGTTTACAGATAGCATGACAGACAGACAGACAGACCAATAATGGAAATGAAAGTCCCATTAGCACATGGCACATATTTTAGCAGTTCTTACTTGTTATTAACCTGATCATTCTCATCATCCTCTTCTTAATCATCTTCGTCTACAACACCTCCCCTTCCTAGACCTCCTTCTCCTAGTTGTATCATCATCATCATCATCATCATCATCATCATCATCATCATCATCATCATCATCATCATCATCATCATCATCATCATCATCATCATCATCATCATCATCATCATCATCATCATCATCATCATCATCATCATCATCATCACTCACAATCAACTTCATCACAATCATCATGGCCATCGTTGGTATCATCACCTGTATAATACTGTTTAAATGTAGTTACAGTTTACAGAGATAAAGCTGACAATTATTTACAGTCTATTCCAGGCCAGAAGAACTCTTTGCAGAGAGCATTGACTGATGGAATGTGCTGCGGTCGAACGTAGCAGAAGTCAATCGGTGCAGAAGGTTCGGGTTTCCAGTCGGGGTCCTTCCTGTCGGGACAGAAATTCCATTTTGAAAACAATTCAGTGAAATATCCGGGTGAAATTTGATGGTAGAAGAACAAACAAGAAATACTATATCAGCCTAAGACATTTATCTCATATGACTACCAGCAATAGTCTTCTGAATTGTGCAATCGAAGGAGTTTTCAAATGGAGCCCAAACAAAACAAAGGGAATCAAACAACAAAACAACTTATTCTGAATGAGCTCAACAAAGGAACTGTCTGTATTACTTGACACTCACTGAGAATCATATCCGACGTGAATGAACAACACATATTTTATGATCAATATTACATATTTCTTGAGTGTCACTCTCCAATGACCAGGCATCAATCGATGAAGTTGACCAATTGCGAGCGACGGACTTGCTCAAGGTCCCTACACAGAAACTGTCTCAGAAGAGATTCGAACCAGGACGGTCCGCGTTACAAGGTGAGCACTCTAAGCAATCGGTTACTGTGTCCCACATGTTAAATCTGTGTGACTTTTGTTATCTGAGCACTTTTTACTTACTGATGAACCATTTGTTCTTCATGAATTTTACATCAAGCACAACCACAGTGCCCATTGCACAGGTGCTTTACAAATTAATGATTATTATTATTATTATAACATTTTTAAGCACCACTGCCTAATGCCCAAGCATCAATCAATGGCACTGAGTAATTTGTGTGAAGGACTTGCACAGGGTCCCATACAGTGCCAGTAACCATCTAAGTCTCAAACCCGTGCTTTCCCCATCACAAAGCGAGTGCTGTAACCAACTGGCTACCATGTCCTAAAATTACCAAGCACAATCACTTAATCAACTGCCATGCAGCCTAAGATGCAAGTGTATTCATGCCATTGCCAAGCATTGTTTAGCATGACTCACTCCACCCGAGTGTCAAAATTTTGGGATCAGTTGGATAGACTTGCAAGCCATGCCAATGACAGGTTTTGAAATGCGCTATATCAGTGCCTCGGTATATTAAATTACGAAATTGATGCAACAGATTTGTAGATTCAGTATGAAGTTTTAAGCCACCATTCAACTGAAAATTTAAATCTGAAGAGGTTAAAGAACTCAGGAGCAATTCAGACCTGTGATGATACGCAACCAAGTCTTGTAGAAGTTGCAACTTCATCGGCCGAGATTCGTAGTCACATCGAATAAATGGCGGAAGAGACCTGTGAACAATTTCAGTGAACAGTAGTGCGAAATGCTGTAAAGAAATTCATACAGAAAAAGAAAAGTAAGAACAACTCAAAGCATCTGGGAAAGCTGTACGTGGAAAATTGTAACTAAATTACATTCTGGACACAAAATCTTCGATGAGTGCAAACATGCCAGTGATGCTTTAGACTGGAGTTACTTCGATATGCAAAAGATATATCTTGAAGCTCTTCTATTAAAATTCTGATTCTTGCACAAAACTTAAAAACAAACATTAGCTTTTACTTTAAAAACTAAACAGTTAAAAGAAATGACTGCTAAAACATTTTCTGCCCTAGACATGCAACTTTATGGTACTACACATTGTCAAAATGTTTAAATGTAATGTATCCTGATACTTAAATAACATAGGAGCCCCTCACAAGACACAGTCTTTGACAAATTGGAACAATCATTTAACCAAATTTACCGTGCGGTGTACGGGCTGTAAATGCGCGACAAGTTGGGGCCATCTGAACCAATGAGGCGATTGAGGAAAGAAGAGGACTGTGGTTTCTGGTACGAATGACGAGACGTCTGTGAAAACATTCAAACCAGTTGGTTTATTCTCCTCATTTCATTAATTTTCTCGTTAATTGGTACACCTGCATCTTATTCTATTACAGACATTTTAGTGCAACAAGGTCACGTGGGAAATTCAAATCTGAGGCTTGGTTAGTAACTAGCCTAGTGAAGAGGTCTGTTAAATAGCCAGATGTTCAGAACCAATGAGAAATAGTGAGTTCGACGCATTTCTTAAAGGAAGAGAAAGAGTTTCAGCATTGGACAAACAGTGGTAGTCGGTTCAAACTGGCAGTCGGACACCCTGGCCTTGGCTTCTATTTCTGTTTAAGGGAAACATACCATTCAGGTGGCCTCCCCAGGTTTTGGTGATGGTTGCCCACCCATATTAAAATTTAAATAAATAAAGATCAAATTTTTATTCATTTATGACAAGGACACAGGTAAATTTTACCATGGTCCTGAGACTTCCAAGCCCAGAAGACTACTTCAACTGATATAGAAGCCAAGGCCTGGGCATCTGTCTGGATCTACACTTGTAACCAGTAGATATCTGGTGCTATTATTAATAACTAGTAACTTCAATAGCGCCGGCATCTAATGCACAGGCTATCAACGGATGGCAAATCAAAACCAAGCCATAATCAGGTAAACCAAGCCATAATCAGGTAAACTAAGCCATAATCAAATAAACCAAGCCATAATCAGATATTTATGAAGACGACCCAACATTCTTTTAAGCATGATAACCTGGACAATTACCTGATACCTGTCGAGAATTCGGAAGTCGTCCGCTTGACTATCGGTTGGAAAGGACAGTCCATCCATTTGGTTGTTAGCTTCATCCCTCACCTGACCAGGATTCAATGAAAACAAATGATCCCACTTAACAGAAATTCAGTGCAAAACTTCATTTAAACTCTTCATTAATGCAATATAATCTTCACAGCAATATAAACCAATTTGATATTCATTTACAGCACCCTATAATAGCCTCTGATTCTCAGTCATTTTTGTTGAACCTAACACTCACTATAGGTAGCTACAGCAAACAAGAGTCGAGCCCTGACTCCATATCGACTGCCTAGGCAGTGGCTCACCTATCCAGATACTTCAGCTATCAGATACCGGTACTTTGATTATTATACCCTCAACCACAACACTACAGTACTTGTTTTCTGAGATTGCTGGTTGCCTGTTCATGGAATAAAATAAAGACATAATTACAATATTCAGTTGAAAAGCCTCAAAGGTAATTGTACTTGTAATCATAAGATTCTATAGCACTGCTTCAAGAGAAACTAATGAAAATTACTCTCTGTGCAAGGAAGATGTACGAGTACAAGCAATCTACCTGGGTTCTGATGAGAGCATCTGAAGAGCTGGCATTCAGTAAACCATGATCGGTTCCATTCAGTCGATTCGTCAGTAAGTCTATATCGAACACCTGAACACCATGCTCTCGCTGTTGCTACAACACCAAACCCACAGCTATAATCATTGTCATCATCACCACCATCATAATCATCACCACCGTCATCATCGTCATCAAAATCACCATCTTCGTCATTGATAATTATAATTCATATTACAAAACATGCATCCAAATCATCCTAATTATTTTAAATAAAGGAAACCTTACATTTTAACATTTGTAATAAACTTTCAAGCTTCACCCTCTCTGGTACAGAGAAGTCTTATTACTGGTTACCATAACTACTGCTGCCAAGATTTTGTTAAAAACTGCTATCAGATGCTTACAACGTTCTAACTCATGAATCCATTGGTTACTTAGCGTCCAACCAAGGCTATCCATTTTCCCTCTCTTTAGCGACTGACCATGCCTCTAATTCAAGTACTGACATCTGACATGTTAATCTCATATTATTCATTCATTCATTTAAGCAGTTGCAGACCAGTAAGAGCAAAAAAGACGCTAGGTAAATAAGCAGATACGAACAACATAACAAAACAACCAGACGTGAAGATTTCCTGCATTTCATACGTTACAATGAACTTACTTCTCGGACGAACAGCTTTTGCCTCAGTCGTCGCAACACAGGATCGAGCTTCACGCTGTCGTCCAGCATTCGAAACCTTTTAACCATCTGCTTTTCTTCATAAAGAGACATAAGAACCAGCCTGAAAATAGCAACCACAGCAACTGTAGACAATTTCTCATCACAGACAACATTCTATGCATTTGTACTTTTAATCTCCACAATTTTCGATGTAACTTTGCCCTCATCCAGCATTCGAAACCTTTAGACCAGCTTAATATGGATTACAACTTCGACTACTAATTCACTTCTGGTAGAGCAGAAGGGCAGGATTACTGGCCGACACGTGCAACGTTATTTCCTGACCTTTAATCGTCTACAAAAACAAATAATCTTCTGTATCAGTTCCTCTACTAGGTCAGCCATATACAGTGCTTAAACCATCACAGAATGACTTTGCAATATAGCGCATAAACTTAATTTATACAGCCCCTTTAAAATCCTTATTTAAAAATGTGAACTGCATTGATTGATGCTTGACGCATTACGATGACAGTGGTATATTATAGAATGTAATGTAATGTAATCACAGATTTATATAGCACCTCTTCAAGACGTCAATAAATGAGATGAGATCAGACGTAAATGTCAAATTTCAATTCACCAGTAACAGGTTCTTAATAACCATTTTTGCAGCTGTTCAGCGCAAATACTACGCTGTCTTAATGAAACCATAACCACCTCTAACCAGAACCAAAATCAAACCATTCAGATGCAGAAAGTTATCACAATACTGGCTACATGCTTTAAAGACACAATTTGTTAATTTTAATTGCTGAACTGTGAAACTTTCTTAGTCATCACCAGTGACCCAAACAGATGCAACAATCCACAAAATTCTATAAATCTTTAACCCTTTAACAACGAGAGGGATTAGCGGTCCATATATTTTAGTACACGCTCGTCGTTAAAGTGTTAAACAGAAGGGCAGAACTAGAGGACAGAAGCATATGGAAGCCAGAAAGAGTATACCAGTGCAGAGATGGTCCAAAGCAACGAGCGGAAATTTCCACACTAATCACTTGTATTAGAGAAAGCAACTTACTTTGGCTCTGCAGCCGCGGCAGAAGCAGTTGCCTCGTCCTCCGCCTCCTGGCGCCTCTTCCTCCTGCGGGTTGACTCTGCATTTGCAACCAAACCCTCCATTGTTTCATCTGCATTAGGGTTTTCGTCGGTTGCACTTCTGTTCAGCTCACAGTCATCTGCTTCATTCGTCAAAACCTCACGATTTAACTTCTGGTCCCACTCGTCCACTGAGGTGTCGACGAGTTTTTCATCAGACGACGAAACTGGTTCTGTTTCATTGCCGATTGTCAGAGGATTCCACTCGTACCTAACAGAAGCTGAGAAAGTCAATCCATTGATGTGAATGACATATGCACAACACGCACATTAAGCAGGAATATATGTGACCAAGGGACACGGTAGCAGATTTAAGCACTCGCATAGTAACATGGAGAGTATACGTTTGAGCCTCCTCTACGATGGTTACTGTGCAGGGTCATCAATTGACGTTTGATCATTAGATAGTGGCACTTCACAAATGGGTAATAATAATAAAAACAGAATATAACTTCATGATATCATGTTTAGACGTGTACAGTGTTGTACACTTGTGCATATTTGATCCAGCTGTGTAGCTACCTGGCAAGTTATAATTTTAGCAAACATTTGACTATTGCATTCATAGCCCATATAGCTAAGGACTGAGGAAGAGGGAGGGATGGGCAGGAGGAGAGAGAGGAAAAAGAAGGGGAGAGGAAATGCAGAGAAGAAGGAAGGGAAACAAATAGAAGGGACATTTTGCACAAATACATAAATGCAGATATAGATGCACATATATATATAATATATATACATACATATGTATATATATATATACAAACATATGTATATATGTATGTAGATATACAGATGCAGATGTATATGAGTAGGAATGTTACTACCATTAGGCTTAAAGCATACTTATCGACAGCTCCTTCACAACAGTTCAGTAGTACAGCCTGCTTGTGAGATTCAACCAAGTTATCATTGCCTTATCAACATCACTGCCCCACAAATGGAAATCTTACATCCCATGCAGGCGAGGATATCTTCAAGGGGCGGAAGTCTGCTTGATAGATTGCTGGCAGTTATCATAACAGGAGAGATCGCGCGTTCGGGTGACATGGTACAAGGATCGATGTCGAGGTCATCATCCTCATCTTCATCCTCCTTCATGAGGAACTCAGGCAGACTATCTGTAAGATTGCACAATAAAAGAATTTAACTTCAAATTACCAGCTCCTTTTCTGCAACACTGTGACTATCAGAAGTGCACCTGGTCTGTGACCTAATGGCTGCAGGTTTGAGCTGCTGAATGGACTCTGGGTAACAACCATGGGCAAGTTGTTAATGCATATGTGTATTTGTCAACAAGCCAGCATAGCTAGTAAGCAAACGGCAAGTCCAACTAGTTGCCAGAAGTCGGCGAATACTACTGACTCAAAGGCAGAGAATTGATAAATAAGAACCTCCCCTACATTCTAACAACAGAATTTGAGCTTCACTTCTACCTTTCAGTAGCAATTAATTAGTATTAACTAGTATTAAAATTGTCCTTCACAACACTGTACAATGTTTTAGTTCAAGAAGAATGTAAAACCGTATGCAGTTCTATGATACACAGCTGAAGACCTGGTCCAAAGAAATGGCCAAATTCCACCTACATCTGACAGTTGTCAATTAGGGGTCAGCCGGGTAGACATTTTCCGAGTACCGAATCCGAGTATTTGAATGTACTATTTGCCGGATCCGGGTACAAACCGAGTACCATTTGTTCCGTATGCGAAGCTTCACATTTTCGTGTAATGAAAAATAATCGAAATAAATTTCTGAACTTGTAATAACTGACTAATGCATTTTGAATTTTAGAAATAAATAATGGCAATGAAATGGACTTGACTTCCGTGGGGGACTTCCGGTGTTGGTGTTTTTTGTACTTTTCTATTCGGACAAATGTCCGAGGCGATTTCCGGCTGACCCCTATTGTCAATTGACAGTCTCTCTTCAAATGTTATGGATAATTCTGTCGGCATTCTTACCTCCAACGACCAGATCCTTTTCCGTCAGCCATCCGTCTGAAATGCAGCTGCTCTTTGACATCTGACTGCTCTGATCGAGGCAGTCATATGCTGAGTAACTGCAGCCAGACGTCTAAGGCATTCAAAACAGAGCGGTGCCTGAGTCCAGGTTTTTGAATCAGAGCCCAAGCCCTGCATCCTTAAGCCCAAATCCTCGATGTCCGAGTCAAAGTCTAAACCTAAGTTTGGCCTTTAAGTCTGAGATGAGTTCTTAATCTTCAGGTATAAAGCCCCAGGACCAAAGTTTGAAAAAAAAACATTAAGCATTCACGATTTCTGCCGACAGTAATTTAATTAATTTAATAGTGACAGTTTAATATAATGATTTCTTTCAGCTTGACACAGTAGTTAACTGATAATGGCATCCGTACTTGTCAAGGTAAGGGTTCCTTGCTTACAAAGGTAGTGACCTCTTTATCTGCAGAGGTAAGGGTCACCAATGCAGGTGATGGCCTCCTTACCTGAGAAGAGAAGGGTCGTGTTGAAAGGTAACGGCATCGTTACTTGTGAATGTAAAGGTTCTTTACTAGTAAATGTAATGGCACCTATCTGCGAAAATAATGGTCACCTATAAAAGTGATGGCCTCCTCACCTGAGCAGGTAAGGGTCAAGTGGACAGGTAACGATGTCCTTACTTGTGAACGTAAGTGTGCTTTACCTGCGACATATCCGATGTGACCGAATCACGTTCGTCATCCACTGGGTCGATGTCGTCCAGTTCATCGTGCTCGCTCAAAGGCTCGGCGTCTGCCACACCCCCATCGTCAGAGAACTTTTGAACAGACTGTTGTCTCTGTAATCAGTAAAAAAGAGGCGACGTTAAAACATAAAACCAGTTATCAACACATCAGGACATTTTGTTTCGAGGAGCTCCAACCCACAGTTGTTTAACTACTGTGCCAGACCCAGCAAGGTACAAAAGAGCCCACAGCAGTAGTGAAGTATTCAACTGTGGCAGTCAAAACCAGTGAACATGATAATTTTTGTTGATATGAAAACAAAGAGAGTTGCTTGGCAGTCGATACATGAAATATAATTATGTTGTGAAGATCCTAAAAGGTGTTATCCATGGAGTCCAACACATACATACATTTACATATACAAAGACATGAACAGGCCCTTTACCAGAAATACAGAGTAGCCCGTCCAAAAGCATTCAAAGTCGTGACCGTCCAACGCTGTGAGCATACGAAGTCGCAACCACCCGAAGTCCCGCCACCGTCCGAGTCCAACTGCAATGCCCTACGCTGTTTACAGAGCCTAATATCAACCTGTCCTCCTTACAGAACTGTCATCTGAAAGCTGGCATTAGCTCTAGAGAAGAAGCTGGATGGTGCTGGAGGAGAATCATGCACAATTTATGCCAGTCCAAAAACAATTTTCATGCGTCCAAAGGACGGGCGGGTGGCTGGCTAAGGGCCTGTACACGAATATATACATACTTCAGTAAACCTGTCTTACTGCAATAAGACTGCCATATTTGGTCTCCAGGATTGTCCAAGTTACGTTTATATATGCTGCACCTTAATCTTTTCACCCAACATAAATTCTTTAACAGAAAAACATGTATCTAGCCAGAAGGAAGTCACTTGGAAAATGACATAATCAAGAAAGGAGCAGGAAGGGCTTACTGGCATAATATCACGCTTTGCCTTGAGTTCAATAGCAGTCTGAATCGAGGACTTGTTATCCCGAAATCTTAGACCAGATGGCCTACAAATGGACGGATTGCCCGAACCAGTAGGAGAACTTTTCTTCTTTTTTGGACATCGTGTAGTTGCATCCACTGTAAGAAAATACATAAGAATCAAAAATTTCATAAAGCCTCCCATACAGAATTTAGAAGTGCGCAAAACACAGTCAAATCTTACAAAAACTAGGAAGAAACACTATTTATATGTAAATACCTCTCTACTATCACTGCTCCATCCGTCTGGTCTTTTCACACAAACCCATCCTTTTTATTTCAAACATTTCTTAATTTTGCACACATAACAGATTAACATGAAGCTATGCTAATATTTTAGTAGAATAAGCAATAAACTAGAAATGAAATGTCGAAAACTATAACTACTGTAATGGTGAAGCAGTTGTTACACTTTGGAGTTGGTAATTATGTTACTAACTGTAAATTTATGTAGCACCCATATTCCCTAGATGTATGCTACCTATCAGTAAATGCACAGTTAAGCAATTAATTACGCACCACTGTAAAACGACAAAATTACTCAAACATTTAATACTGCAATAGCATCATTTTTAACAGATAAAGGTGAAAATCATTATCAAGTTTGCAACAACCCTCATCCATTGAATACCTCGATGCAGCTTAAAATGAATGAAACAATAAAACTGACGGCCAAAATGAATTAAAAGACAGTTCTCACTGATGTCGAGAGTTGGTGGCGAATTGTTAGTCAACTTCCACCAACCAGTCTGGTTCAGTTCCTTTGTTCCAGACAAAAAGTAAGTAGGTGACCAGATGGATAGCACTCCTGCCACAGTTCCGAACCACGTGTGAGTCTTCCTTCTGCAAAGAGAACAGTTTTTATAAGGTGTGAATTTGCAAGACAATTTCTATGGGAATAATAATTGTCATGCATTTATTAAGCACCCCTATATAATGACCGAGCATCAACCAATAGCATTAGGCCATTGTGAGTGAAGGATTTGCTCAAGGGTTCCCACACAGTAACTGTCCCAGGTAGGGTTACCCCCTACCCTAAACGTTATAATGATAGTGCTCTAACTAATCGGCTATCCTGTCCAAAAATATTTATTATGGGAACAAACCTAAACAATTATGTATTACATATGAATGACTGCAAGGATGATGTCAAATCAAGGCTGGCCATGGGAATGGCAGTCATGGTTAAACTGACAAAAATTTGGAAGAACAAGTCAATACATAATGACACCAAAATACGGATAATGAAGGCATTGGCAAGGCTAACAGCAACATACGGATGCGAGGCTTGGACGTTAAAGAAAGAAGAAGAGAAACGCATCCAAGCATTCAAGACCAAGTGCGTCAGAAAGTTGCTAAGAATTCCCTGGACAAAAAGGATGACCACCGAACAAATATACAAGCTGGCGAGGACCAAAAGCAAACTGCTGAAATACGTCCGAACCCGCAAGCTAAGGTACTTTGGACACATCATGCGGCAGCCGAAGGACAACATCGAAGGCAGCCTGATGACGGGTCTTGTAGTTCTAAGGGATTCGCAACCACGGCAGAATATCCTGGATTGACAACATTATAAAATGGATTGGACTAGCTATCTGGAACCAGACTAATGGCTGCAACACATGATAGGAAATGCTGGACAATGTTGACCCAGTCATGTACCCTACCATCGCAAAGCGACGACGGCGACATGACATGACATATGAATGACTTAATGCATAACTTAAGAAATATTTATACACATATCCTCCCAAACACTACAGAAGGCAATTTTCCTGACATTTTCTTTACACACCTAGTTCAGCTTTTAAAAATCTCAAGGTTTCTAGAGATTTTGGGTAGAAAACACCTAATAAATTAATTTTAATGAATTCTGAAAATTACGGATTGATTAGAGTTAACAAGTCAACCAACCGTCCACGAGCAAAGAACACTGTCCAGTGTTTCTCGATAAAGCCGCAGATGTGTTCCCTGCCGCGGAAATAACCCTGGCAACCCGTGTTCGACAGCTGTAAGTTGTAGAGAGTCAGCATCACTACAGGCAGCCTAGCAACATAACATCTCAATGTTAAGATAAACACCAGGACCTTCAGCCATTGCTAGTTCAAGAGCTGAATATATGAGATACAAGTAAATAAGTAAGTAAGTAAGTAAGTAAGTAAGCAAGTGCCTACCATGTGTTTCAATGTGTCACATGGAAGCCTAAGTACAAAATACTTTTAATTTACTATTTAAACTGAATTTACAGGCCACTTACTTTACATTACTAAGCAAATTTACAGGCAATGCTGTTATCATTCTTGCAGCTTAGAAGAGTAAAACTGGTAACAAACATCAAAGTGAAAGCAACTGTATAATTGACATACTGCACATGGACATATTAAAACAATACTGCATAATACTGCTCGCAGTTTTTCAAACTCACCATGGCAGTTTCATACGAACAAACACTTCTTGTCCAGTTTCACAGCAGTCTGCACAGTTGAAATCAAAAAAGATATCACCGACTAATGGACTCGGCTTACTGGACTTCAAACAATCTGTAAAAACCACAGAAAAACCAAATATAGTAGAAAATTTACACACAATGTATGCACATCTGTAATTGTAATTAATAACTTCTATTGTGTCGGTATCTAATGCACAAGGCATCAACCGATGGCACACCAAAACCACGCCGTAATCAGCTCAATATCCAGAAGATCAGTCCATAAGACAAAGAGGCAGCCTATGGCAGACAAACAAATGATAGAGGTAAGTTTTAAATGGAGAACGAAATGACACAAGCGACTGAGAAGAGCACACAGACACAGGGGAAAGAGTTCCAAGCAGTACGTCCAGCAACCAAAAAAACTTGTTCACCAAGAACAGTTCTTCATTTAGGTATGACCAGACAAAGATAATCAGATGACCTCAGTGAATAATAATTTTAAGTATTGTGGCTGGCCAGAGTTCAAAGTTTTATAAACTATGAGCCCTAATTTGAAACTAATTCTTGGCTGAACAGGAATCCAATGCAAAGATTTAAGCACTGGGTGATTCAGTGTATAAATGTATTATTATGCACATACATATATATATATATATATATATACATATGCATGACAATGCATGTAGGTGTCACTGTCAAGCTACTTAATATAGCACTTATAAACTCCATCATAAAGCTATGGCACATGACATACAAATGACCTAAAATATGTGTTTCAAGGCAGCTTTAAAACGTTTGCTGAATAAAGTCACCTGTGACCAGAAAGATTTTGAAGTATGACTTTGTGAGTGCTAAAAATGGCTACAATTTTAAACTACAAGAGCCAATGCTTTCCAGGATTCTTAAGTTAAACAATTTTCGTTTGTGAGAAGGCAATGTACACATCACTTTCAAATAGTTCTTAAAAGCATGTTTAAAATGCCAGGATAAATTTTAAAGATAACATATCTTAAAAAGTAAACCTAGAAACCTACAAACATGCATGCCTAACGCTTGTAACAAAATGCACATACATAATTATGTATGTATGACATTGCATGTAGGAGTCGCTGTCTAATACACTGCTCAGACAATTTAAAATTACTCTGCAGAATGGCCCTCTATCACAAGAAAACATTGCAGGAAAATCAACTCTAACCATAAATCATTTTGAAACTTCAAATTTATTTAGTGACTCAAACGGAATCTGTTCAGAGGCTTACCGATGTGGAACAGCTTTTTACATATCTCACACTTGAATACGTTTTGTGCATCCTCTGCACGCTGCTCACACTCGCTGTAGCATTGCTTCTCCTCCATTTGTCTGTGCAACAATAAACAGGTTGAGGTTAATAATGTTAGTGATGCACATTTTTTCAGACCACATAACATAACAAGTGTTAATTATATTGTGAGTTCTAAAAATCACTGACTGTCTTTAATTAACTGTCTTAAATTGTGGATCTCAATCACTCTCTTCAAAACACTACCTTCCCACACATGGCACTGACCTGTTCCCTACATTGAAACTTGCAAGGGACATCTGCGCACACAGGTCTATCCCTTCTCTCCACACTTACATTTCATGCCACATATTATATATATATATATATATATATATACATATATATATATATTGTCATGAAAGAATCAATACGTTGCTGTTGTTCTTATTACTAAATTACACAGCTTACAAATAATCACCGGTAAGTATGTACCATCAACAGTAGACCATCTGTAACGTCGTTTTAGTATCACAACCGTAACACAACAGAGGCTTATATTTTCAGACTTTACACGCGACTGTGTAAGGAAATGAGGATTTTGTTACCGTGTTCGTTAATCAATTAACTAAGCATTTATATAGCGCCCCTCAGAGCCAACTATTCAGAGGCGCTCCCAGGCCGACCCCGGCGAAAGAGAACAGTCTCTAGAGCAGAGAAGAAAGCGGGCGAGTTTCGAGGAAGAGATCGCAACTCAGGAGGAAGCCCATTACAAATTGTGGGTCCAACCACGGAGAAAGCACGCGCAGCATAGTTGCAGTGCGTGCAAAAGGAATTTTCTGATAAAACCACATATATTCTATTATAGAATTATCTGATAAAACCAGATTTTAAATGGTTTGAAAACAAAACCCTGTACAAATGCGCCGAGTTGTAAAGTCTGACGCCAATAAAACAACAGTGAAAATAATATAATAGCGATTTTTTTGGAATGTAAACACACCGATACCGGAAGTATTGTCTTCAGTTTAATACCATATTAAAACAAGATTTGTATTCGAAACTAAACCGGATACTCTCGAATTTGTAATCTGATACTCCGCTCTGTACGCAGTGTCGTTTCTGAGGTAAATGTAAATGTAAATCTCCGAAATTTCTCAGCGCCACACAAAAGCCACGTCAGAGAGACCAGTTTAATCACCGGCGCTATATCAAATCAAGTCCTCAATAGCCATGTCCGCCTTATCCGTTCCGGTGTCAGGTTAGAGTCCGCGGGAAGGTCAAGCCGAGTAGACAGCAGCTGATCAGGTAGGCTACTATATACGGCAGTAATCGGTGATGATGGCGGTTGTGTGGTGGCGCAGGAATGGAATCAGGATAGGATAGCTTGAAGAGTTCGGTTTTCAGTCGTGAGTGGAAAGCAGCGGAGGACAGTGCAAGCGGAGGAGAGGTGATGTCAACAGATCGAGGTTTTCCAGAGCAGAAAACAACCGGAGGAAAATGTAGGCCTACACGGTTTTCAACAGCGATAGCCTATAGCCTCTACCCTGCTAATTTAAATGAATTTTGCGGATGCGCTTCTGCACTACGGACGCCAGCCTTGGAAATGTATGGTCACGAACGGCTTGCGAATCGGTTGCCTCGTGCATGGACACGTAGGCCCTATTGCCGTAGGCCTAACGCTCTTCAATAGCTGGATCGAGACTTTCGATCATTTTTCAACTAATTTTATGGTGTGATATGGTTTCTGGAAATTTATAAAGCGTCTGTTACAGTGCGAACTATTCAGAGACGATCTCAGCGTTTGAGCCTCGCGGAAACATAAAAGGCTTTAAACTGTGATTATGAACAACACACAGAGAGAGAACCCAGCAAGTAGGGTCCCACGCTCTAACAAGATGTTTATATTTCCAGGGCCCATGCAGGTCATTAGGCTACCTTACTTCGACACAATTACCATTTATATTAATATAATAATCTAAGTATGTAATTATTATTATGAACATTAACGTTCAAGGCGTAATAACCTGGATGATTAAACTTGGAGTCCGCATGCGTAATGACGTCTACTAGCCGCGGATAACATCTAGAGTTCTAGCTGGGACTAAGATTGCAATCTTAATCCCAGGTTCTAGTAGACCAAAACTTTATTCAGAGGGCTGGAAACTCCTATATTATAACGTCATTGGACAAGTTTTTGATGCCAGGAAAATGTCACATCTTATTTACATAAAAGTGCACTAAGTTAATTACATTTATGAAGGCAAATCAATGAAAAATTATGTTTGCGAAGTAAAAAATAATATTGTCTTTGGAAATTTAAAACGCCATATTAGCCTAACTGTCAAAGTTAAAAGTTCTATTAGGCCTATTGTTTCCTTTATCTGTTGACCATATAACTTGATCGATGTTACCGTTCAAAGTATTGATTGTGCTGCCATTTACTTGTATTACGATAAATGTTAACTAGGTAATAATAATAATAATAATTATATTCTTTATTATTTAAAACCGACAGACGCAGTAAGATTACATTGAAACACGAAAGTATAATCAATATCTTAATTAAACACACGGTTTGGCAGCCATGCAAGGTGCCGCCCTAGAGGAGGGTTACGGGAGTCGATCCGCGTACCTTATGCCTGGCCATAAGTGTTACCACTACTCTATCCCCCTCCCAGGTGGCCCTGCTAAGCGGGATCAAGATCCCTTTTGGGTCTCCTCTTGTTGCCAAAGTTCAAACTTTAGGTTGTATTTTCCTTGTAGGCCTACTTTCAACTGGCTTCAATAAAAAGGATTGATTGATTGATTGATTGATTGATTGATTGATTGATTAAAAACAAAATTAAAACTGGGGCGACATCTGTGGGTGAGTTAAAACGGGTGGACACATTATTTTCAGAAGTAAGCGATCCTCTAATATAATACATGAACTAAATATCGATGTCGATGATCTAGACCTAGTGACGTAATATAGCCGACATAAATAAACTTTCAAACGACATGAATAAACTTTCAAACGAAGCGGTAATATTTGAATCTTTATTCCGTGATAGTAGTTGAAAATGTTGTTAGCTGAGTTGCTGCGATAAAGCAGATTGTATAGCAATCGAAATAATTAAGGATCTTTTCAGTTGCATGGGGGCTTAGACCTATAAACAAAGTGCCGACATGAGTGTGAAGGGCGAGATGTTAAACTACATCGTATTGAGTATGGCCATGGGCGTGCTCTGTGCCCCAATATTCCATTACCCTACCCCAAATGCACCCCGAATAAATCGGGCTCGATTCAGTCTTCAACAGCATACCCCCAATTCCACCATTCGAAGCAAGATAAATTCGGCTTCCGAATCCCTCGACGGTAAAGTGTTAGGCAAAGGCGGGTGGAACTACCGCGTGATTGATGCCATTATCGCTCGACGCCGTATGAGTCGGCTGGAACCGAATTTCCTACAGAACGCGGTGGAGGTACTGAACCTGCATTCTTTGATGAATATTCCTAAAAGGAATTCTGAACGCCGGCAGAGAGACTACAGTTCGCTGACTGTCAGCAAAAGCTCGGTTTCCAGCAGCATGCATAGGCCGTACGAGGAGTTTTTCAACGGCTTTGTGTTCAATGGATCTAACGTTCGCGAATTTCTGCAACACGTTCAGACGATGAACGCGGCGCGGTACAGACCCGACGAAGAAGAGTGGCCTACGGACTCGTCCAGGGCAATCGATTTCCTCAACGTTTTGAAGAAGAAGAGGAGGAAGAAACGTCAGTGGAACGGTCGCAAGTACGGCTACACGTCCAGAAGGCAGAAGAGAGAAGAAATTTTTTTCACCGGAAGCTACTATCCGGAAACGGCCGAAGACATCGTCAAACGCGTCCTGAAGCAACGCGAGGAGCAGGAGAACGAGGAAGACGAGGCTGCCGGGAGACCGAAGCGCGTTTCTCTGAAGGGAGCGAAAAAGGGAGTTGCAGCTTCTGCCCTTAACATTAAGAATGCAATATTACCCTTCTTGAACGCGTCAAGGAACTGGCTGGCCAACACCCCAACGGTGGAAAAAACCAATGACACGGCCAAGGTATTTTTCTATAATCTAACGGCGCTTGATGAGCTATACAAGCTATACTACGTATGCCTGGAAGAAAAAAAGAAATCCTACATGTCGACATTAGGACATCCAATGGAAAATGTAGAGCACATGCTCGTGACGTCATCTCAACAAATTACCCTTAAATGTCATACATGGTAAGCATTGTCTTGCAAACTATAAGCCATAGAGCACGCGCACATTTTCCTGACTCCTCTAAAATCAAGTAGGCCTATTAGGCTATTTTATATTTGCTAGGCCTATTGTGGGAGAGGAATATTTTTTTTATTATTCCGGATATTTCTATAGCGCCTCTCGAAGTCAACTACTACCCAGGGGCGCTTCCGAGAGTCCCGACTACAGCATTTGATACTGTGCCGTAAATTTTCACGCCGAAGCTATGAGCTACATGTAGGCCTATACTTTTGTACTTCGCTGATAATATTAGATTGAAATTAAGTTGCTTTTAATAAAACGTAGGACATACATCTATCATTCATGCATTTGTTCTTTCGTTCCTTTGCTTAGGCTAATTCATTCGCTTTCCAGCCGACAGGAACTGCAGTGGGTCAACGTTGAGTACGCTGCAATATCGTTCAAATATTATAGGCTAGGCCTATATATAGCTCCATTATGACGTAATAATAGTAGGTCAACATATAATTGTGCAAAAGTCAGGTTACAGACGTCTCAATCAATCAATCAATCAATCAATCAATCAATTTCGTTTTTCTCAAAATCAAGTTGACAAAATCGCAACATATGTAACAGATTACAACTAATATCACAAGCAATGGTACATAAGTAGGCCTAGGCTAGTTAGGACTGTTCGGAAATTATGAGTGTAGGCAATATAATATAGGCCCTACTCTGAGGTAGGCCTAAGGCTAGAATAGGAATTATAGGTACATTGTTCAGTAGATGTTTTTAAATAATACTCGATATAAAATTACGATCATTTTTTACGGGGAGGAGGAAACCATGCGGTCTAGGTAGCTCATACCGGGAATGAGGGTGGCGTACGTGCCATGGGCTCACTTAAAATGTAAATGCACACGGTTTTATAGGCGTAATTTATAGGGGGGGGGGTGCGAGGGGTACCCGCGCCCCCACTTTTCATGCCCATTGTTTTGCCCATTACTATTTTATCTGAGGAAGCCCTCAAGACTAGAAGCAATAACCGAGCATTATCATCAATGTGCACCATCATCATCGCTGTCATCGTTATATTATTATTGTCGCTATTACTATTATTATTATTATTATTAATATTATGATTATTATCATCACCGTCATCATCATCATTAAGCCTATAATTATTATTATGCCTGTGATGCACACGAAGCCGTTATAATAATTTAACAGTCGCGAAGGTGAAACAATGAGAAATTTGGTACTCCCAACTTTCTAGACCAAAGTTACACCTCTGGAGTAAAGGCCTATTGTTACGTCATATCAATTATGAAACACGTTTTTTGTTAGTAAATTTAAATTTTGAGAATAAAGGTCCTTTTTACGTCAATTTAATTATGAAACACGTTGATTGCATAAATTTCAATTTTAAAACCAAAGGTCTATTGTTACGTCACTTCAATTATGAAACACATTATTTAGTAGCCTAATTTTTAGATTTAAACAATAAAGGCCTTTGTTACGTCACTTCAATTATCGAAAAAGGTCCTTTAACGTCACTATAATTATTATGAAACACGTCTATTGATGTATAAGTTTTAATTTTAAACAAAGGCCTATTGTTATGTCACTTCAATTATGAAACACATTATTCAGTAATTTTTATTTTTATGGAATAAAGGCCTTTGTTACGTCATCTCAATTATGGAAAAGTGTATTGTCATTATAAGTTTACATTTAGAGAAAAAAGGCCTTTGTTATGTCACTTCAGTTATGAAAAAGTGTCATTAAGTTTGAATTTAGAAAACAAAGGCCTATTGTTACGTCATTAAAATTGTTGAAACGTCTATTATTTTTAATCTTAGATTTAGAGAATAAAGACCTTGGTTACGTTACTTAAATTTGAAAGTCTATTGTTATTAAGTTTAAAGTTACAGAATAAAAGACTAGCAATTGTTACGTACCCATTTCAATTATCGAAGACGTCTATAATTAGTAATTTTAGATATAGAGAATGAAGGCCTTTGTTACGTCACTTCAATTACGAAAAGTTTATTAATGTTACTAAGTTTAAATTTATAAAATAAAGACCTCTTGTCATGTCATTTCAATTGTTTGTAATTTTAGATTTAAAGAATAAAGGCCTTTCTTACGTCACTTCAATTACGAAAAAGTCTTCTGTTATTAGGTTAAAATCTATAGAGAATAAAGGCCTATAATTGTTACGTCACTTCAATTACGATCGACACACGTCTCTTTAATAACGAAGACGTGTATTGTTAGTAATTTTAAATTATTATTATCATTTTTATTTTCATTATTATTATATAATATTTATTGTTATTGTTATTATATTTATTATTACGCTTATTATTATTATTATTATTATTATTATTATTATTATTATTATTATTATTATTATTATTATTATTATTATTATTATTATTATTATTATTACTATTATTATTATTATTATTATATTTATTTTTATTGTTATTATTTTTATCATCATCATTATTATTGTTTGTTGTTTATTGTTATTATTTTTATCATCATCATTATTATTAGGCCTATTTGTTGTTGCTCTTCTTCTGTTGCTGTCAGAAACAATAAAAACCTATGGTTATGGTTATTATTCGGCATTGCGCATAAATGGCGCCAAATATAGATTCATTGGGCGCCATTATAGGTCTAATTATTTAACAGTCGTAACGATGCGAAATTTTGTAGCCCCACTTTTTAGACCAAAGTCACGCCTCTGCACAGTTTTGTATAGGCTAGCGACCGTATGGCCTCGACCCTGCTCATGTTTCAATGCATTGAACGGTGAGATCCTTCACCACCGCTGCTCTTTCTGCATGGATGCCAAACCACTTAAGGTCCCTTGAGCCAAGGACATAGTTACCTCTCATTTTGCCTCCATGATCCATCCCGTTTGGTACGATGTCACATGTTTACCTATGCAATATAGGCTATGCATACACGAAACAAATACAATGTTTTATGCGCTTTGAGACAGACTTCGACTGAATTGTCCGCTAGATGGACAGCCAGTGTGATAAGGTTAAGGGTTTTGTGATGGCTCTTGCCAGAGTATTTTGACTAGTTCGTGCAAATATATAGCACTGCCAACGAGAAGTTGGTTACGACAGTCAAGGCGACATGCCAGACTGCCAGTCTGCAATACTGATGGTGTACGTTGCAACTTTTATGGATTACTATAATGGCCCATTTTTAACAATTTATAGTTTTGCGCAGTCTCCTACAGCAATTCCAGCGAGAAGTGTGTTACGACAGTCAAGGCGACATGCCAATCTACAATACTGATGGTGTACGTTGCTATACTTTTAGGGATTTCTATAATGGCCCATTTTGAACCATTTATAGTTTTGCACAATCTCCTACGGCACTTAAGCACTACCAGCGACAAGTGAGTTACGACAGTCAAGGAGACATGCGTATAATAGGCCTACGTACGCGTTGTTCTTTAGCCTGCCACCGCTGGCCGTTGCGAAGACCTACGGAGTTCGTTGGATGCGTCGTCTGTTGTCGAAGGGTGGCTTCGAGGACGTTCCGAAGGACAACGTGGAAGAGGAGGAGGACCAGGAGGACGAGAACTTCGCCATTGATGATGACGGTCACCTCATCATCCGGGGAGTGGGTGTCGAAGACGCCGGGATGTACACGTGCTTCAAGAACGGCGCCCACGAGATGACGTACTTCGTTGGAGTCGAAAGCGCCGTCGACAGGCGAAGGGTATCTCCTCTTCCTTCATCATCATCCACATCGTCATCATCATTTATTTGTGTGTGTGTGTGTGTGTGTGTGTGTGTGTGTGTGTGTGTGTGTGTGTGTGTTAGAGCTGTACCTATGCATCGGCAGCATTCGTAATCGGGCCGATTATTAGAGGTATCGGCATAATTTGCATCGGCAAAAAATAATCGGCGCCGATGCAAATTACTTTATAATTAACGTTTTTGCACAGTAATCGTTACAAAAAGAAAAATTAGCACAAATATCTGTTTTGTTTCTTAATATTGCTTTATATTTAACATTGCACTAGGCTACTTACTAGGCACCGTAGAAACCAAGGACCTATTATACACAGGACTGGATACTCCTTAATAACCCTTATACAACGTCGTGTGCCTAGATTTTGGGCCATAACAAAATAATCGGACTCATACGCGGTATCGGCGATTTCAATAATCGGCTATACGCGGTATCGGCATAATCGGCAAAAAGGGCTATCGGTACACCTCTAGACTGTGTGTAATATTTACGTTCTGTATGTGTGATTGTTCGGCCAGAAGATTTCCTACAGACCATATTGATCCCGCTCAAGAAAAAGCCAAATGCAACAACATGTGAAGACCACCGAACTATAAGCCTCCTCACCCATGCATCCAAGATTCTACTAAGAGTTATCACGAAGAGACTGCAATCCAAGGCAGAAACAGATGACTGCTTAGGGGAGGATCAATTTGGTTTTAGAAAAGGAAGAGGAACAAGAGATGCAATTGCAGCGGTGAGGATACTAGCGGAAAGAAGCCTCCAGCATGGCCAAGACGTCTATGTGTGTTTCGTCGACTATGAGAAGGCTTTCGATAGGGTGGATTGGAGGAAATTAATGCATGCATTACGACGAATAGGGGTGGACTGGAAAGAGCAAAGACTTATTGGAAACCTTTACATGGGACAGAAAGTAAAAATAAGAATAGATGGTGAATACTCAGAGCCGGGAAGAATAGGCAGAGGAGTGAGGCAAGGATGCCCGCTCTCTCCAATACTCTTCAACATCTACATCGAAGAGCTTGTACGGGAGGCGATGGAAGAAGTGAATGAGGGAATAAAGGTTGGAGGTAGGTTGGTGAAAGCGCTGAGATTTGCGGATGATCAGGCAATGTTAGCAAGAAGCCAAAAAGGACTGCAGAGAATGATGGATCGCCTGAATATGATTTCAACAGAATACGAAATGAAAATAAATACCAAGAAGACAAAGGTCATGAGGATAAGCAAAAGAGAAGAAAAAGAAGTTAGAATAACCGTAAATGGAGTGGTCATCGAACAAGTTGAAAGATTCTGTTACCTAGGAAGTATGGTCACGAGGGATGTGAAGTGCCATGCGGAGATAAAAAGAAGAATAGCCATGGGAAAAGATGCATTCTATAAAAGAAAGGAGCTCTTGAGAGGAAAATTAAATAGAAATCTGAAGAAGCGAATGGTTAAGACGCTGGTATGGAGTGTGGTCCTATACGGATCTGAAACGTGGACTATTAGAGGAGAGGACATCAAAAGGATAGAAGCCTTCGAAATGTGGATATGGCGTAGAATGGAGAGAATCAGCTGGACAGAGCACAAGACAAATGACGAAGTACTGCAAATGGTGGGAGAGGAGAGATCCATGATGAGGACAATCAGAGAGCGCCAAAGAAGATGGATTGGCCATATAATGAGAGGGGATTCTCTGTTGAGAAATATCATCGAAGGTAGAATGGAGGGGAAAAAGACACGAGGAAGGCCAAGAATGATGTTCTTAGACTGGACAATAAAGAGGGACGGCTACAGACAGATGAAAGCAGACGCTCAACATCGAGAGGAATGGCGCCGTTGGACATACGAACCTGCCTAAGGGCAGAGAACCAAAGAAGAAGAAGAAGATGTGTGATTGTGTGTGTGTAATAGTTGTGTTTTGTATGTGTACCTATGTGTGTGTGTAATAGTTGTGTTATGTATGTGTGATTGTGTGTGTATAATAGTTGTGTTACATATATGTGCTTGTGTGTGTAATAGCTGTGTTATGTAGGTGTGATTGTGTGTGTGTGTGTGTGTGTGTGTGTGTAGGTGTGTGTGTGTGTGTGTGTGTGTGTGTGTGTGTGTGTAATAGTTGTGCTGTGTATGTGTGCCTATGCGTCTACATGACTAGACATTCCATCTTTTTTACACTACGGATAGGTATTCGAATCGGGAAACGAAAGTGAAAGTGCCCGGCCAGCTGGACCGCAAATCCTGCAAGGCTACAATCTCTACCTGTTCACGGAATGGTCTGACTGGTCCACGTGTAATATGTGCAATCGAAGAGGACAGAGGAAGCGCATCGGACTGTGCACGGTCAAGGTAAAGGCAGTTGATATAGAAATATACGTTTGCACGCACGTATGTATGTATGTATGTAAGCATGTATGTGTATATATGTACATATGCATGTATGTATGTGTAAATGTATGTACGTATGCATCTATGCATACATTTATGTATGTATGTATGTATCTATAAATGTATTATGTATGCATGCATGTTTATGTATGCATGTATGTATGTATGTATGTATGTAAAGACAGATGTTATGTTATGTTATGTATGTATGTATGTATGTATGTATGCATCTGCGTAGGCCCTATGTATGCATATATTTCGCATGAGTATGTATGCATGTAGGCATGCACGTATGTATGTATTTAGGCATGTATGTATGTAAATATGAATGCATGTATGTGTGTATGTATTATGTATGTATGTATGTACGTATATAAGCATATATGCATGCATGTATGTATGTATGCATGCAATGCATGTATATGTATACATGTATGTATGTATGTATCCATGCATGTAAAGCAGACGAAACGCACTTCAGATTCACAAGCGCATTACAAAGTTCCATAATAATAACAGTGATGATGATGATGATGATGATGATGATGATGATGATGATGATGATGATGATGATGATGATGATGATGATGATGATGATGATGATGATGATGATGATGATGATGATGACGACAACAACAGCAACAACTATGCTATTCTTTCATATTATTTGCCTATGTATCTCGTATCTGATTCGTATTAAACTTCAGAAATACGACATTAAGGCGGACACGCGGCCAAAGGAGGCGCAAATCCTGCGCAGGTATCCGAAGGGCGTTTCCTGTCGCTCGGCCCTTCTGCCGCCGTTCATTGGCGACCTGACGGAGGTGAAGAACCGTTCCTCGGAGTTCATGACCGGTTACTGCTTCATGGAATGCACGACCCTACAAGCCATCACCAAAGTCACAGACATGTTAGTCAGCTAATATATATGTACATTCATACAAGCGTACATACATAAATACATACATGCATGCATACATACATACATACATGAAATCATACATACTTACCAGTGTGTAATCTAGTCCCCCTGTTCTGGGGGGGGGGGAAACAAGGTTTCTGGGGTGGTGGAATTTCCCCCCAAAAAGGTCTCTGCCTTACAATATTGCTGAGTTCTGGGGAACTTCAATCCTGGGGGGGAATTCCCCCCCCCAAAAGACGTCTAGATTAAACACTGCATACTTACATACAATCATGCATTCATACATGCATACATACATAAATTCATACATGCATGCATACATACATACATACATACATACATGAAATCATACATACTTACATACAATCATGCATACATATATGCATGCATAAATACATATATACATACATACATAAATACATGCATGTGTGCATGAATACATACATGCATGCACGCATGAATACATACATAGATACTTACATAAATGCATGCATGCATACATGAATGCATACATGAATGCATGCATACATACAAACTGACTAACATGCCCATCCTCTCAGCAGATCTCCCTTGTTGGATCCATTCATTCCCTCTCACATGATCTCCACTCTTGGATGTCATCAAATCGACTTAACCTTAACTCTTCTAAGACCCAACTGATCTGGTTTGGCACTAAACAGCAACTTTCTAAACTTGATATCCCACTTCTGTCGTCAATATACCCTGCTTTTTCATTTTCATCCAGTGTTCGTGATTTGGGTGTCACCCTTGATAGTACCCTCTCGTTTTCTGAACACCTCTCCCACCTGACACGTTCCTGTTTCTATCATCTGAGGCGTTTGAGGGCTGTAAGAAGATCAGTTTCTCCTTCAGTGTTCACTACTATGGTCCATGCCTTCATTTGCTGCCGCATTGACTATTGCAATTCATTGTTTGCTGGGCTCCCTAAAGCGCGCCTTTCATCTCTGCAGTCTGTTCTGAACGCGGCTGCCAGGCTCATTGCCCGTTTTCCTCGCTTGTCTCACATAACTACCTTTATGACTGATGTACTTCATTGGCTTCCTGTTGCTTCCCGCATCCAATACAAGGTTCTTCTCCTGGTCTCTAGGACTCAACTGGGAAAAGCTCCTAAATACCTCTGTGACCTAATGCGCAAACCTCTATCTGCTCTGTCTTCCCGCCCTCTTCGGTCTGCTGACCGCTTTGATCTGCTTGTCCCTCGCGCAAGGACTTCGATGGCTCAGCATCGTGCGTTTGCCATCCTTGGCCCTTCCCTTTGGAATGACCTGCCCCCCTCTCTCCGTAGCAAGATATTGCTTGGGATCTCGCCTTCTTCTCTCCGCTGCCTAAAGACCTTTCTTTTCCCTCGGGGCTGACACGCTGGGAGCGCCTCTGAATAGTCTATGCTGTGAGAGGCGCTTTATAAATAATCATATAAGATAAGATAAGATAAGATGCATAAATAAGTCTAAGTAAGTAATCATGTACATCACTATATCGTAAACTCAAAATTTTAAAGCGCTTGGGCCTAGTCTGAAGCTAAGCGCAGGGCACCAGCTTATTCACGAGCGCTCTCGGTCCAACATTGATCCAGCGTTATAAATAAGTCGGTTAGGGATCGAACAGACGGCGATTATTTCAGAGTTGCAGGGTAACCTACATGTTGGGTAAATGTTATTAGCCGAACGTTGGGTCGAATTTTAAATGAGCTGTGGGCCGAAATCGATTTTTATTGTATTGTATTGTATTGCATCGCAAAACTTGTATAGGCCTACGCCTAAAGTGCCTCTACCGTAGCGAACACCAATCCCAGTGCTCCCAGTGTGAAAGTCCCCGGAAATAACTTCGGCAAGTTTTACGAAGGCGAAAAGATGCGGCAGGACCACCAGGTCACGGTGCAGCCCGGACTGAAGGGGGAAACTGTTTCCACAATGAAGGACTAACAGGCAGAGGAGTGGGAATGTATGTAAGTAAGTAAGGGAGTAAATGGTGTTGGGTGATTGCGGGTTAGAGTGTTTCTTGCATCGTTGCACTACAGGAATGGAAACCTCGTCGAAATTGTGGAGACAGGCAAAGGACGCAAATCGTTGAGGGGCACACCACCACCTGTTGCTGCTGAAATAGAACGAAGTACGATTTACGTCGATAACGACGAGCGGGTTACTCTTGAATGCCCGACGTAAGCCAAAGCATACTACTATAGGCATATATCCATTTAAAAGTCAGCCTATCGATTTATATAGACTAATTAAATATTGTTATTGTTGTTATTAGTGTTAATATTTATTATAATTTTTATATTATTTTTATATTATTTTATTATTATTTAACCATAACCACCAACCACCAACCACGTCGATAACGACGAGCGGGTTACTCTTGAATGCCCGACGTAAGCCAAAGCATACTACTATAGGCATATATCCATTTAAAAGTCAGCCTATCGATTTATATAGACTAATTAAATATTGTTATTGTTGTTATTAGTGTTATTATTTATTATAATTTTTATATTATTTTTATATTATTTTATTATTATTTAACCATAACCACCAACCACCAACCACGTCGATAACGACGAGCGGGTTACTCTTGAATGCCCGACGTAAGCCAAAGCATACTACTATAGGCATATATCCATTTAAAAGTCAGCCTATCGATTTATATAGACTTATTATTATTATTATTATTATTATTATTATTATTAGTATTAGTATTAGTATTAGTATTAGTATTTTATTATTATTACCGTAATTATTATTATTGTCTGAAGCATTATCTCGACAAAGCTCAGAGTGTGGTGGCAATTTCGCGGATGGGCAGATGGTGTTCCCCACTGAACAGCCACCGAGATCCGCTTGAATAAATATATAAGTTCTCCAGTGTATCGTGGGTTGCGTCCGTTATCCGGCTTCCCAACTCCGATACGAACTCTCTTCCTTCCACGCTCCATGCACCGCCGGTCTCCAAGACGACGGTCTCCAAGACGACGGTCTCTAAGGCGACCGCTACAAAGGTATGGGTGCTAGTGATGGTGGAGTACTTCACCCTCTTGGACCCAACTCTGCGGTCGGCGGCTTCGTCAGGTCTAATGGCTGTGTGTGCAAGATGAGAAGTGGCGTTAAGTGTCGGGCACTGTCACTTCCCATGCCAGGCAACGTCCACATGATCTAGGGATGAGTGTGATACCGTCTGGACGCTTTCCATCTTCTCTTGAGTGGCCGAGAGGCTCTGCTTTCGCTCTGCATGCTCAGCGCTCTCCAGATGACGTCGTTTAGCATACTATGTCGCTGTTGTTGCCTGCAAACCAGTCCGTGAAGCCCTCTTGCGTCGACTTTCTCAGCAGTGGTGACAAAACGGCAGTTCACAGAGTGTTGTGCCTATAACCTCACCCCGACCAAGATCCGTATTTCCTCCTGTGAGAGGCGCAGGCCCAGGGCGGTTACAGAGGGAACTAGCACCCAATCACCAGAATGAGTACGTGCTTGCTAGACCAGACGATCGCGTGGACCGTTAGTGGACTCGAGCAGGCGTGTCCATGCTTTGTCTGTACATTGGAAATCCCACTTTTTTGGCGATAAGTTGCTATTCCTGTTGATGGCTCCGCACCTGTTAGGGTCATCCACGCGTTGAGTGCTAAATTCGCAACTATGGCCGTAGTTCGCTTGTGCTAGCAGCAAAAGCCAGAAAGGCGGAAAGTGCCAGCGTAGACGCACAACGAACGCCCAGACCACCATCTCTCAGCGGCAACGAAGTCTGGAGCCAATGGTCATCGTCAAGGTCAACATTCAAGATGCTTAATAGCCTTCTCTCAACAAGTGGTCGAACCGCTCGAGCCAACTCAATCAACACAGGCGGCTGTATAAGGCTTTATAAGCTATATAACAGGCTATTAACTAGGGGTCAGCCGGGTAGACATTTTCCACCGAGTACCGAATCCGAGTATTTGGATGTTCTATTTGCCGGATCCGGAAACGAACCGGGTACCATATACGAAGCTTCACAGTTTCGTGTAGGGGCCTAATGAAAAATTATCGAAATAAATTTCTGTACTTGTAATAACTGACTAATACATTTTGAATTTAAGAATTAAATAATCAATGATTTCCGTTGTGGACTTCCGGTGTTGGTGTTTTTTTTACTTGTTTTCTTCTAAATGAATATGCTAGACGAAGCTCAAAGCTGATAATATTATGAGCCTTCAAATTCCGGCATGTGAGGCAGACAAACAACTATTTGTGTGTACAGTATTTGCCGAGGCAAATACTTCCGAATAGTGCCAAAAAACAGGATATTCGGCCGAGGCAAATGTCCGAGGCGATTTCCGGCTGACCCCTACTATTAGGCCTAACAGCTGTGGTACACTTAAATTGTTTCTCAGCAGAACCAAACCGTCATGCGTGTAAAGTAAGGATAGGCTATAATTACTCTCTCGATATCGTTATAACTTTCATTTCCATGACCTTATATCCACAGCTGGACCTGGTATCAATGGTGCGCTCGAGTCACAAGGTTATCTTCTGGAAGACTATGTTCGTAAACTCTTGAAACGCGTCAGCATCTAGGTATTGTGGCAGGCGATTTCGCATTTGCTGCAGTTTAATAACAAACCAAGGTTTTAAAGTTTACTTTGAGAACCTAAAAGACTCATCTAGAACACTTCTTGCACGGTTGCACCCTATTGCCATCGTCTTACAGACCCAACAACTGCGCATACCAGGTAGGCCTGGTAGCAGTTACTGTTTAACGACACCCTGCCATACAACAAAGATGATTAACGTCGCCCTCCTCCTTCAGCCAAGCTTGAGACTTGCACCACCCGAAAACAACAGTGACGCAGTTTGCATATACACGTAGGGCCTACTGCGGTCAGCCGAATCTCGCCGGATTTGAGATTCGCCACTTAACAGTATGAGATCCGCCACCTAAAACGGGAGACTCGTCACCTAAAAGAGGAGACCCCGTCACCTAAAGAGGAGACCCGGCCGTCACCTAAACGTGTTTTGTTACAATAATCGACCATATGCTTCTTGTTTCACACACTATATGTTTTATCCGAAAAGCGAGTATCGGTTATTTCTGCCCACCTGAAGCCCACATAGGACCCATATTCCGATATCGGACCCGTATAGAGCCCATGTGGGTTCCATCTAATGCCCATCGAAATGCCGACAGGGTATATAGATTCACCAGATAGGTTTAGATTTTAGATTTGCAAACATTTGGAGATGCGCCACCTGTGAATGAGCAGTTTAACGACTGCCTGGTTGGTGTTCATCTGTACAGAGAAGAAGATGCCTCGATCCTAACGATCAGATGGCAGAACGGTTCTCAGATCCTCGACGAAATGACCCTCAACGAAGAAACAAAAGGCCGAGTCTACATCGACTACAACAACAAGCTCGTCATCAAATCGGCGTGGAAATACGACAGAGGGGTCTACAGGTAATGTATTATCATTCGGTATTTACAACAACACGCATCAGCAACAACAACAGCAACACCAACAACAGGTATAACAACTAGGCCCTATGATAATAATTATAATAATAATTATAACGATAATAATAATAATGATAATAATTATTATTACTATACTACTACTACTACCACTACCACTACCACCACCACCACTACTGCTATAACTACTACTAGGTCTACCACTACCACTTCTACTACTACCATCACTACTACTACTACCACCATCACTACTACTAAATACTACTAGGCCTATATTACGGACTGACCTCCTGGATATTGACCTGATTACGGCTTGGTTCTTGTGTGCCATCGGTTGATGCCTTGTGCATTAGACAGCGGCGCAATAGAAGTTTACTAATTACAATTACAATTATTACTACCACTTTTACTACTACCACTACTACTAACTACTACTAGGCCTACTACTACCACTTCGACTACCACCACTACTACTACCATTAGTACCACCACCATTTTTTATTATGAGGCATGCAGATGTCTAGTAGTTAGCTTGCTGGATTGTCAATCAAAGTGTTGGGAGTTCAAATCCTCGTGTTACAAGGTGTTGGATAAGTCAAGGAAACGTGAAGTCAGTTTCCGGTGGGTAAGTAAGTTGATCATGAAACGGACGAGTCTTAAGTTAGACCAGAGTTACATCAAAGGACTGAGAGAATGCATAAACCCATATAATTATAAGTGTCCCACGTAATGCGGCCTAAGCAAGTAACAAGTCCTTTTGCCATACCAACACATAGGCCTATATACATGCATGTATACACGCATGCATGCATACAATACTATATATATATATATTGTATGCATGTATACATGCATGTATATATATATATATATATATATATATATTATTGTCAGGCTGATACATAAATCTCCTTTGCATAGAATCTGTACTCTGTAGGCCTAGTGTTCTTCACTCCCTCTGAATCTTATGCTTTAGCTCAAGTGATAATAGTTTAAATCCATTGTATCAAGGGTCAAGATGCTATAGGCCTAGCCTGCGTGTGGTCTCTGGTCAATTTAATAGGGCCTACAGTTAGACGGAACTGCTCCTAGGGGCATGCATAATTAAGCGTGAAGAAATTTCTTCCACTGGACCAGGAAAGGAACAGATTCTGAAGTTGGAAGGGATGGTGGAAGAGGGAAGAGACATGGAGGGAAAGGGAGGAAAGGTGGAAAATGCAGAAGAAATATTCGAAGCAATGAGGATTTTCACAAGAAAGGCAATATGCCGAACTAGAGCACAGCTCTGAGCGCAATAGGCTAGTAGGCCTATAGTTATTATTATTATTATTATTATTATTTTGCATCTTCCAGATTATTATTATTATTATTATTATTATTATTATTATTATTATGCTTTGTAATTAACTGAATAGTGTGCGTTAAAATTAATTTAATATACCGATCTGTATGCTGCAGTTGTTGGCATAACCTGGTGCGAATAGCCATAATTCGTCTCAACGTGGCAGCTCCACTTGATGTGACAATACTTGGCGTCTTTTCCGGCTTCTGCTTCGTCTTCTTCATTTTCATGATGATCTACCTTGGCGTCCACCTAATTAAATTTTCGAAAGGAAAACCACCCGACAAAGTCTACAGACGCCATGCTAATTTAAAGGCTGGCGAAGCTGGCAAGGGTGGCAAAGCTGGCAAGGGTGGCAAAGCTGACAAAGGTGGCAAAGCTGGCAAGGGTGGCAAATGAGACGAGTCCAAAGCAAGTTATGGTCGAACACGTTCGAAAAAGATTAATCCAGGAAATATATCTGTAAACTTTAACGTTAAGTGAAGACATGCGTAGCAGATTGTCGCGATATTTGTATAAAATAAGCAACGACGTTTTATATAAACGTGTGTACCAGTAAGTGACGAAATGGGTGCAAGATATGGGATTTGTGTTAAAGGACCCTCGCAAAATATGACCCATTTTGGACCCATCCTCTCATTGTCCGCGTCTGGAATTACTCTCACTGCTCCTCTGCGGACGTTTGCACTCCAAATGAATACCAAGACCTAGGCCTAGATTATGGTATCCAGCTGTTGATCACACAGGACTAGATGTGTTATGAGTGGATTACTTTGATAACGCCGTGACCCTTTGCTGGACGAGGCGGTATGAAAGACGATACATCTTTTGCTGTCTGACTCAAGTTAGTGTTTAAGCCTTAAGGCACAGCCATGGGCGTCCGGAGAGGGGTAAGAGGGCATTTGCCCTCTGGAGTTTGCGCATATATTACAGAAATAAAATCTTTTGATTAATATGATTATTAAAACAGTCCAAACACGATTTTCAATGTGAAAAAACACTTAATTATTTAGGTAAAGTCCTTAACCATTATTTAAAATTTGTCACGTGTTCTGTGTTCATGAATAGGCCTAGCTATACAAAAACGTCATTTTGACCCCCCCACAAATATTTTACACCCCTTAAAAAAATTTTCTACGGACGCCCATGGTTACAGGGTGTACATATCGAACTTTAATGTACTAAATTTAGACGCTGACTTCCGCACCTATCATAGCTCTTCCCTTTGTCCGCATTTGGCAAATCCCTTCCCCCTATTTGCGGACGTCCTTAAAGAATAACACAATGTTTGTTAAAACCGTTTTTAAATTTGTTCTTATGAAACTGTTGGTTCTTTGAAACTGTTAAAAGTTTATGTGACTTTTATGATAAATTTTATTGTCACAGAGGTAAAATGTTGGTTCACATGGAAAAGCCTCAATATTCAGCTATGTATGTTCAGTTTATTATATAGTTCATTGCTATGCATCAGGTTTATTTACAAGATTTCAATATCAGGCTAGCTTGGTGTAAGTGGGGACCTTAAATGGTGTGGCACCCAATTAAATGAACATTTCGGGAGAGGGATCTCGCCCAAAAAATCATTTAAATTGAAGCAAAAGACCTAGATCGAGCCAGTGAAGTCCTGACATGTGGAACGAGGATGTCCAAACGGTCAGAGGAACGAAGAGGACGGAGAACACCAGCAGAGTGAGGGCGATGAATTAACTGGCAATAGTATGACTCAACAGCTGCAGTGTTCATGCTTTTTTATCAGCCCTGATGGTGAACACAGGTATCTGGAGCTTGTCCAGTCAGCTGCTTAGGGGTCGTCCATAAAGGACATCTGCAAAACATCGCCTATGTCGGACGTCGAGCTAACTGTGCCAAGAGATGCAGTACTTTGACACTGCCACTCCAAGCACAGAGACTCGAATTACACCCAATGCAGTAAGGACCAATTGCACTTTTGACTGAAGATGGCATTGAAAGTACACGCTCTACTGAAATAACTATGTACCAAATTTAGATGTGGACGTCTGCAATGGGCATAAACCTTCCCTCTGTCCGCATTTGGGCCATCCCTTCCTCCAACTATGCAGAAGCCCTTAATGGACGACTTCAAACTTATTTATCTGTTTTAGAAATGACAAATCCCACACAACAAAATGCAATATGATTATTGTAGCAATAAAAACATATACCATAAGAGATAATGAAGATTGATATTCATGACCGAGACAACAGTTCTAGATTTCATATTAAATTGCATATATGTACTTTACCATAACACATGTCAAGAAACTCAGTGATACGACATATTGGTCGGTAGGCTAGCAGAGGAATTGCATACAGAACCCGTGGAACTACGACCAACAGACTTGTGCACTCGGAAACAGTGATTCACACATGAATTACTACAACTCCACTAATACCATGTGAATTAATAATAATAATAATAATAATAATCTTTATTAATTCAAACTGACAAGTATGCAGTAAGATTACATTGAATATGACAGTACAATCAAGATCTGAATTAAACACACGTTTTGGCAAACATGCAAGGCGCCGCCATAGAGGGGGGGGGGTTACGGGTATCAAACAGCAATCTAATGCTCTCCTGGCCAGGAGCGTTACCATTCATCTATCCAGGGCTTTTTTCAGCCTGAACGCGCCGGAACGGCGTTCCGGCACCTTTTTTCAGCTACTAAAATTAATTCATTTATTTTAATAATAAAAACAATAATTTAGTTATTTTAATTTAAATTTAAGTGTTTTGAACTGTTTTCAGTGTTTATTGAGACCCCTCCCAACCCCAACCCCGTTTTTCTCGGGATTTTAACCCGTCCATAATTGTACCGTTCCGGAACCTATTGTTCCGTTCCGAAACCTTTTTTTCTAGAAAAAAAGCACTGCATCTATCCCCCTCCCATAGTTGGTATAGAAAGATCCTGCATGGAAATACAGCTCTAATGATCTTCAATGCAGTTTAACAACAAATATAGTATGGAAATTCAGTTAAAATTTATCTCCATACAATCTGCAGTCAAAAATTTTGAGTACATAACACCCTCGTGAAAGTGACAACAGTGGATAAAAAGTCCTACGTTTTATTGCATCAAATAAAAAATCAGATATACCAGCACCTTTGAACATGTTATAACAATTCAGACTTGGCATTCACACTTCTGCATACAGTTGCATAATGTTGCCCTAGGTAAGAGATGAATTTGAAATTTCAAATACAAACATCGGCTCCTGAATTATTTAGAACTCCAAAATTGAAAACTGACAAGTCTGCATCAGATCCCCAGTATACATCAGCTGTAAATCCTTCACCTTCCAACCGGACTACTTCAAGTCGAGGATCAGGGTGGCTGGGTTTTCCAAGTACGACTTCCAGAGGTTGGAGAACCTTGCCATTGTTGCACCGTCGATCACTCGGTGGTCAGCGGACCAACTGACGTTCATTATGTGCATAGGAACCACCTGGCCTTTGTCGTCATATCGAGGCAGTTTCTGTAACGTAACCAGAAACAAAAGCTCCCATCTTCATACAAACATTACAGCAGAAAAACTGATCCAACTTCTTGGAATAGGTTGCATCATACAACACGAGCCCTTGGTCTTTCTTTACCTGTATTCTGTAAATTCTTGAAAACCATTGTGTTCCATTCTGATTTTCCACCGTTAGGTCAAGGTTGTCCCTAACAAGTCTCTCTTAAAGAGGCACTATATAAATCTGATTACAGAGTACAAGTAAACCAAGTGTACCAATAACTAATAGCAAAACATATCCAATGTAGGTAAGTAGGTCTGTTCTTGCTTAAGTGAAATTTTAAAAATAAGATCAGGTATTTCAATGGGATCAACAGAAAACATTCTGTGGAACTGACCAAAAACTCAAGCTAATCAAAAGAACTTATTAATGGAATGCTTACAAATTAAATGAAAACAGTGTATACTCTCTGTGTGGTACCAGGGTGGGAATTATCGGGGGATTCAACCCTCCTAGTCTTTCTTAGGACCCCTAGTTAAGTCTTCATTGCACACCCCATAGGGGTCGTTTCCAACCCCCTCAGTTGTGCTAGTGTGATTTAGCACTATTTGACTCTGAATCTCTGACATAGAGGACAATTCCATGGTGTATAATGTATGCATTTTTGAATTTTCTCAACAAAGGAATTGACTTTGATTCGAGTATGACTTGCAAAACTGCTAGCGTTGAAATCAGCTGCTTTCAAATTTCGTTGACATCAGTTTGCAAAATACGGATAAAATGTTCAACCCCCAGTCTTTTTTCTACAATTCCCACACTGGTGGTACTCTGTCATGATGCATGCACAAATGCATTACACATATCCAAAATTATGTGAAGTTTTGCTACCCCATAACGAACAACTTTCTGTACATATTCTACAGCATTTCAAAGCTCACATGTAAAAGCAAAATTACCACCAACCTGGATACGACCAACAGCACCGATGGCAACTTCAGGCACAAATATCACCGGCTTGGCATATGTGCCACCAATCTGAAACAAACATGACAACCTCTGAGATAGAACTCAAGTCACTCACAAGATCAACCTTAAACAAAGGAACAAGAAGAGCAGCCCCTTTAGCTAACCCCGAGATGTTAGCGACATCATTTTCTTAGCCCCAGCATAAGAGGGCCGGTGACCAGTCCGCTCCCTCATTGTCTGATCTTCAGACTGATAGTATACAGTCAGTGTACTCATTATAGCTGAGTTGGTTAGTGGCACAGGTGGACCAGAAATCTCAAAACAAGTTCCAAGTTTGGATGGTGGGGATTTGAACCCCTGACCTCTCGACTGACTGTCCAGCATGCGAACCACTAGACTACTGTGCACTCCACAGAACTGGCCACAAACTAAGAAAATACTTACACAAGCGTAAAGGAAACTGGTTACATTGTAATAAAATAAAATGTTTATATCAGCACAATTTTAGAGATATAACTATCGGTAAACTACACTAAGTCAACGGCACAATTGGGGACTGCCCTTCGGTTAAATATTACTAAATCACAAGTACACACATTCTATTACTGCATAATTTAAAATCTGCCTGTAACATAAAGCTTTCTGATCAGACTAGATTTTGTAGCAGTACATACGGTTCCGATGTTGGACAGTGTAAAAGTTCCACCACTCATGTCATTTGGTGCAAGTTTCCCTGAATGTCCTAATTCCATCAAGCGGTTCAATTCCTTTGCAACTTCAAAGATGCTCAGAGTTTGAACGTTCTTTACGTTGGGCACGATAAGTCCTGCGTTCGTGTCCATTGCAAATCCAATATTATGTGACGCCTAAACCAAGCAAAACACAAGAGTAATTAAAATAAAACCATTTAAGGCTTCTGAGATGTTCTTGCACTGCAAAATTACACCACTTTAAGCATATACTTAAGACGTACAACGACAGATAGTGGAGAAATAGTGCAATAATTTCACGTTCATTAGCACGTCTTGGCGCAAAGTCGTGCTTCTGGTTTTGGTAAAGAACCATAACATATACTGAACATCATATCATCACATTACATTGCATAATTACATTGTAAAACTAGTAAAAGAATATAATCATAACATAAACAAGAATTTGTAAAGTGCGACTTCAAGGAAACCATAACATAAACGAGAATTTTTAAAGTGCGACTTCAAGGAAAACTCATCAGTAGTGCTCCTGACCCAACACGGAGAACCCTCATTCAAACAAAACACGACTTTACGTGCATGCGGAACTGAGGAGATGGGCTCACTAGATCAGCTCTAGTTTTATGAGGAAGGTCGTTCCAGGCCACAGGACCTACGAAAGCAAGCCTTGCTGGGTTGTAGAGGAACAAACCTAGGGACAAGAACACCCTGACTGGCCAAACGAAGAGACCTGCAGCCAGGAAAAGACAAAGCAGAGATGCACAATGAGCCAAGATAAGATGGGGCAATTCCCACCAAGCAGTTCCACAAGAAAGTTAAAATCTTAAATTCGATGCGTTGAGGGATAGGCAACCAGTACAAGGTATCACACATGTTGATAGATATAAGAACCTAAATGTATAATTTACATTATAATCATCAAATTTTGTATAATTTTCCATCACACACAGAAATGAAACTCTAAGTAAATAACTTCTTTTGAGCTATTGTATATAATAAAACTCAAACAACATCAGTCAGATGTGTCCCAAATCTTACCTGCAGTCCGGACACTTCAAATAAGTCCAAGAAGAAAAACTGCAAAAGGTCTATAAGCCAAGAGCAAAAAGACTTAACACTAACAGACATCCTTACGGGTTAGTGATAAAATATTTGCATTATAAAGTGAAAACACAAGACCAGAAAGACAAAAACGAAACTGTCCAACCTTGTAGGTAATGTTTTCACATTTGTCATCAACAGTTGCATTCAGAATCGGAAAGTAATGAAGTGCCATTGAAGCAGCCTATAAGCAAAACAATGAGCTAAGGCAAAGTAAATGTAACTACAAACATTTAAAGTATTTCAAACACAAACAACATAGAAAGTAATGTACAGTCACTCGCATAATATATTTTGTTTATCTGGCCACACAAATTACTCAGAAAGAAGTACCCTGACTCATACTGAGCACAACTGTAAATTGCAAACTTTGACAAACATTTAAAAAAACTTTTGCAATACGCTAACAACATAGCTTAAAACTATTGTTCAAAACTATTGTTTTCTGAAGTTCCTTTCTTATTCGTCTAACAATCTGCCACGGACATACGATCACTAGCATCTTTAACAGTTCAGGAAATGTTTTCTGCCCATCCTAAGACACATTTGTTCAGAAGACACATTCGTTTGGTGATTCCTAGGTAGCTGCGCCAGAGCGCCCTTGTGAGTTACTTAACGGGTGCTATACAAGTGCTCCGATACATACATTGTTGCAGCTTGCTTCTCCTCCATAGTTTGACTTCTGCTCTTTCTGACTTGTTGGATTTCAACTTGGCTTCTCAAATGGAATACGACTTTGGGACGACAATTTTACTTGAAGCTACCATTGATTGATATATATATATATATCTATCTTTGTTTATTGAATCAACTTAATGACACACCGCATTCAGGCATGCTTTATACATTATTTTACTAGCATCATAGAAATCATTAGATAAGAGAGAATTTGAGAACACTCATTGAAAGTTGGAAACCTTTGACATAACATTGGTAACACGATTGGTAGTGACCGCTACAAGTGTACAGTAAAGGTAAGAACATTACCTTAATAAATACTGGCATGTATGAAAATTTAACACCCCTTTCCTGAGCTGCCTCTTGGAAGACGAGCCTGAGACCAACGAGACTCGTTAGATCGACCTATATATGTTAACAGAAAACGTAGTATTACCGGTACATCTCATACACAAATGTTCACAAAACTATTTTGTGGTAAACAAGGTCCACAGCGATCAGTGTACCAGCAATTACCATAACCAACAACTTTTTGTACAAAGGTAGACTTGTAATAAATGTTAACAAAAACAATGTCCAGCACAAACTCAGTTGTTAATAGTACCGCATAATGGTATATGAAATATGATTTATACCTCATCGGAGTAGCCGAAGTGTGGCACTGCCTGTGCGCGAGTCATTGCCTTGGCCATAGCCTTGCGAATTCCGGTAACTGGTTCCGTTTTGTCCTGCCCCAGATCAGCATGCTGTAGGCGAGGGACATAGGCTGATGGCGTTGCAGGACGAGTAGCACCAGTGGCCTTTGTGGCTTGCTTTCGAACCTCAGAAGGTGCCTTGGCTGGTGGCCTGTCAGGAACTGGAATCTCTACAGAAAAGAATTCCACATACTAATTACCAAAGCACCTAAAGATCCCTCCTCGTTGCCTGCAATCATCAAGTATGGGTCTTTTAGCTGAGCCACGATGCAGAACAGTTATGGGTTCACGTGCATTCCATGCCTCTGCCCCCAAGGAATGGATTCAACTGCCACTCTCTCTTCGTAGCTCAAATTCACTTTCTTCCTTCAAGAAGTGGCTGAAAACTCACTATATGTCCTTGGCTTTCAAGCACCTGGGTATCTAACTGCATCTTCTCCTGGTGACTGACTATCTGCACCTCAGATTCACATTTCAGTGTGACCGTGCGTGCGTTAAAAATTTAATTAATAATAATAATAAAGATCCATAGGTTGAAGGATCTTTCAGCTTAATTTAAAATACAAACAAGATATCTGATATACGACAATCCCTCCTTAATGGCTAAACAGCTCAACAACGAATTGCCAGTTCCATGTCATACTCTTAGAGATGAGTTTACAATTGGCCATTCTCAGACCACATCATCTTCTGTTGTATTAAATTCGGCATCCAGAGATTATTTATAGACACAACCCAGACACACTTAGCACCAGACACTTCCCAGATTTAACAGAAGTATGGTCAATGACAATGTTAAATGTTTATTTCCAAACCTTTTCCTAGCTTCAGTTCTTCCAGGTATGCCATGACATCTTCCTTCATGATCCTTCCTCCTTTTCCAGTGGCCTTTACTTTACTCAGATCAATCTAACAGGTAAACACATCAAAACACTCTTTCAAACAGGTCATTATAAAGTGAATTTTGTATTAAAATGCGTTAGGGTTGTGGGTTCAAAATTTCGTTCATCTTAACAAAAGACCTTATTACAACATGTCCTTGTTTCTCTAGATTTCTCCCCTCTAAATTCCGCAGATTCTCAGTTCTTCCATCATCATTGCAACCCGTCCCCCATCCTCCTCCTCATGTTCCTCTATCAATCACCCCCAGGCCTTCCACTCGAAACTGAAGTCTCGCCTTTTCAAGCACTCCTACCCTGACTCACCTGATCCTTTTCCTTCCAATTATTCTCAGCCTAAACAGTCCCCACCTTAACAGCTGCTCTGCCTCCTCTCTTGATCTGGTCCCCTGGAAACTGGACTCAGACCTCTTTTGGACTACTCTCAGGAAAACTCCCTCTGATTTGACGTAGCACTTGTGCATAGGCTGGTGCCCTGTGCTTGACCTCCAAGTTTCTAACTCTGTCGTGATAGGATACTACATTAAATGTGCTTCACTGTAGATTATTTCATATTGAAATTCACCATTCACACGAAAAAATATGCAATTAAAAATAAACATGAAACCTGCAATGGAAAAACTAGAATATTTATGTTAGTATTTCAACACTGAATAAAGCCAGGCCTAAGCGGAATCCATTGGTTAGCTTATCAATCAGAAGACCTCACCCACTCTAACTCAGAAATTCTAATTTTAAGATACCCTGCTTTTAAAAACACATACAACAGTTACAGCAGAACAAAACTAGAAAGTGCTCTGCTGCAGAAACAAGCACAGCACATATATATAATATTCGTGTTTATTGACAAGCTCACTGACAAACCGCAGTAAGTTACATAGAAACAATTGAAACACGATATTACAATTATCAAGTTCTTATTTACCACATGTCATGGTAGCCTGTAAGGCGCCTGCTCATTTTACTGCTGCCCCCTAGGGAGTGGAAGGCTGAGTCGACCCAGAGAGGGCATACGGGTATCGAACCATGACTTTCAAGATCTAGTGCTCTTCAGGCCAGAGTGTTGCCTTTCATCTATCCCTCTACCCATCACATATGCCACCATTAGACAAATACACCCAGTGCAACACTTACTTTATGCTCGTGGGACAAACGTCTGACAGATGGAGCTGCCAAGACTTTTGGTTGCTTATGGGCAGGAATGTTTGCCAAGGGGTCACCTTCGCCTGCCTCATCTGGTTCCGTCACATACTGGGATTTTTTAGTCACCTCGCCATCATCTACAAGATGTGATGTTCAGAAAACAGACATCTTTAAAACAACTCCATCATCGAAATAAACAGATAAATAATTTCAATAATCTGTTTTTTTATTTATATAATCTGACTATTCATACAAACAAGAAACAGATTGAAGATAACAAATACACAAAGAAGCACCCAGTAAAATGAGAAGTTAACAGATGCAGCAAAAATTAATTAAAAGCGACCACCATTACGTGGAGATACCAAATAAGAAAAGTCAAATGCCTCCGTCAGTGAGGCAGTCGCCAGAGGTTGAAAGACCCAGAAGAAGCAGAGTACCAACAGCCAACTCCAACAACAAGTTGACCCATCTTCATAGGTTACATAGCTTAGAATAAACAGAACTGGATATCATTTTCGTACAACATTACACTTACTTTTATACTAAGGAAAGAAAGGTAATGAGCCAAATCACTACCAATGATGCCCATTACTAAATCGAATGAAATGGCCCATTGCTCAAACGTTTACTTTAATGATGAGCGCGTACTAAAAGTTACTGGGAAACCAATGCAGCTCATCGTTAAAGTGTTAAAGAAAGGTAACTGTCCAAACTACTACTAGTGATATGGTTCATTACCCTTCTTTAGAGTAAAAGTTTGAGTTGCAACTGATTAAATCAGTCAGATAATTGTATGGGCAAAGATACAGATTCTTACAAGGTCAAGATACCACAAATGATGTTATTATTAGATTTACCCCAATAATCAGTTCATCCTTAGCATGGCAAGGAGTATAAACCAGCGATTACCCTACCACAGGGATGGCGAACCTATGGCACGCGTGCCAAAAGTGGCACGCGTTGAGATTTTTTGGGCACGCGGAATTCAGAGCGTTCCCAAAATTTCAAACTTAGAAATACAAAATCCCCGTAGGAATCTACATTTTCCTTGTTGAAGGACTTTATTTTAATGCCATTCAAAACAATCTTTGAAATAACGTCTTTAATTCATTTTTTTTACTCTTTGTTTACTAAAACCTATGTGGGAAAAATAATTATATACTGCGCAAAATTCCGAGTGGCACGCGACGGTATTTTTAAAAACGATTTAGCAGGATTTTGGCACGCACCTTAAACAAGGTTCGCCACCCCTGCCCTACCATATCCTGCCCACTCCTCATTCTTTGTAACTACAAGCAGGGCCTAGGACAGGGGGGCCACCGGGGCCATTTGGCCCCAGGCCTCACTTGATAAAGGCCTCGGAATTACAGAGTTATTTATTGAAATGCAGAATTACTGAATTAAGGACGCAAGAGAAATATGAAGACTATTATAGAAAAGTTTTCAATAAGATTCTTTCAACACTCACTGAAAGTCTTTTAACAAGATTCTCAGCTATTGCAAGCATCGTGGAGAATTTTGAATTTTTATGGCAATTCAATTCTATGAGTGACGATCAGTTGAAAGAGGCAGCTACGAGATATACTTTAAGCCGTTTAAAAGACATATCACCTGAGCTCGTCGAAGAAATGATTTTACTCAAAGAAATATACAAAATTAATTTCAAGCTTCCTCTTTCACCAAAAAATCTACTACAAGAAATAGTGACTCAAAATCTGGTCGATCTGTTTCCAAATGTGTTTATTTCCTTGAGAATTTTCATGACGTTACCTATATCTGCTGCAGATGCCGAGAGATCATTCAGAAACCAGAAAAGAACTAAGAACTACCTCCGTTCCACGATGGGTCAGCAGCGTCTTAATGGATTGGCTATAGTTTAGCATTAATTCTGATATTGCTAGAACTTTAAATTATCAAAGCATTATCGAAAAATTTGTAGCTTTGAAGATGCGAAGGATGATTTGAACCTTTCTGTTGAGTTTTTAAAAGATATTTTATAAACTAAATCCTGTTTATTAAATTTAAAAATAAAATTATATCACAAAATTTATTATTTTTAATTGAAAAAGGCCTTGAAAATTAGTTGTGGCCCTGGGCCTCCAAATCCTGTCCTAGGCCCTGACTACAAGTATCCTCGATACGACAGACAGGACCATCACCTGATTCAGAACCATCACTTGATTGAGACAGATCACCTGATTCCGAATGTTCACCTGATTCAGACACCTCTATATCAACCAGAGGCTGTCCAACTAAGGCCGTGTCATCAACATTATAATGCAGTTTAGTGATGACTCCGTCGTAGCGACTAGTGATCGTAACGGACGCCTTGTCGCTCTGGACTTCACAGATGCTGTCGAACTGAGCCACTCGATCGCCAACTGAAACAAACCTGTGTTTAAAGAAATGATGACACATAGGTTTTTATATAATCAAACGAAACCCAGCTATCATACAGGCATCATATCATGTACAATCATAGACCTGTGTTATTTGTGAGGGGTATCTGTACCCTCCAATATTTTGACTGGGGTACTGTACCCCCACTTTTTAAACAATGCCAATCAATATTTTATTATTGAGCCTTCCCAGAGATCGTAGTCTCCACCTTGCTTCGTGTATGTAAGATATTTGTACCCCCCACTTTTAGACCAAAGTTACGCCCCTATATACAATGTCACACATATATATTTGTCTGTATATATAGCCTTCTGCAATTTGCATGATGCTGTAAACGTGGCAACAAAAATGTCATCCAATTTAATGGTAAAGTAGTTTCAGTTAGAAAGTCATATGTGCACAGGTGTGGAAAGTTTCTTACAATGTGCCATATCAAGTGTCTTGCTACATATTCAAATTCAATGTCATATATGTAAATAAGATAGCAATGGCCAGCCTCAAAAGTGGATAGTTGCTCAAAATCAATTGAAAGACTCTTGAGTACAATGAGTGGTTTATAGAAAACAAGTTAGGAGTGGTCTCGTACAATCCTAAGATGCCTCAAGTCTCAATATGCCAGTTAATAATTATAATCATCCAGTAACAAAGAATCTAACAATCACAGAGTGCCAACCTGTAAGATCATAAGTAATTAAAAAATTAGTACCTTAGGACCTGAACTAGAGGAACAAATGAAACGGTCTTTGAAAGCATTTCATTCAGACAGTCACAATCACTTAATTACTGTCAGAAGTGCAGCTTACCATTCTTTCACGTGCACCTCTCGGATTCCTTCACCAATGTCCGACAATTTGAACTGGACTGTAGGGTTCCAGAAAACTGCAAATATGAATTTATGTAGCACCACTATATTGCTACAATAGAAAATAAGTATGCAGTCATATAAACAAATCTCAATTCAATTCTGCTACTGGCCTCTACCAGATGCTGGATCATGAAATATAGCATGTAAGCAAATAAAACAGAACTTTTCGATTTAGGCAACTTTCTAATATTGTTTTTCATATTTATCAGTTGTTTGTATATTATGCCTACCGTATATAGTGGCCAGTATCAATCAATGGCATTAAGATATAGTAAGTCAATGACTTGCTCAAGATCCCTCCTATACAGCATCCTAGAGGAGGCTCTAACCCAGTGGTCCCAACATTTTTCAGAGCAAGGCACCCTTACTAACACAACAGTAGGTCAATGGTCTTAATTTCATCTATTTTCTTCAAGTTAGTTCTTCCTTATCGGGAAAAGTTAAATTGATCTTGTGCTGATGAGTTTTTAAAGAGGTGCTATATAAGTATGCACTTGCAAATTACAGAATTATCAACTTCTTTTCCGATGAATAATCCCTCGTGTCTGTCGTTGCGCATGCCCTAGTGCGGTGGTTCTAACCTTCTTCATAGCATGGCACCCTTATTAACACAACAGGTCAGCGGCACCCCTGGCCTACAAGGTAGTCTGTGGCACCCCGGATGGGAAGCACTGCTCTAACCTGTAGGCTGCAGCTTACAGGACAAGTATTTAACCAATCAGCTCTATTGTAATTTAATTATGGTAGTGGACATCAGCTGCCTTTTGTAACAGGCAATGAACAAAGCACTTGGTCAATACCTTCTGTCCAGTTATTCTTTAGCCAGTGATGTCACTGAAGCCCCTGCATCAAGGTAATGTTTGAACACATGCAGAACTGCTTGTATTCGAGTAATGTCTCATCACAATACAAGTGTTATACAAAACAATGTTTGACTTTAGTAATTATATCAAGTTCATCCATTGTAGGAGCATGCGGAAACCCTTTCCAAATATTCTCTCACTAAAAACTTCCCAGATTATATAAACGACAGTACTCAAATATTTTGGATTAGTACAAAGCTGATAATTTTTGTAAATTGACTGTCTGACTTAGACGTATTTAACACATCTTTTATTTATTTTAGTGAAATTATTATTTCCGCTATGACTATACAATCAGGATCAAACACAAAACTTGCACTAACAAGTCATCATTGACAACTGTGAATATTTACCTGAAGATACATGTATTCTTCGTCTAAAGAGGAATTCTGGACCTGCTTTGGTATTTATAGACGATCCAACAGTTTTTACTGTTGACAATGCCCTTAACTGACATCGGTAGCGGAGGTCCTACAATAAAGGTCAAATGCCAAGTTTAGGAATGGCAGCCTGTCCATTACACCAATCTTCATCCCTAAACTCCAACTGTTATACAAAACAATGTTGGAGCCTAGTAATTAAAGACTTAAATTGGGACACTGCAATGAAAGCAGCTTGGGCTGCTTTTCATATTTCTGTGGCCTATAATTCCTGTCCTGTCGGCGTTTTTGACACAGCAAATTTTGTCCCCCAACTTCAATCAAGCCCCTGTCACTGCCATAACAGTGGCCTCTGCAGGCGTTCACCAATTTGTTTTAGCGTCGGTTTTGTACCACTGTAAACACGTAGTCCTACATACAGCTTAGGCCAAAAAAAAATAATGGTGAGTTTCCGGTAACAGAGTTTTAAAAAACTGGGTAGGTAGGTAGGAAAATATTTTTTTGGGTAAAATATTTTTATACAATGCTATTTCGGGGGTCTGCTATTCCGGGGTCCGCTATATACATACGTACATACATACATACATACATACATACATACATACATACATACATACAGAGTATGCATGCATACATACATACATACACATATACAGAGATACATACATGCATACATGTGTGTATGTATGTATGAATGTATGCATACTTGTATGTATGTCTGTATGCATACATCCATGCATACAAGTATGCAAACATACACATATACAGAGATACATACATGCATACATGCATACATGTATGTATGTATGCATACTTGTATGTATGTATGTATCCATGCATGAATGTGTACGTATGTATGTTTGTATGCATACTTGTGTGCATGTATGGATGTATGCATGCATACTCTATGTATGTATATATGTATATATCTCTGTATGTATCTCTGTATGTGTGCATGTATGTATGCATGCATACTCTATGTATGCATGTATGTATCTCGGTATGTATGTATGTAGGTATGTATATAGGGCATGTATAGCGGACCCCGGAGTAGCGGACCCAAACCGTGTCCGAGGGGTGCTTTAGAGATCGATATTCAAGGAGGCTGGTTGCAAAGGAGTGCATATATACATACATAGAGTATGCATGCATGCATACATCCATACATGCACACAAGTATGCATACATACATACGTACACATTCATGCATGGATACATACATACATACAAGTATGCATACATACATACATGTATGCATGTATGTATCTCTGTATATGTGTATGTTTGCATAAGAAAGTTGTTGCTAAAGATGGCAGTTGCTAAGGAGGACGGTTGCTAAGAACATTCGCTGCGAAGGAGGCTGGCTGTTAAGGATGGTTGCTAAAGAGGCTGGTTGCTAAAGACTCGGCCTGAGTCTGACTCTGAAACTGAGTGCTAAAGAGGCTGACATTGAGGCTGTTTGCTACGAAATTTGGTTGCCAAGAAGGATGGTTAAGGTTAAATGCTACGGAGGTTGGTTGCCAAGTAGACTGGTTGCTTAGGAGGCTGAGGCTGACCTTGAGGCTGGTTTCTATAAAGGAAGCTTTACTTGTAGGCCTACCTTGGTACGTACGATAATCGTAGATGTTGCTGTTTGCTTAGGAGGCTGAGGCTGACCTTGAGGCTGGTTTCTACAATGGAAGACTTGTAGGTCTACTTTGGTACCTACGATAATCGTAGAATTTGCTGAAAGATTGAATACGTACGACGATCGGATTAGTGAAATAACGCTGGCGAGAAACCGTGGGAAAATCGCCGACTTTCGGATCTATTATCTCCCCGACCCTCCCACTTTTGTAAAAACTGACCGTGGGAAACTTACAGCCAATTCATTGCTCTAATTAACGGTGCACTTATTTACATAGAAAGACCGCTGATTTCCCAAAGCCATTTGCTTTAGTGAGCGCAGCTATAATGTCGCAATTCTGCACGTCTGCACGGAATGCAATGTTTTCAATTGTCGGAAATCTGCAACTCTGACACGCTGTGGGTTACGCCGTTACGGGACAAAAAAATTTTCCCAAAATTATCCGAGTCGCGCCAAAAAAGTGACTCGGTCGCGTTACCGGAAACACACCATTATTTTTTTTTGGCCTTACTGCAACTTTTTCACACGGCGTTGATAAGTAGCAGACAAATGTCATCAAACTTAATGCACATACACAACTTTTGTCTGTGAACTGATCCTATATGTTTCGCTTGCACATACTGATGCCATTCTGGTCAACACCCTTACTTGCTAATTTGCACTTCCGACCTACCACAAACAGCCCAGGGAGAGCAGATTGTAAGCACTCCGAATGCAACTGCTGCGGCATGACACGCCTTAAAAACTACTTTGCAGCTTTCACGGAGTATAAAAACAATCGCCGGAGAAGGACTTAACTTACTGCTATTATCAGTCGTCCAAAAAGCGATGACTTTAACCTCGAAACGATGGCAGCCATTTCGCCGAAACACACCTCAGAGCCACCTGTCCACCGCAACCAATGCTATCGCAGAAAAAAAAGGAATACATATCAATGTAGATGATACTCTTAGGACATTTGTTTCATCCTACGGCGTGTTTCATAAAAAAATATCATACCGCCGTATATCATACTTCGAATCTTGTAATCGTAGGGCCCTAATCGTAAGCGCAGGGCGCCAGCCTATTCCCAGCGCTGCATAAAATCAGATGAGGTTTTCCAAAGAGTGGGTGGGGAGGCAGATTAAGACAGGAGGCAGAGCAGCTATATATAGCTTTAAGGCGCGTGTCGTTTAGGGCGGAGGGTAAGATGAGTCAGGGTAGGAGTTCTTGAAGAAGGTGAAATTTCAGTTTTGAGTGGAAAGCTCGAGGCCTGATAGATACAGAAGTATGAGGATGAGGATAGAGGACGGATTGCAATGATGATGAATGAACCGAGAACATCTGGCATTCAGAAGGGATCGAGATAATTCCAGAGGCGTGGTGCTGCGTTGGACATGGTTCGGTTGGAGAACTGAGATGAGTATTATAGCCTACAGGCCCATATAGTGACCGGGGCTCGAGAGAAACTGAGATAGGAGGATGATCTGGCGAAGCTGTTGCATGGATGGTGAAGAGATCACGGAAATACTTGGGCTGTAGGGAGTTGTGGGCTAGTGATAGAACTTTGAAGTGGATTCGCTCTGGGATTTTTAGCCAATGAAGTGGTTTGAGGATGGGAGTGATATGATGATGTTTGGGCATTCTAGTGACAGCTCTGGCTAGTGAGTTTTGGATAAGTTGCGGACGCTTGATTTGGGTGGATTCAAGGTTGAAGAAGAGGAAATCGCAGTAGGCTAATCAAGCTTCGAATGAACAATAGAGGTAGCAATGGTGGAAGCAGTTCTAAGGTCGAGTATGGGCCGGATGCGGCGGAGGTCACAAATGTGCATGAATGAGCAGGATGGCGAGAGGTTGGAGATGTGGTTAGAGAAGGAGAGGTGTGGATCAAAAGTAATAGGCCTACCAAAATTGCGGACAAGGGAGTCGCAGGTAAATGTAAACGTAAATCTCCGAAATTTTTCAGCGGCACGCAAAAGCCACGCCAGGGAGACCAACTTAAACAACGGCGCTATATCAAATCAAGTCCGAAATAGCCAGGCTGCCCTCCCCGTTCCGGTGCCAGGTCAGAGTCTTGGGAGGTCAAGCGCCGAGGAGACAGCATAGGCCTGTATGGTGCTACGGTGGTAATCGGTGCTGATGATGGTTGTGTGTGGCGCAGAAATAGAATGAGGATAGGGTAGTTTTCAATTGTCAACACGGATTGACAGTGGGCTTCGATCAGGTGCGCCGTCTTTGGTCCAGTGTATCAGCAATAGCTTCACGAGTAGACGGCTATTCGCTTCAAGCCAAGTATAGTAGGCCTATATTTATATAGTATGTTCAGGGTTAGGGTTAGCTAAAAAAAACATGCGGTTAAACACGTGAACATGCTATAAACATGTGAAGCACGGGCTCAAAAGGGATCCCATGGAATCAAGAGAAGACTGTGAACTAAGTGATATGTTTGGCTCACTCAACATGACATTGTGAATGGTGTTTTAGACAACAGCAAGTGCTGTTGTTTGTAGGATTAACCGAACTGATCGTGACATTCCTTAGGGTGAAAGTACGAGACGAAAGGACGGTATAGAAAGACACACGCAAAGATAGACACACATAGAAAGAAACACATATAGACAGACACACGCATAGAAAGACGCACGCTTAGAACGATACATGTGTAGACAGATACACGTATAGAATGATACACACATAGACAGGCTCGCGCATAGAAAGACACACATAGAAAGACACACGCATAGAAAGACACACGCATAGAAAGACACGCATAGAAAGACACACATAGAAAGACACACGTATAGAAGGACACACGTATAGAAAGACACACGCATAGAAAGAGACACGTATAGAAAGACACACGTATAGAAAGACACACGTATAGAAAGATACACGCATAGAAAGACAGACGTATAGAAAGACACACGTATAGAAAGACACACGAATAGGAAGACACACGCATGAAAAGGTACACGGAAACACTTGGATCAGTAAATCTCATATGCACTCGTAAAATTACAGGTCACGCGGTATAATAGCACGAAAACTAAGAAGAGAAGACAATCTATCTTGACATTTGAAGAGAAGACTTTTAATCTATTGCCGATGAGTGCCTTCCTGTTTTATTCGCAATTTCATAAAAGTCGCTACGTGCATTGATCATCTTTCCTTTATTATCAGCGTCGACTGAAGATAATAAGCAGAGGCGCCGGCAGCGTGACGCACTGGACGAACGTGCGTCCACCCACCAAATCAAATCTATACATGGATCAGGCATCGCATCGATTTTTTTGACAATTTCACTGTGTAATTTTGGTGTACAATAGGGGCCTACATTATGTATAAATAATATAATATGATATCATATGTCTCTTTCCTTTCTAAGGTTATAGAGAAGGTTGTAGCTGGCCAACTTATTCACTATTTAGATATAAAATGCCTCCTCCCAACCTATCATTCAGGCTTCCAGTAGAAGTAATAGACATCAGTGAACTTAAGTCTATTAAGTCTATTTGTTTGTGTAACGAACAAACAGAGAATGAACGTTGTTTTGAAAACAAAATGGCGTTGTGTTTGTCAATCTTAACTGGCCTACCTGATTGCTGCGGGGTTGTTTTTGTCCTTGATATCAGAGGCGCCGCCAGGCTTAAAAAAATTGGAGGCACACATCCTTCATCCACATCCGTCCCCTGTCTTCGTCTCTGTACTATAAACTGGTCTCTGCCGTCAGCCATCAGCAAATCTCTTGTATATGCCTTCTTGACTTCGCCGCATTCGACACCATCGATCACAGCTTCTTCAACGACTATCTTTTGGTTTGGCGTTCCTGGCACTTCTCTACTTTGGTTCCAGTCGAAAAAACTTGTACAAGAGATAGGGTCTATATCGAATATCATCAACTGCCATAAAAGTATAGATAGAAATTATTGTTTCTGAGTTGGGGAGTGACTATAGTCGAGTGCTTAAACGCCATGGGAAAGTTTCCGGTAGAGAGTGAGATTCATTATTTTTGGTGACTACAGGAACGATGATAAAGGCGCAGTCTTTTGGAAGTGAGTTGGATCGATAGGATCAAGTTCACAGTCTTGCTGAGAAGGGAATTTAGGAGGGGGACATCAGTGGACCTAGGTCTAATAAGTCTGTTTGTTTAGCGAGCGAACCCAGAATGAACCTTGTTTAAAAATAGATTGGACGCTGTGTTTGTCAATCTTAATTACTTGATTGCTGCGTTTTCATCCTCATTATCTTGAGTCGGTGCTGAATGAACGAAGGGCTTCGACGAAGATGATCATTGCCTACAGCGACTTATGAAATCACAACCTGGATTAGCAGTTTAAAGATAGTCTTCTCTTGTTAACTTTAGTGCTCTTATACCTTGTGACCTCTAAGTTTACCTGTGCAGATGAGCATAACAGATCCGCGTGTTTCTGTGTCTTTCTCTGCATGTGTATTTCTATGATTGTGTCTTTCTATGCGTGTGTCTTTCTATGCATGTGTCTTTCTATGCGTGTATCTTTCTATGCGTGTGTATTTCTATGATTGTGTCTTTCTATGCGTGTGTCTTTCTATGATTGTGTCTTTCTATGCGTGTGTATTTCTATGATTGTGTCTTTCTATGCGTGTGCTTTCTACGCGTGTGTCTCTCTATGCGTGTGTCTTTCTATGATTGTGTCTTTCTATGCGTGTGTCTTTCTATGATTGTGTCTTTCTATGCGTGTGTCTTTCTATGCGTGTGGCTTTCGATGCGTGTGTCTTTCGATGCGTGTGTCTTTCTATGCGTGTGTCTTTCTGCATATGTTCGAAATGATCTACCCTCTACATTTCGTGACATTTGTTTCATTCATTAGTTTTGATTTTAAAATGGACTCAATCGAATATTTAGAACTCGCAATTCGAGTAACCGATGTCGGTTTGTAGAAAAATACTACAATGAACCACCTAAATAAACACTTTCAAGTTATCGAGAATGCTCGCGTTCGCGCTGTCACTAAAAGCCCCTACACCTCCAAATTACAATATCACGTATCCTCATAATTATCAATCAACTGGTTTAACATACCTGAACGATAAACTATAAAGTTGTATCACTTACATAAAACACCCTCCAATCCTCCAAGCCCGCCTAAGCTCTTCTACTCGTCATTTATTCACAGACAAGCCACAGAAAGCCGCTCAACCTGTTGCTTTTCCCCCATATCACTTCTCTCCCCCTTCCACCACCTCATGACTGAAATTGCAAGTAGCTCCAGATCCACAACTGTTCCGCCTCCCTGGTATAAACTCCCGCCATAATTAGCCTACGATTCCCATCTACGAACACACCGAAACCTCACCTCATGCTATCTGTCCGCGGATCTTTCACTGAAAACTGGAAATAGTGTTCTTTCACAAATTCCATCTGGATTACATTTCTTCCCCTTACCTGCCTCGCCGCTTGTTGTACCTCTTCCCCTTACCTCCCTCGCCGCTTGAATTCTGAACTCCATTCGCCGTAACGGTCCTACTGCCTGCCAGCTTGACCCTTTTGAATCTTAACCTGGAACCGATGTTGACCATACCTGCCATTCGATATCCTTTTGTTTGACAGAGCACCTGCGAATAAGCTGGTTCCAGCGAGTTGGCTGTTTGGGCGCTGTACAGATCTCGAGATTACGACTAACAGATCATGCCTGGTCACCATGCCCATCCGAATCCACACGCGCGTGGGATATCGACTCCACCCACATCGACTTTTACGTGGATGCGTCTTGTCTGTCTTTGACTCGTGATTGACGCACACACAGGTCTATATATACACCTGCTCCTGATCATGTCCTCATCAAGCGGTACGTTTAGTCAACGTGACTTCATTTATCGTCAGTAATTTCCGCTGATAGATCTCTAGAACTCTGAAAGCGGTTGCGAGATTGAGTACATACGAGCTAAAGATCCGAAGTATTGTTCCAGAATTTTGACTGAAACGGGTAATTAGCGTTTAATGTTTTTTTTCATTACATGAATATTAAAATTAGCAGTTTGTCGTATTATCATTATCGAACGAGAGATTAATGGACGGAACTTGGAGGGAAAATCTTTAAACTATGTTTTCCAAAGACCGGAGGAATTCTTTCGCACAGGTCGACGCCTGTGAATTTAACTTATCTCCATGAAAGAGGTATGCACATAGACCAGGCATGGCGAACCTTTTTTAGCTCGCGTGCCAGAAAATGGTTCTTAAAGACAGTGGCAGAATTTCGCGTGCCAGAAATTTTATCGAACCAATGAACACAGAATGAAGTAAACCCCCCCAACCCCCCAACCCCAAAAAAAGCGAAAGCTAATATTGAAAGCCTTTCCATCATTTTTAGACGTGGCTACTTAATAATGCGATTTATTTATATTTATAATTTTATATGGAACATTATACTGTCAGTGTGATTTTTCTGCTGGACAGCAGATACCAGCTGGTTGATGTCTGGTTTGTATTTTGTTGTTTTCAATGCCACGCGTGCAGCGCTTGTATGCCATCGGTTAATCTGTTTCTAATGTCCGATTTAATTAAATTCATGGTTGCAAACAAAGATTGGCACGAGTAACTTGACTGAAAAATCTATAAAATTCCAAATGCGGCTGTTTTGAGTGTGTTGAATGTGTCTGGAAGCGATATCCGTTTTCGAAGAACTTAATTATCTGCTGAAACATGGGCGCCCGCACGTTGGGGCAAGGGGGGCACTTGCCCCCCCCCTGGATTTTGAATCAAAATATGTAACATTAAGAATATTATTAATTTTAAATAAATAAATATAGTTATTCTGACATTTTGTTTGCTTGCTTGGTGACTTATACAAAGGTGCTCTTGTACATTGAAGTAAAGACATCGGAGCATAAGTTAAACAACATGACATTGATTAATTGCAGCGTGTAGTGACGGCCGCTTTACCACGGCCTTCTAGATGGCTCTATTTAGAAGGCCGTGGTTTGACACTGCTGACCCGAGAAACCGGGGCATAAAGGCTGACCATATAGCGGGGAAAGCCAATTCGACATCTGGTCCTAATATCAGGGGTCCATAGGTTACCGGGAGTGACTGAGAGCATAAGGGTATGCGTGTTTAAGCTGTTGGGAAGGAGAATATTTGCACATGTGTATACATGTATATATGGTACATCAATGACATACACATTTGGGGTTGAAATCCAGTTGAATATTTGGACACTTCAACAGACTTGGCATTAATATGCTGATAAGATAGGACAAGTGGGGAGGGAGACAGTGTGGTGGCTCCTTTCTTTGTTCTCCGTTCTTTCCAAATGACTACACTGGGCTAATTACAAGGTGAACACAGAACCATGGCACTTAGCGTGCCTGTAGTGACGTGCTATTGGAAGGACAGTTGAATGTAGGCGTTACACTATATTCATCATACCGTTGACTTGTTACATTTACTGTAAAAGTATTCTGTAACCGCGAAAGTCATTAATCTTTGCTGGAAGTCTCAACACCCGAACACTGGAGGGTTCATAGACATAATTTGTGGGCACCATGCTTTGTGATATTACCAGTACATTTAGGCTACCATCAACAGCAACGATTTTAATGGTGAGTTACAATTTTTTAATAATGCACATCCTCTGTTCACCACTGAAATTTAGTTTTAAAAAACTCGAGTAAATTTTGTTTAGATTTATTCTTACGTTTCATAGCTCTTTGTTTGTTTGACGAATTTGTGTCAGAAATTCGAAGAAAAAATTCAAAAAAATTTCCAGACAATTGATTAAATTAATATCGGTAGAATGTCCAGAACTTAATTGCAATGGCCGAGATCAAAATACAGCCTAATTGGAAATGGATAAATCTACTGTCTGCGCCAATCCGTTCTCTCAGCACTCATGAATAAGCTGGTTCCTTTCTTTTAGCTTTACAAGTTAAGCTCTCTATATATAGCTATAGAAATTTGGAGTTTACCATTAAGACTTCTTACAAAGTATGCCCATTAACGTTCGTCCATAGTTCCATATGGGCCCTCGTGGGTCCCACATGGAAATATGGGCATGCCAACAAGATTCTTGCTCCCTTCAAACAAATTTTTTACTCCATGGTTGTCCCCCCCTGCAAAAATTCCTGCGGGCGCCCATGTGCTGAAATATCCAAAACTGTTCCTTCCAAATGATCACATTCGAATTTACAATAGCCTAATAGCAGACTGACATGATGCAAGAGTCAAATTTACGCTCTACCGCTAGCGTTATCTACTGAATGCATTTAAAAATTAAAGCTTAACAGTTACTATAATTTTATGTGACAGTGAAGCAGGAAAGAAGTTGTTGAATGTAAGAAATAAAGAAATATAAAAAAGTATGAAAAAACGAAAATTTAGAGTTCAGGTGGCGTGCCAAGCAAAATCTGTTGGCGTGCCAAGTTGGGCACGCGTGCCATAGGTTCGCCATCCCTGACATAGACCCTTAACATAGCGCACTAGGTAAGCAATGATGGCACTAGCATATAATTTTATACAGCTTACTATGAGACACAGATGTGGGTATGTTTCTCTCCATCCTGCAATTCTTCACATCTTCTCTCTTGCATATCGCCATTTCTAAAACCCTTCTCCTCTATACTGCTTCCACGATTTTGATTATTTTGGCTGTCATTGATTCTTTATAAATGCATTGTGGAAAGGTAAATCTTAAATGCATCTGTTTTCTTTCACTCAATGCATATAATTATCGCAAACCTGAATAAATATATTTCCTTATGTGTCGACTGAATCTGTAGTCTTCTTTCTACCCACTCTTCAAATGTCTTTCGAATAGTCTACGTTCTTCTAGTTTTGGATATTTCAGCAGATAATTAAGTTCTTCGAAAACGGATATCGCTTCCAGACACATTCAACACACTCAAAACAGCCGCATTTGGAATTTGGTTTTATTGTAATATAATATATGCAGGGCCGTCCTTTCCACTAGGCAGAGTAGGCATTGTGCCTAGGGCCTACGAAACTTTCAGGGGCCTACGACAGTCTGAAAATGAGAAAGTTAAGCTAATGTGAATGCGTTTAGCTGTACCGGTAATGCAGAGTTGGCAGTTAAGTTGGGATCTACGAATGCACGAGTGCCTGGGGCCTACGACGACCTTAAACGGCCCTGAATATATGCGGTGTTCTGACGTATGTATATATGTATATCCATACATGCATGCACAGTGCTGGGAAGTATTTGAAATACAAAGTATTTGAAATAGTATTTGAAATACATTTAGGTATTCATGTATTTGTATTTCAAGTACATTTAAAATGATATATTTTGTTTGTGTATTTGAAATACTTTTCAGAGTATTTTGTAATTGAAATATCAAATGCTTCGTTAGAAATACTACTTATTACCTACTTACTCTCATAAATTTCACGTAACAAAAATTTCCCCGGGAATAATAACTCAGTGGTCTTCAAACTTACGATCTTTAGTGAACTTTGTATAGTTACCAGTGTTGATCATCCATTCCTCAAACTACGCTGTGTGCCTAATTCCCAGAAAGAGAAAAGATTCCTAAAGCGCCTCCTTGACACCTTTTGAGTAGTAAGGGACATTTTCATTTAGGCCTAGGGGCCTACAACACGATCATTCAGACGTCTACACCCGTTTAACATTTATTCAGTTGTGGTGGACGGATATTTATTCCACAATGCAACTGATACAACTTTTGAGAAACTGTGGCTGTTAAAGCAGAAAAAGGACTTTTTCCTTTGAAAACTTTGACAACCCGACATTGTGTTTTTTTCAGCACGACGACTATTAATGAGACATTTCTGACTACGTATCAAGGCTAAGGTGCATTTATTTTGTATTTCAAATACAAAATACAACAATGTATTTGTATTTTGTATTTCAAATACATAAAAAAAAAGTTTTTTCTTTTTTGTATTTCAAATACATTTACAGTGTATTTACCCAGCACTGTGCATGCACGCAAGTGTGCAGGGGCAGATCCGGGGGGGGGGGCAATCCGGCCATGGCCCCCATTTGAAATTTTTATTTATTTTCACAGGCGTTTTATGGGCGTGTTATGATGTCTACACAGGCGTGGTCCCCCTAGGCGGCGTGGATGGGTCAAATGTACATACAGAGGACGTGGGTCCCGTAGATGTAGCAGACTGAAGACATTAAAAAGGTTAATGACTAAAAAAAGTCATCAACATTTTTGGGAGATGAATTACCAAAATTTGTCGGTTGTCGCTAAAAAGTTATACGACTTCCCCAAAGCCTTTCGGTGGTCGGTTGGTAAACTGATTCCTCCTCCCCCAGAAGATGGTGCGGCTAAAGACATCGGGCAGAAAGCGCTGGATGTTGGTAAAACTGTCGTTGCTGACGCCGGGAAACGATTAGTCGATAAAGCGGTTGCTAAAATTATGAGTCCCAAAAATTTACCGACTACAAGGTCAGCTGCTACGGAACTCGCTTCACAAACGCTTCCAGCGCTTTTAGCGTTCCAACCGCAGCTGAATGAAGGCAAAGACTTGCTAACTCAAGAAAGTAAAGACGTCCTAACTAGACTTATTAACGACGGAACGCGTTCGAAGAGTACAAATATAAATAATTTAATGATGGGGCACGGTATGAATTCCAATGCAAAGAGCGCTATTAGAATTCAAGATCTCGTTAGACGTTTAAACGGAGCTGGATTGAAAGTTGCATAGGTTATTTATATTTAAATAAAATAAAATCATATATTATTAATAAAAAAATGCAATCAGATATACTAAGATTCACGGAACAACCTTTGACGGACGAGAGTATCGAACGATACGAATTTCACGAGTACGAACCTACTGCGAGAACGAATCTAAACACAACGGGTGAGATTCGTATAAACATTGAACTCCAAGATTTATTCAGCCACCCTTCAGAATCCTATTTGCTATTCGAAGGAAGACTGACTAAAGCGGATAACACCGCATACGTTAATGCCGATGCAGTGGCTGTTACGAATAACGGGCTAATGCATCTCTTTAGCCAAATATCGTATTCTCTATCGAATCAAGAAATAGAAACGTTGTTTCACCCGGGTCAAGCTACCACGATGCTTGGATTGCTAAAATACCCAAACGATTTTCAACTGGCACAAGGTTTAAATCAGCTGTGGTATAAAGACAGTGGTGCAACGGCCGTTCTCGCCGATAACACGGGGTTTGCGGTCAGACAACAGTATCTTATTCGAAAACCGACTGCTAAGGGAACGTTCAGCTTTATAGTTGCATTAAAGCATATCTTCGGTTTTTGCGATGATTACGACAAGATTGTTTACGGTTTGAAACATACGCTAACGTTAGTGCGTAAAGCCGACGACGATGCTATTTTTAGAGGTCACGATGCAGCGGCTGGAAAAGTTGCAATAGAAAAGATATCGTGGTTTATGCCTCACGTTATTCCATCCGATATGGAAAAAATGCAGTTGTATAAAACGATCGAATCGAAAGCATCGTTGGCCGTCGCCTATCGCGCTCGTCAATGCGACACCATAACTGTTCCTCAGTCGACTACTTTCAGTTGGAGACTTAGTGTCAAGACATTTCCGGAAAAACCGAGGTATATAATCGTAGGATTTCAGACAAGTCGTGACGGTAATCAAGAACATAATCCGTCGATCTTCGACCATTGCGATCTTAAGAACATGTACGTGATGATGAATCAGGAAAGATACCCGGCTGTGGACTACAACCTATCGTTTCCTAATCAACAATTCTCGAGAGCGTACCGAGCAGCGGCAACGTTTAGCGAAAAATTCTACGGAATGGATCAGTTGATAACGCAGAGTAATATAACACCGAGTGATTATAAAGAACTATATCCGCTAATGATTTTCGACGTTAGCAAACAATCTGAACGGTTAAAATCGTCTGTCGTCGACATTCAGATCAAAGCTATATTTAATACGGCAGTGCCGGCCGAAACCGAAGCTTATGCTATCGTAATTTCGGACAAGTTGCTAGAGTTTCAGTCGGACGGGCAGAAGCTAAACGTCGTCTACGGTAGAAGTTCGTCTTAAATCGCCGCGATTTAAATGGGCGAAGGCTATGAATAAAATTTCTTTTTTTCTTAAACATACATAAAGAGATGTTTACTTATATTAGTAATAAGAAGATGAAACTTCCAGAGCTGAGAAGCTTACTGGTCCAGCACAACGTTAAGGGTTGTGCTCATCTCAACAAGCCCGAGCTTATAGCTCTATTGAGCGCAATGGAGATTCTTGCTCGCGATGTCTCAGAAAAAGAGAAACTAGAGAAACTAGAGAGACGACAAAGGCAAGAACTGCAGAAAGATCAGCAGAAAGAATATCGGAAAGCATATCAGATAGAATATCAGAAAGGATACTGGAAAGAATATCGGAAAGAACGAATACTTAAAAGAAACTACCAGGAAGGCGCGTATGATAGAACGAGATATATCAGAAATCAGCCGAGAAAAGTAGAAATTTTAGACCTAGAAACCGGTGATGTTGTCGTGTATCCGTCGATATACAAAGCAGCTAAGGCGCACGGGCAAAACGCACCAATAATAGAATGGTATAATGGAAAAGTATGGCGAAATAGATACAAAATTAAGGTGTACGATAGCATTAACGACAAAACTATCGATTCCGTTGTGAATGAGCAGTGAGATTTTGGGGAAAAAAATAAAAAAAATTAAACATAAATAAAATGTTTGTGTTTTTCTTAAACAACACTTAAAGAAATGAATATATATATATGTATATATAAAGGAATGGACTACAAGTTGAAAACTGTAAAAGAATTGAGAGTCATGGCAAAACGGAGCGGCGTGGTCGGATATTGGAAACTGCGAAAAGCGGATCTGATTGTTGCTATGAGCAACGATTTTAATGAAGGAGGAAACTTGCTCGACTCTCCAGTTCCCAATATTCGAGCGCCAATTCTTACTCCGACCAAGTTCGTTTCCAAACCAAGTAATAAAGTTCTCAGCAAGTTGAAAACTAAGGTTAGGTCGAGTATTAATTCTTTTGCGGATTGGTTAGTTAGTTACATACCTCCTAAAGTGAAGAAACCTGTGAACGAAAGATTGGAATCGTTTAAATCGAAAATAAAGAGTCTTTTCGCTAAAATCAATACAAAGAAGTTCGAAATTCGAAAGACTGCATCGGCTATTAAAGGATTCACTAAACAATACACTATCGATGGTTCTTCTGGAATAGATGCCGTGTCTTTTCTTAGCGCCGTTAGACCGCAGGTGGTTAGTATGTTGTCAAGAAATCGTCAGGTTAAGGTTCAACTCGTTCTTACATGTACCATGGAGCGCGTTGATATGAAATCTGGAGAAGAAGAATCCGCGAATGTTCCATTCGTCTCGAAAACTGAAGTTATTTTAGATGCTACCGATATTAACGAAATATACAATAATGCGATAAACAAGATCCCAGAGACTATATCAAGTTTCCAGATGCGGGGAAGTAATTGGAGATTCGTGAATGTTGTAAAGTTAGATGTCAATACTGCTGTTTATAAACCACTGAAAGGCAGTTCTTACATTCCGTTGCCTACAGAACTATCTACCAAAAAGGCTATTATCAATATGAAGAATAATGACGAGCAATGTTTCAAGTGGTGCATTACTAGAGCATTAAATTCAACTGACAATCATCCCGAAAGAATTACGAAAGAATTAATCAAACAATCGAAGCAACTCGATTGGAGCGGTATCGAATTTCCCGTTGCTGCCGATGCTAATATAATAGGCAAGTTTGAAAGAAATAATAATATCAGCGTTGACGTATTCGGTTATGAAAATAAGATAGTATTCCCAATTTATGTGTCGAATCAACGGGACGATAAAGTTTCTATCGTTGAACTATTGCTTATTTCCGACGGAGATAAGAAACATTATTGTTGGATAAAGAATTTCAACAGATTGATGTCATCACGTACAGAGAAGTCAACTATATCAATGCACTATTGTAGAAGATGTTTAAACGGTTATACAAGAATAGAAGCGCTCAATAAACATTCCGAGTACTGTTCGCAAAACGCCGCTCAAAAAATAGAAGTCCCAGAACCGGGAAGTACGATAGGTTTTAAAAATTATAATAGGTCGATGAGAGTTCCCTTTATAGTTTATGCAGATTTCGAATCTTTCATCAAACCTATAGTCACTTGCCAGCCAGATCCTCGCGTGTCTTACACCGATAAATACCAAAAACACACGCCTAGCTCGTTTTGTTATTACGTAAAATGCTTCGATGATATATTATATCAACAAGATCCCGTAACGTACACGGCCGAAAGCGAAGACGACGATATCGGTCAAATATTCGTAGATAGTCTCGAAGAGACTATAAAACGAATATACAATCAGTTTAAATTTCCGAAAAAGATGATATTTACTCCAGATGACCGAAAAATGTTTAAGGAAACTACTTTATGTCATATCTGTGGAGGGGCGTTGGGTACAGATCGGGTTAGAGACCACTGTCATTTGAGCGGTATTTTTAGAGGGGCCGCTCATAATGGTTGTAATCTAGACTATAAAGTTCCGAAGTTCTTTCCAGTAGTATTTCATAATCTGTCCGGATACGATAGCCATCTGTTCGTAAAAAAATTGCGAGGTCATCAGAATGAGAAAATTAAATGCATTCCTAATAACGAAGAGAAGTACATATCGTTTAGCAGAGAAGTGATCGTCGATAAGTTTCTAAACAAAGAAGGGAAAGAAATTAACGTTAAACGTGAATTGCGATTCATCGACAGTTATAGATTCATGGCATCGAGTCTTGACGCTTTATCGAAGAATCTGACGAAAGAACAATGTAAAAATCTTGGTGCATTATATTCTGGGAAACAGCTCGATCTTTTACTTAAAAAAGGAATTTACCCGTACGATTACGTTACTTCCGTCGATAGATTTAACGAAACCGAACTACCTCCGAAGTCCGCATTTTATTCGAGGCTCAATGATTCAGATATTAGCGACGAAGATTACGATCACGCCAAAAATGTATGGAATGCATTCGGATGTAAAACGTTTAGAGAATACCACGACCTGTACAATGTTTCGGATGTTCTACTCTTAGCCGATATTTTCGAAAACTTTAGAGACGTTTGCATGAAGAATTACCGGCTTGATCCCGCATGGTATTACACATCTCCGGGACTAGCCTGGGATGCTGCTTTGAAGTTGACCGGTATAAAGTTGGAGTTGTTGAGCGATTACGATATGATTCTGATGATTAAGCAAGGAATAAGAGGAGGAATCAGCACAATTTCGAATCGTTATGGGAAAGCCAACAATAAGTATATGACGGCGGATAAATTCGACAGCAGCGAGCCTTCGTCATATATAACTTATCTAGACGCTAATAATTTATACGGTTGGGCGATGAGCAAGCCTTTACCGACTCGTGGATTTAAATGGATGAGCGACGACGAGCTAAATAATTGGAATTTATTGGGATCGTGTATATTGGAAGTGGATTTGGAATATTCTGAAAAATTGCACGATCTCCACAACGACTATCCTCTGGCTCCCGAGAGCATCTCGTCGGAATTTACATATAATATACCAAAACTAATTCCAAACTTGAACGATAAAAAGAAGTACGTGGTACATTACGAAAATTTGAAGTTGTACGAAAGTCTCGGGTTGAAAATCGCGAAAATTCACAGAGGGATACTATTCGAAGAAAGCCCTTGGTTGAAATATTATGTAGATTTGAACACAAACTTGAGAACGAGTGCCACTAATAACTTTGAGAAAGACTTTTTCAAATTGATGAACAATAGCGTCTTTGGAAAAACTCTTGAAAGGATCGAAAATCATGTAGATATAAAATTGGTATGTCACGAGAAGGAAGCTATTAAGTTAGCTGCAAAAACTAATTATGACCGCCTGACGATTTTCGACGAGAATCTAATCGCCGTTCACATGAAAAGACCGGTTGTTTTATAATAAACCGATATATCTAGGCATGTGTATATTAGACTTAAGTAAAACTTTGATGTACGATTTCCATTACAATTTTATACGGCAAAAATACGGAGACAGAGCTAAATTGTTATTCACCGATACAGATTCGTTGGCATATGAAATACAAACAGAAGATTTTTACGACGATATCGCTCAAGACGTTGCGGTTCGATTCGATACGAGTGATTACCCAGAAGATCACCCATCGGGTTTAAGAAGCGGAATGAACAAGAAAGTTATCGGTATGTTCAAAGACGAATCAGCAGGAAAACAAATCCAGGAATTTATAGGTTTAAGGGCCAAGTTGTACTCGTATAGAATGGATGGCGAAGAACATAAGAAGTGTAAAGGCATTAAGCAAAATGTCGTGAAGAAAACGATAACTCACGATCATTATAAAAACTGTCTGTTTACCAAGAGAGAACGACTAAGAAAAATGAACGTTTTTAGATCGTATCATCACGAAATTTATACCGAGCAGGTAAATAAAGTTGCATTATCCGCGGATGATGACAAACGAGTAATAATGGAAGACGGTATTCATACATTAGCGTACGGACATTACTCGTTACGCTGCGCACATAAAGAATCTATTCGTTGATTATAAAATGAGTTTTAGAAGTGTTACAGAAATCGACGTTTGTGGAGTCGCATTACCGAATGTTCCTTTGACGAATATACAACTGCTAGACGCCGCTAAGAAGAAACTAAATATCACAAACTTTAGAGGCGTGTTCCTACGAGACGAGCTGCCCGAGAGACCGAGTAGGCCTACTAACGAAAGCGGCATTCTTAACCTAGATAAATCTAGTGGAAGTGGGACTCATTGGGTGTGTTGGATCAAGAAGAAAGGCGAAATTTCGGCGAAATATTTCGATGGCTATGGTCTCCCTCCACCTACCGAGCTACTGAAATATTTACGTCGTCCGGTTTATTATAACAGCGAACGAATACAGCCCGATAACGAAGTGTTTTGCGGTCATCTGTGCTTGTACGTGTTGAAGATGATGGACGATGGCGCGAATTTTCAAGAAGTTATAAACGGTTTGTTTTAATATATATATATATATATCTATATATATATTATAAAATGCCTGTGGATAAATTCGGACATACTGATGTTGGATATTCAGAAAGAGTAATTGCCGGAGGAGTTACGCTGTCTCAAGCAAATGCTACTTTCCTTCGTATGGATGGAACAAACGCTGCGACCGAGAATATTAATTTAGATTCTCATAAAATTGTCAACGTGTCAGATCCTACTAACCCCCAAGATGGTGCTACCAAATGTTACGTAGATAATGCTCATAAGAAATGTTATCTCGGATATATACCTAATTTAGAAACCGACGAGAGTAGTACCGGATTCGTCGCTAGTGCCAGTTCACACATAGACGGATATCGAGCGTACGGAGCGTTCAATAGTCTAAACGCGGATGGTTTGAACGGATCTTGGGTTTCTAATGATTCTTTGAATACCTGGATACAGATAAAATGTCCCGAGCCGGTTAAAATTTGGCGAATCGCGTTGAAAGCCATCGATAATGTACATAGAATACACGGCGTCTTTTGGACCATATCAGGGCGTAACGACGGCGATTCGACATTTACGACGTTATTTACGATGACGACTCCGTTTGGCCTATTGAGAACCGCAACTGCCCCGTCATTTTTCAATATTTCAACGAATACTGCGTATCAGTATTACAGATTTACGAAAACACATATTCCCGGTGGGACTATTTTCGGTCAGATTAACGTAGGACTTCATAGCATACAATTATACATATACGATACTTAAATCGTGGTAGGCTATTCAGCCTCCTTTGAGCTTACCAGACGACTTATTCTGATATAAATAAAATATATATATATGTACAATGTATATATATATTTTATATATATATACTAAAAATGCCTGTGGATAAATTCGGACATACTGATGTTGGATACTCGGAAAGAATAATTGCCGGAGGAGTTACATTGTCTCAAGCAAATGCTACTTTCCTTCGTATGGATGGAACAAACGCCGCGATCGAGAATATTAATTTAGATTCTCATAAACTGGTCAACGTGTTAGAACCTACTAATTCCCAAGATGGTGCTACCAAAAATTACGTAGATTTAAACAGCGGTGTAAACAAAGTTTCTAAGACTGGTGACGTTATGACCGGCAATCTATTTTTAAGTGTGGGCTCGGATCGTCAACGTAATATGGGGTGTAAGGATCTACGCGGAAACAAACTGTTTGCTTTGATACTGGGTAATCTGTTAAACAAAATAGAAGGTTATTTAAACCAACCTATAACGTTGCAATCGATCGAAGGTTTCTTGTGCAAAGTGGGAACGGAAAATATAATTCGATTCGGTAAATCGTCCAGCGACCATAAAATCGATGTTTACCAAGATATAGTTATGAGACAAAAATCTATAACCGATTTAAAAGACCCCGTTAACCTTCAAGATGCCTCCACCAAAAATTACGTCGATAACGCTCTTAGTAGAGCGGATAATAATGCTCTTAAAAAGTGTCATATCGGATACATACCTATTTTGGAGGCTGATGAAAGTGTTACCGGATTTATGGCAAGTGCTAGTTCAACTGTTACTGACAAGTATCAAGCGTATGGAGCTTTCAATAGTCTAAATGCAGATGGTTCAAACGGAACATGGATCGCGGATAGTAGATCAATCCTAAATGTCTGGCTGCAGATAAAATGTCCTGAGCCTGTTAAAATTTGGAGAATTGCGTTGAAAGCGATAAGACGCAACAGAGGCGCATACCAGATTACAAACTGGATTTTAAACGGAAGTAACGATGGATCAACGTTCACCCAATTACTAAGATCGACGCAGGCATTATTAAACACCGAAGCTGCTCCGTCATTTTTTAATCTTACAACGACTCCGACTGCGTACCAGTATTACAGACTTACAGTAACAAGCAACCCCAGTCACACTGTGGTAGGAGTAGAAGTCCTACAATTATACGTGTACGACACATAATGAATACATAAGACAAATATACGAGGGGGCTGTCCGGACAATTCCTTCTCCGGGGCTGGTTCTAAAACTGAATCATTGCTGTAACGAACGACCAAAAGCAAGAGCAAAAAAACGGAAAATATATACGGAAACGGATACTAGATTAAATTAGAAGGCTGATATATTAGCTTAAACTTGCGGTCGTTAGATATATACAATTGTCTGAAAAATTTCGATTGGCAAGATCTGTGTGCTAGCACCAGCATATCATTCCATGCTAAGACTTAAATCAAGGCGACAGGCCTGCCATGGAAGGTCTCCTTAAAAGAGACCGTAGCAGAATCGACGATTTTTATACGACCCCTAAAGAACACACACAAAATGCCATCCATACTAAGACTTAAATCAAGGCGACAGGTCTGCCATCGAAGGTCTCCTTAAAGGAGACCGTAGCAGAATCGATGATTTTTATACGACCCCCTAATGAACTGGTAATATCCGCGCTGTGGTAATGTATTGGAATAATCCTTTCATTTCCAAAAGACAGCGAGAAGCATATATGCTTAATGTATTTGTCTATCATAGTCAAAATTATAATATTTCAGTAATTCAGTCTAATAACAATTATGTCTATCGTAATCGTAATCTTTAAGTTTTCTCATGCGTCCAAAAGCGAAGTTATGGAAACCAGCTTATTTTTTACAGAATCATTCTACTGGTACCGGCGATGGGTGAACTCGGTTCCAGGTTAATATCCATATCAAGCAGGTCGTCAGACAGATTTGTTCTTCCTTCTTCCGCTTCAGCACAATGTTTATAGAACTCTGTAATAGCTTTATCGTCAAGGATAGGTCTCTCTGGGTTGACGTCTGTATCATCTTCGAAAACAGGATCTGGTTTTTGGGACCCCTTCAGCCCTCTTCGATCTGAAACAAAAAAAAACGCTATTCCAAAACACTTGGCGATTTTGCGATATTTGCATCAATCGATCAATTTAAATAAATTTAGTTTATTCTTGAAAGCATCGAAGGTCTCGTTAAAAAGAGACCTTAGCAGAATCGACGATTTCTATACGGTCCCTAATGAACACAAAGTGCCATCCATGCTATGACTTAAATCAAGGCGACAGGCCTGCCATCGAACCTCTGCAGAATCGTTAATATTCAGACTAATACCCCTGGCGAACAACACTGAAGATACAGCGGTCTCGTTTTGCGAGACCTCTGCAGAATCGTTAATATTCAGACTAATACCCCTGGCGAACAACACTGAAGATACAGCGGTCTCGTTTTGCGAGACCTCTGCAGAATCGTTAATATTCAGACTAATACCCCTGGCGAACAACACTGAAGATACAGCGGTCTCGTTTTGCGAGACCTCTGCAGAATCGTTAATATTCAGACTAATACCCCTGGCGAACAACACTGAAGATACAGCGGTCTCGTTTTGCGAGACCTCTGCAGAATCGTTAATATTCAGACTAATACCCCTGGCGAACAACACTGAAGATACAGCGGTCTCGTTTTGCGAGACCTCTGCAGAATCGTTAATATTCAGACTACCCCTGGCGAACAACACTGAAGATACAGCGGTCTCGTTTTGCGAGACCTCTGCAGAATCGTTAATATTCAGACTAATACCCCTGGCGAACAACACTGAAGATACAGCGGTCTCGTTTTGCGAGACCTCTGCAGAATCGTTAATATTCAGACTAATACCCCTGGCGAACAACACTGAAGATACAGCGGTCTCGTTTTGCGAGACCTCTGCAGAATCGTTAATATTCAGACTAATACCCCTGGCGAACAACACTGAAGATACAGGGGTCTTGTTTTGCGAGACCTCTGCAGAATCGTTAATATTCAGACTAATACCCCTGGCGAACAACACTGAAGATACAGCGGTCTCGTTTTGCGAGACCTCTGCAGAATCGTTAATATTCAGACTAATACCCCTGGCGAACAACACTGAAGATACAGCGGTCTCGTTTTGCGAGACCTCTGCAGAATCGTTAATATTCAGACTAATACCCCTGGCGAACAACACTGAAGATACAGCGGTCTCGTTTTGCGAGACCTCTGCAGAATCGTTAATATTCAGACTAATACCCCTGGCGAACAACACTGAAGATACAGCGGTCTCGTTTTGCGAGACCTCTGCAGAATCGTTAATATTCAGACTACCCCTGGCGAACAACACTGAAGATACAGCGGTCTCGTTTTGCGAGACCTCTGCAGAATCGTTAATATTCAGACTAATACCCCTGGCGAACAACACTGAAGATACAGCGGTCTCGTTTTGCGAGACCTCTGCAGAATCGTTAATATTCAGACTAATACCCCTGGCGAACAACACTGAAGATACAGCGGTCTCGTTTTGCGAGACCTCTGCAGAATCGTTAATATTCAGACTAATACCCCTGGCGAACAACACTGAAGATACAGGGGTCTTGTTTTGCGAGACCTCTGCAGAATCGTTAATATTCAGACTAATACCCCTGGCGAACAACACTGAAGATACAGCGGTCTCGTTTTGCGAGACCTCTGCAGAATCGTTAATATTCAGACTAATACCCCTGGCGAACAACACTGAAGATACAGCGGTCTCGTTTTGCGAGACCTCTGCAGAATCGTTAATATTCAGACTAATACCCCTGGCGAACAACACTGAAGATACAGCGGTCTCGTTTTGCGAGACCTCTGCAGAATCGTTAATATTCAGACTACCCCTGGCGAACAACACTGAAGATACAGCGGTCTCGTTTTGCGAGACCTCTGCAGAATCGTTAATATTCAGACTAATACCCCTGGCGAACAACACTGAAGATACAGCGGTCTCGTTTTGCGAGACCTCTGCAGAATCGTTAATATTCAGACTAATACCCCTGGCGAACAACACTGAAGATACAGCGGTCTCGTTTTGCGAGACCTCTGCAGAATCGTTAATATTCAGACTAATACCCCTGGCGAACAACACTGAAGATACAGCGGTCTCGTTTTGCGAGACCTCTGCAGAATCGTTAATATTCAGACTAATACCCCTGGCGAACAACACTGAAGATACAGCGGTCTCGTTTTGCGAGACCTCTGCAGAATCGTTAATATTCAGACTAATACCCCTGGCGAACAACACTGAAGATACAGCGGTCTCGTTTTGCGAGACCTCTGCAGAATCGTTAATATTCAGACGAACTTGGGAAATGGGGTTTTTTCCTGGACACTTGGGTTTTTTGCTTGGGTTTTTCTTATTTTACCATCATCATCATCATCAAAGTCTGCAGAAAACCTACCTTGGGTTTTCTTGGGTATTTTAGTGTCCCAACTTGGGTTTTTTCATTTTTCTACAGTGGTAACACTGCAACGCAATATGATTACAAGTCATAGTATGAACGGAGGTCCATAACTTATTACAGGAGTCGAATTTAACTGTAGGCAGCCACTAAGTGCGCCCATCACGTCCTACTAAGCAATTGAGAGTGAAAGACTTGCTCAGTAAAAAGGAATTCGATACAACGATTCAGAAGCACTTACCTTTAGACCTAACAATCTTCCCTTTCGCTGATTTACGCAACAAATCGCGAATCGTCTGTAACTTCTTCTCAAAGCTGACTCTATCATTGCGGATTTTAAAAACGGTGTTAATAACTGAACGTATATCATCCTTTGATGATTTAGCGATATCCAATATGAAATCTGCACCGTCAGACATTTTGAAAAACAATGATGCAACCTGACCTGAATAAGCGCGCAGAATTTTGAACTGTGAACTGTGATTGGCCAGCGCCGTCGACTTGTAAGCATGACTGTGAACCCCGCGTTTATTTGCGAGTTGGTACCAATGCGCCATCCAGCAGCCACTCATCGATCCACACCTATCATAAGTCCTGTTACTCATCTCTGCCTGTTTAAAAGAAATAAATCTAAATTACACAGCTCGAGGGTAGAATCGAACTCACGACCCTTCGCTTGCCCGGCGGAAAGCTTAACGCTGCACCACCGATGCTCAGTTAAGCGAGGAAGGAAAGAAAGGTATTTGTACGCATTCACCTTCCGACACCTAGCGAGTATAACTTTCGCTTAACTGTAGGCAGCCACTAAGTGCGCCCATCACGTCCTACTAAGCAATTGAGAGTGAAAGACTTGCTCAGTAAAAAGGAATTCGATACAACGATTCAGAAGCACTTACCTTTAGACCTAACAATCTTCCCTTTCGCTGATTTACGCAACAAATCGCGAATCGTCTGTAACTTCTTCTCAAAGCTGACTCTATCATTGCGGATTTTAAAAACGGTGTTAATAACTGAACGTATATCATCCTTTGATAACCACACGATAACCACACGAAATAACACAGGCGCGTTAACAAATAATTATATCTACTAATAAAATATATCTTTTGGCTTAGAATGCAACTAATATATCTACTGATCAGCGCTGCTCAAATTAGTAAATGCATCCAACACAACATCAACGCTTTGCATTTTGGGACTAGCTAAGCCTTCTAAGGGTGTTTAAGATATGTTACAGTGTGTTGACAAAATAAAGTTAGCGTAAAATAATTGCAATAAAAAAAATTGAATCTGTTCTCTTCATTGTTAACAACTCAGAAACATTTGCGACTTTTAACAGCTGTAAACTGGGGTAAAATATTAATGTCATCAAATGAAATCAAGCTAATCACATCACTCTCAACACTAAGAAGTTCCAATGTAGTTAGACGTTTGTCGGTCATAGAAGTTTGCAGTTTATTTTTTAATAAGTCCTATCTTACTGAAACAGCGCTCACCGGAACAGTTGGACATCATTAGTGACATGAACATACGCAGAGCGATAGAAACATTAGGAAATGTTATGTTTCCAGAAGGTTCCCGGTGTACAGTGCAGTAGCATAGCTAAAGCAGCTCGCGTGGCACAACCTCTTGGTTTTGCTAAATCAGCCAGCTAAACTTTTCGGCAGGAAATATATCAGACTGCATTTATCCTGTTGATGTCGTGGCTAGCCTGATGGAAAATTCTCGAATCTTGTCCGGCTGTGGTCTGTCAAATCTGCTACAACGTGCAATTGCAATATGTATATCGAAATTCATTGTAAGGGTGAATTCTCAGCGGCGTCAACAACTTCTCTACACTACCCAAATAACTTTCAGCACGAAACTTGTCTCAACGTTGCAAGATGAGCTTGTTGCTATGTGTATGCCAGGAAACAAAATTTGTTTAATCGCGTCGGAATAGAAACAAAATTGCCTTCACCATAGATTATAATATAATTATATTGACTGAAAGAAGTTGTTGGTGATGACGACGATGATGATGACAATGAATGATTATGGTGATAACGATGATGAAGACGATGAAGACGAAGAGAAGGAAGAGGAAGAGGAAGAAGAAGGAAAGAAGAAGAAACAAAATGATGATGATGATGATGATGATGATAATGATGACGACGACGATGTTGATGGTGATGATGAATGACAAAGAAGACGAAAATGAAGAGGAGGTAGAGGAAGAGGAGGAGGAAGAAACGAAGAAGAAACAAGACGATGATGACGATGATGATAATGATGATAATGATGATGATGACAAAGAAGAAAAAAAGATGATGATGATGATGATAATGATGATGATGATGACGACGATGATGATGATGATGGTGGTGATGAGGATGAGGAGGAGGAGGAGGAGGAAGACAATGAAGACGAAGAAGAGAAAGACGAGGAAGAGGAAGAGGAGAAAGAAGAAACGAAGGAGAGACAAGATGATGATGATGATGATGATGACGATGATGATGATGCTGATTATGATGATGATGATGATGATGATGATGATGATGATGATGATGATGATGATGATGATGATGATGATGATGATGATGACGACGACGATGAAGGTGATGACGACGATGACGAAGACGAAGAATAGGAGAAGAAGAAGAAGAAAAGTGTAGTGTATTGTTTTTAGCTTCGTCGTAAGTCGGTGGGTAAATTACACTACCTAGAATGAGACATAATAAAAGATTCAGACATTCTTTTGGATTTTGATGAAGTAGCTGAAACACACAGTAGCTTTTCAACCCTAACAAGATGTATATGTAGAAATCGTGAGTTTTTTTGAAATCCTCCCATGGTTTATCGCACCGTCTGGCTTCAGAAACAAGTCTCGGCAGTGGCTCCAGATACAGTGTAACTTAGTTGCAGCTGCCGATGGGATTTCCTGATAAACGAGACTTGTATCCGTCCGTAGATATTTGTTGTATGATGCAAACAGGTTTGATAATTTTTTTAATTCTTGAGTTTTGTTAAATGACTGCTCATATTGACAGCCGAGTCAACTCCAACCGTCTTAAGCTCCTATCCTCCTATCCTCGTCGTTTATTTACAGACCAAGACCAAGACCAAGACTTTGAACCTCAAGACTAAGACCAAGACCAAGACTTTTGGTCTCAAGACTAAGACCAAGACCAAGACTTTTAAAAACGAACTCGAGTGCACTCGAGACCAAAGGTCTGGTCTTTCTATGCGTGTGCCTTTCTATGCGTGTGTCTTTCTGCATATGTTCGAAATGATTTACCCTCCACATTTCGTTACTTTCGTTTTATTAATTAATATGGATTTTAAATTGCACTTAATCGAACGTTATGAACTCGCAATTCGAGTAACCGATGTCGGTTTGTAGACAAATACCACAATGAACCACCTAAATAAACCACTTTCAAGTTATCCAGAATGCTGTCGCTTGCGCCGTCACTAAAAGCCCCTACACCTCCAAATTACAATATCACATATCCTCATATCAGTCAACTGGCTTAACATACATGAACGGTAGAATATAAAGTTGCATCACTTACATACAACACCCTCCCAATCCTCCAACCGTCCTAAGCTCCTATCCTCGTCCAGTGGCGGCGCAAGGGGTTGGCTAGGGGGTGCTTAGCCCTCCCAAATGTGGTTCAACCCCCCCACCCCCCAAAGCAAAAGCGAGAAATCTCTGAAACTTTGAATGCCCACTTATAAATAGCAGGCTCCATAGCACAAGAATTTCCCCAATTATTCTCAAAGAAATGATGCGTCAGAAACGTAGCTAGCTAGCCCACTGTGTATTAGCCCCTCTGATATAGATGACTAGCCTAGCACTCATCCATCATCCAGTTAGGGTTGTACAGGCCATCGCAGTGTATGAGCTTCAAGGCTTGGCTCCCGCTTGACACATGACCTTGTATAGCAAGTTTTAAGGCCAGAAGACCTGCGCTCGAGGTAGCTGGCCTCTGCACTATTTGCCTCCTTCGTCCCGCTCTCCCCACTCTCTCTCCACATCTCTCTCTCTCTCTCTCTCTCTCTCTCTCTCTCTCTCTCTCTCTCTCTCTCTCTCTCTCTCTCTCTCTCTCTCTCGCTCTCTCTCTCTCTCTCTCTCTCTCCATCTCTCTGTCTCTGTCTGTCCGTCCAGCTGTCTCTCTGCATTTAGTAAACCAATACTTGTCGGTGGCCACGCACATAAGACCAATACAAGAAGACCAAGACCATTTTATAAATTTATATATATATATATATTATTTATAAATTTATATAAATTTATATTATTTATAAATTTATATATATATATATATTATTTATAAATATATATATTATTTATAAATTTATATATAATATTTTATATATGCCTACGTTTGAACAAAATAAGGAAATTGTCAAGCTATACCGAAGTTTTTACTTATTTTAATTTTTACAACTCAATTACAAGAATGGGTAGTTGAAATTTAACAATTATTGAATTACAGGATATGGGATTTCATTAAAGTATAAAAAAATATTGTGTAATTGACATTAGACAGACAGAAAGGTCCTTTATTACTACAAACATTTCATACATTTACAAAACTAAATAGCCAGACGTTGGATGGCACGACTGCGAAAGGAGCCTTACAAAATTTATGGCTACAACCAGAGGCGTCTACCAAAGGTGGGGTTTGGAGAACGATCTTCATCGAACTTCAAAAGTGGGGGTTGACATATTTTGGCCGAAAGTAAGGGTTTGCATTTTTTCATGATATCTCTTTTGTCCCGTGTGATAATAGAGCCTACATTAAGCCATTATCGGTTAACGCCTTTTTGTTCCACATGGGATCGAAATCCTCTTATGTTTCCACAGGCGCGTAACTAGCATTACGCAATTACGCAACTGCGTAAAGATTTCAACGGTTTTTTGTTTTTTGGATATTGTAAATTGAAGGCTCCATGTATTGTCGCACTATTGCTTTCCGTTTTGCGATATTTTGTAATCTTCGTGTTTCTGCTTTGAGCGAAATAAAGTGTATATATATATATTATAGGATATATATATATATATATATATATATATATATATAAGGCCTAAAAAACTGATGCGTCTGTAACGTGGCTGGGTAGCTCGCTATGTGTAATGTATTAGAGATGAGTAACATCATCCAGGGTTGAGAGGCCTATGGCGATCGCTCCATATGAGCCCAAGACTCGGCTGCCGCTTGGCACATGACCTTGTAGTTTCGGGTCAGAAAATTCCTCTTTTTTTCCGCCCTTCCATATCAGGTCCTGCGCTCGAGGCAGCTACTTCTAGTCTACGTTGGCTGTTGGGACTTTGCAGTTGGGCCAATTTTTAAAATCACATTATGAAATTATATAATTTGCCAAAGAAATTATGTAAAATGTTATTACTTTTAACCAAAAAGATGGTCTCCAACATGCACCATTACAAACCTCTAAATAAAATTTTTTCTTACCCTGGGCCAAAGAAACTATGTCAAATGTTATTACTTTTAACCAAAAAGATGGTCTCCAAAATGCACCATTACAAACCTCTAAAGAAAAAATTTTCTTACCCTGGCCCAAAGAAACTATGTCAAATGTTATTACTTTTAACCAAAAAGATGGTCTCCAAAGTGCACCCTTACAAACCTTTAAATAAAAAATTTTCTTACCCTGGGCCAAAGAACTTATGTAAAATGTTATTACTTTTAACCAAAAAGATGGTCTCCAAAATGCACCATTACAAACCTTTAAATACAAAATTTTCTTACCCTGAGCCAAAGAACATATGTAAAATGTAAATACTTTTAACCAAAAAGATGGTCTCCAAAATGCACCATTACAAACCTTTAAATAAAAAATTTTCTTACCCTGGGTCAAAGAACTTATGTAAAATGTTATTACTTTTAACCAAAAAGATGGTCTCCAAAATGCACCATTACAAACCTCTAAATAAAAATTTTTCTTACCCTGGCCCAAAGAAACTATGTCAAATGTTATTACTTTTAACCAAAAAGATGGTCTCCAAAATGCACCATTACAAACCTTGAAATAAAAAATTTCTTACCCTGGGGAAGGGGCACAGCCCCCTCCCCAGACCCCTCCCCTCAGTGTTACAAACTGCGTAATTATTTTGAAGCCCTGGTTACGCCGCTGTGTTTCCATAACAGTAGCAAACGGTACAACAGAATACATACTGCACAGCAGCTCGTCTCCACTGCCCTGATATCTACATTATCTCGTTTGCTGTACGAGCCTACGACCAACGGGCCAACGGCTTACGTGATCTACCTGCCAAACAGTTGGGGAGGGGGAACCCGGGGGTGAGGACCGTGAGTTTGCTTCTTTAATGACACGGCGGCCTAGACTGGCAGAGTTCACCGCTGCAACCTGCACGTGTGTGTGTGTGTGTTTGTGTGTGTGTGTTTGTGTAGATGTGTGTGTAGGTGTGTGTAGGTGTGTGTGCGTGTCATCGCTCTGCTTGCCACACTTGCCTATCTCTGACCTGTCCAGTCAGTACTGTCAGTGTGTGGCACACATTTCAATTGAGTACATCTATAGGAAGGAGTACTACTATAGCCTACGTTGAACCAGTCTTGTTGTCCTCGAGACCAAGGTCTTGGTCTCGAGTGCACTCGAGTTCGTTTTTAAAAGTCTTGGTCTTGGTCTTGAGGTTCAAGGTCTTGGTCTTGGTCTTGAGGTTCAAGGTCTTGGTCTTGGTCTTGGTCTTGAGGTTCAAAGTCTTGGTCTTGGTTTTGCAAGACCAAGACCAAGACTTTTGACAATATAAAGAGTCATTTAACAAAACGCAAGGAGTTTAATAATTTATCCAATAATTACTAATACAATTGCTTTAGTGTTTACATGGTGTGATTGAGGCTTTACTGTTGCTTTTGACATTTATTTTAACTTCCGGTTAGTTACCAAGTAATGATTTCAAAACATACTCACAATTTGTACATTTACATATCCGGTACTTGAAAAGCTGCTCTGCGCCAGTGAATTCAGCACTGTAGAACTTATTTTTCACATGGCAGAATTTTTATGAGGACCCACAGGTCACGTCTTGGTCAGAAAATTCTGAGCGAATTGTTTTTTATAAAATGCAACAGGCATATGGAATGAGATTTCGCCCGAAGGACTTCTGTAACTACGAATTCGGAATTCTCTGCATTCTGCATTTGGATTTGTTTTGTTTGAATAAAATAAAAGATTCGTGTTTTAATTAAAATAGCGAGTAGTTTGACTTGACAGTTTTTTTTAGTAAAAAAAGAAATCTGGATATGGTCGTGAATTTTGGGTATTGTTCTCGGTTTTGGTCTTGAGTTTCAAAGTCTTGGTCTTGGTCTTGAGGTTCAAGGTCTTGGTCTTGGTCTTGGTCTTGAGGTTCAAGGTCTTGGTCTTGGTCTTGGTCTTGGTCTCGAGGTTCAAGGTCTTGGTCTTGGTCTTGAGGTTCAAGGTCTTGGTCTTGAGGTTTAAGGTCTTGACAACAAGACTGCGTTGAACTCGCGAATATATGAACGTGTTGCGAGTTGATTTAGATTACAGGTGTAGTAAATCATCTGCAGGATTATATCGTACAATCACTGCAATCACTAAAACTCGATTATTTTGATGATTTATTCAGGGGCGGCGATAGTGGGGGAGGGGTCCACCTTTAACAGTGAGGGGAACACAGTATACAGTTGTCGCCCGATGTTTAAAGAAACTTTTTTATTGCTACTTTTGTTAAATAACTGCCAAGTGGAAACTTGATAACTGAGACCGGGCAGCTGACACGTCAACACGTTGTCACCAGCAACTAACAAAAATTAATGAGTTTTTTACATATAATTCTGTTTATATTGTTTCGAATAAGTAACTAATTAATAAAAATCAGTTAAATTTAGATTTGAATTAGTTTGAATGTAATTATACAATTTTATGAAAATGCATAATCTACATGCCGTTACAAAGTGTTTGCCCCTTGCTTTTTAAACGCATTTTTCGTGCACAAAAAAGAGATACGAAAATTTTTTCGCGCTCACGCGCGATTACATATTCAGCGTAGGGCTCTAGCCCCTCCAAACCTGAAATCCTGGCGCCGCCACTGTCCTCGTCATTTATTCACAGACCAAACACGCACGCCGCTCAACCTGTCCCTTTTCCACTTCTACCCCTTACACCACCCAATGACTGAAAATTGCAAGTAGCTCCAGATCCACAACTGTTCCGCCTCTCTGGAATAAACTAACGCCAGAACTCACCAAAACTTCAGCTCATGCTAAGCCTATCTCTTCACAGATCTTTCAACTGAAAGCAGTGTTCTTTCAAAAATTCCATGCTGATTACACCTCTTCCCCTTACCTCCCTCGCCGCTTCAATTCTGAACGCCATTCGCCGTAACAGTCCTAATGCCTGCCAGCTTTACCATTTTGAATCTTGACATGGAATGGCATTTTTGTTTGACAGAGCACCAGTGAATAAGCCGTTTCCCCCGATTTGGCTGTTTGGGCGCTGTAGAGATTACGACTAATACATCATGCCAGGTCAATATGCCCATCCAGGTCTATAGGCGCGTCGGATGTAGACTCCACCCACATCGACTTTTACATGGATGCGTCTTGTCTGCCGTGGATTCGTGATTGACGCGCAGATAGGTCTATATATACACGTGCTCCTGATCATGTCCTCATCTAGCGGTACCTTTAGTCAATGTGACTTCATTTTCGCCAGTTATTCCGCTGATAGATCTCTAGATATTTCAAAGCGACTGAGAGACTGCGTACATACGAGCTAAAGAGCCGAAGTATTGTTCCAGAATTTTGACCGAAACGGGTAATTAGCGTTCAAGTTATTTCATTACATGAATTTGAAAAAATGCAGGTGGCCGTATTGTCATTATCTAACAAGAGACTAATGAACTGAACCACAAAGCAATATCTTTAAACTATGCTTTCGAAAGACCGGAGGAATTCTTCCGCACAAATCGACGCCTGTAAATTTAAGCTTATCTGCATAAAAGACGCATGCACGTAGATCTATATAATATTTACATCTTAACATAGCGGAGTCACCGTGATTATTCTTCGAGGTAAGCAGTGATGGCACTAGCATATAATTTCATACAGCTTACTATGAGAGACAGATATGTGTAATTGTGTATATGTTTCTTTCATGATGCAATTCTTCGCATCTTCTCTTTTGCATTTCCTCATTTCTAAAACCCTTTTCCTATACTGCTTCCACGATTTTCATCATTCTTTGCAGCCGTTAATTCTTTATTGTGGAAATGTTAATCTTATCCACGTATGTTTTCTAAGGTAAGAGTTACCTCTAACGAGTTTCTGATTTGTGATGCAGTCATCTCCAGTCACCGCACGGCTAATCTGGAGTAACTGACGAAGAATAATCACGGTGACTCCAATCTGAAATCTGGATTGAATCTCTTCAAAACAATAAAGATGAACAGCACGTCGTCAATGAGTGTTTCTGTTAACGATTCGAACAATGCACCATCACTTCAGACTCAGAAACCACTTGACCTCAAATTCTACTTTAGTGCGATTACCTCTGGGGTCCACATCTTCAACATTTTAATTGGTGTCGTGGGAATCACTGGCAACCTGCTGGCTCTGATCGTTTTTCTTCGACACAAGCCACTCCTCAAAAGACCGGCCAACTATTTTCTCGTCAACCAGTGTGCAATCAACCTTCTCGTCAGCATCATGCTCATTCTGACGGCAATGTACGAAGGAAGTAACTGGCCACCGTCTATGGTCGTCCCAATGTGCTACATGTTGAGCTCCCGTACATTCTACACCGGCCCGTTCCTATCGTCGGTCTACAACATTACTCTACTGACCGTAGAGCGGTACCTTGAGATTGTGCACCCGATCAAACACCGCCTGAAGATCAGCAAGGGCAAGGTCATTGCAAGCAGTATCGTTGCGACTCTGATGGGCGTCATCACTGCCGTGTGCTTAGGCTTCCCAGCCGTGAAGATCATCAATGGAATCTGCACGGTCGGAAACTTCCCGACCATTGCAGCCATACGTGTAGCTACAGTCGTCTACTTTCTCGTTGAGTACTTCATCCCCATCATTGTCTTTACTTTCTGCTACATCAACATGGCGCGCTCTCTACGCCGCATCTCAAAGATCACTCAACCGGGAAATGTCGCAGTGCAACCGATCGATCCGAAGATCTCTCGAGCCAGACGCAACATCATTAAGACGTTGTTCATCGTCGTTCTTGGATTTGTCATCTGTACGACCTTCAGACAATTCCTTATAATGGTGACTGTCTTGGGAAACGTAGCGCTGGATCTGGGTGGCTTAACTTATAACGTGGCTCAAGTCTTGTCCTACTTTAACTGTTGCAACGACCCATTCATCTACGCGTTTCATTACGAGGAATTTCGCGTTGGTCTTCGTAAGTTATTCTCTCGCTTTCAGGTGATGCCATCTGGAACAAGTACGACTAACTCAACTTAGATAAAGAAATCGAGTAATTCAACGTAGAGACACAGATCAAGGAACTCCTCTTAAAGACATGGATCATTCCGACCTATTGTTGTAAAGTTCACTTGAGACAAATTGAGCTTAAATGTATGTTGTCATGTGTGTTATATATGATCTATTGTTCACAGAAGAATGTGCTGATGAATGCATAGAGCAGGGGTTCCCAACCCTTTCCATGTCCTGCTCCCCGAGGAAATGTTTGATTAATGTTTGCACCCCCTACGAAAGTAATATCACATTTGAAGACGAACAAGTCCAATTTCAATTTTTGTTAACCACAGATTGAACCACAACACTCACACAGTACTACGGGTGAACAAATTGAACTCAAAAATGAGCTTTTAACTCAGTGCATTAAATGCAAATATAAATTGAGCAATTAGAACAAATTATGAACAGTAAAATCAATCCCAATTGTGAACATGAAATTCAATTACTTCTTTGTTCCTGCTTCTCGCTCATGATTTTGTCAAAACGTGAAACTGTTTTGCTGATTGCGATCCTCTGATCTACCTGTGGATTTAGCCGATTCCTAGATTTAAAAAGTTGACCTACTATTGTCACCGATAGTAGAGACATCTAACGTCCTACTACTGAAACTTGTGCTTACATGAAATGAACTTATTACTTAATTATACTTATCCTATGATCAAAGCTCAACAATTTTTATCCATTTAGTCGCACAAGAAATCAGAATTTACATTTTGAAATAGCGAACGAAAATAATGCTGACAGAAGCCTTACAGAAAAAGAAGCCGAAACACGGCCGAACTGTGGTTTTTATTGGCCACTCCGTTTGCCTGCAGCTGTCCACCAGTGGGCGAGCCATAGACAAGCCTTAACTGTTAACACATAGTTTCTTCATAAATACAGTGCAATAGTAACATATTTTCCATCTTTGTCACACCCCCTGAAATGTCATCACGCACCCCAGGTTGGGAACCCCTGGCATAGAGGTACAATAGCTTCACTGAAATAATAGTAGTGTACTGTTCCATATAGGCCCAATTGTAGACATTGCCATAACTCTTTACGGCGGAGCAATGGTTGCCACGTGAATTGGCTTCTTCGAAGAGCCATCGTCATCTGATTTTCGTCGTGGGTCGCCGCCTGATCAATAGAGCTAGTTACGCTTTTTTAGTCGCTATGTCCCTTCATTCAACGTGTCTCACTCTACCCATATCTGGGGAGTCAAGGCTATCGGGCGTAATCTATTTTTAGTTCAGTATGTTGCACTTCAACTTGAACTTTGAACTTCAGACGTTCTAACTAGTGTCTAGAAAATTTAGATTAGAAGATTTGACGTTGCTCAACTGTATTATTTAGATCAGAAGTGGGCAAACTACGACTACCTTTTATCCGGCCCCCAAATTCTTCAGAAAATTTAAAAAAATTAGACCGCGAGATTTTCTTCGTTTTACTCAAGTGGCGCTGATCTCTTGCTTACTATTTCGGTCTCGTCTTTAATAATAACTATATGCAGTGTGCATTAACTCTGCCGATCTGCCTCATTTCCCTCCAAAGGTTTTGCATATGACCTGTACACGCAGAAGTGAAATCCGTTCAAGTAGAGCTAATGTTGCTTTCAAAGCAGACGAAAGAACAAAAGTACGGGAACTTTCCTACCCTGCAGTTGCAAACTGCAGAGTAGGAAAATATAGCCTTCGGCTGTCAAGTTTAACAGAAGATTTCTCCAGACAATTAGTGGATTTTAAATCAACTGAGACTGAATTTGCTGTGCTCACTTACTATACCGTTCACATTTGACATTGACAATTAGCTCATATGCGGAACTTCAGCTGAAGTTAACCGACCCACAACGTGACATTGTTCTCAAAGAACAGATCAAAGGAGTAGACTTGATAGGCCTAACATTCTTTTCTTCAGTGAAAAAGAAAAATTCTCAAATCTACAAACTTTGGTTTTAAAAATGTTTGTGATATTCGCATCCACTTACATCTCTCAAAGAAGATTTGCAACTATGCAGATAAACAAATCCAAGCACAGGTCTCAGTTAAGTGATCTAAACTTGAGCTCAAACTGTGAATTGCAACCGGGTTATCACTCCAGATTATGGGAAATTTGTGAATTAAATGCATGCATGTTCACAGTCGCATACTTCTCATTAGTATATAACAGCCAAAGTGTATTTAATATATTATAAATAAATAAACTTCTTTTCATGTTAGTCGTTATTAAAAGGTAGAAATTTGTTATCCGGCCCTCAGAATTTTTTGTTTGTTTAATGTGGCCCGATGTGCGAAAAGTTTGCCCAACCCTGATTTAGATTAATAAATAATTACTATTAACCTGGTTTATGTCTTGTCATAATTTCATCAAAATGTCCTCAAACTGCTTCCATTATTCAGTAAGGGATTTGAAAAAGTCACAGTTATCAGCGGATGTCCACACCTAACAATACAAAACCGTTATCGAATAGAATATAATTTTCAGTCGCTTAAAGAAAAAGGGCAGAGGAAGACCAAGTACCGGTTCCTACCTCCTGTCATAGGTTGCTGTGCCGTAGACCTACTATGGATGTTCTGGCAGGTGGGACAACCAGTTCACCCAGCAGAGCGAAGGAGCGTACACGGACATGGATGAATGAAACGATAAATTTCAGCCAATTAATGTTCTTTCTCAAAACTTAAATTAATCAAGAACGAGCTTCGCAGCCGTATGATCCTATCTGAGCCTGAGAGATTGAGGTGGAAATCAGGTTACTTTTAAGGTTAGTTAGGGTTTGTGGACTTTGTGCGGTTTGTGCTTAGGGCCCCCGAACTCCTTAAAACGGCTCTGAACATGAAATATTATAACGAACTTCATTACAGAGTGGGAATTGTAGAAAAAAGACTGGGGGTTGAACATTTTATCCGTATTTTGCAAAATGATGTCAAAGAAATCTGACAGCAGCTGATTCCAACGCTTGCAGTTTTGCAAGTCAAACTCGAATCAAAATCAAATCGTTTGTTGAGAAAATTCAAAAATTCATACATGATAGGCCTACATCATGGAAATTTCTTCTCTTTGTCCGAGACTCAGAGGAAATAATGCTAAATCACACTAGCACAACTGAGGGGGTTGGCAACGACCCCCTGGGGTGCAAAATGAAGACCTAACTGTGAGGGTTCTAAGAAAGACTAGGAGGTTGAACCCCCGACAATTCCCACCCTGCTTCATTGTAAGCTTGAATTCTCTGCCTTGGCGATGTCAACAACCCGCCTGCAATAACTAAATAAGTTTCGGCACGAAACTTGTCTCTACCTTGCAAGCTGAGCTCGCTGCTATGTGTATGCCAGAAAACAAATCGCGTCGAAATAAAAACAAAAGCGACTTCAGCATAGATTGTATATTGACTGAAAGAAGTTGCGCCAAAAGAAACGCATGCACCTAGCAGTTTGTTTCATGGCTGACATTTCATATTTGCAATTTGCTTAGTGCAAATTCTTGCTTCAACTGAAACTAATGGCTCTTTCTTGTGAACAAATGATTATTTGGTGTAATATAGTCTGTGTTTATCCTGCAGTACTCCCACTCCAGTCGGGAGCCCACTGTAATCGGGGGCCCATGCTAAAGCATATTGAGCATACAGTTAATCCGGCCTTGACGACGAGAGTGCCATAGCAGCGAATTGGACAGTTCGTAGCTAAAGTGTTAAAGGCCACAGATTCTTATTACGAGTCTTGATTTTTCGTGAAGTATATTACGCCTGGTATATATACTGATGTACGACGCCTTCACGATACCCATTTAATCATTTCTTCTTAAGGTATTCTTTATCGATAGTTGTATGCGTTCACTACCTAGAGCGGGCAGGGCTGTAGTCGAGGTATACGCGGGTAGCCTATACAGCGTGTACTCACCTCTAGAGACCGTTATCGTAATCGTAATCGTAATCTCCAAACTTCTAACGCGCCACTCGAAAGCCAAGCGCAGGGCACCAGCTTATTCACGAGCGCTACGTCAAATCAGAGGGAGTTTCCAGAAAGTAGTCCAAAATGACCCAAGTCCGGTTTCCAAAAGACCAAATAAATCAGAGGGAGGGGTTTTCCAAAAAGTAGTTCAAAGAGGTCCGAGTCCGGTTTCCAGAGGGCCAGATCAAGAGAGGAGGCAGAACAGTCTTCAAGGCGGGTGTCGTTTTGGGCGAGTATAATTGGAAGGCGGAGGATCAGTTGAGTCAGGGTAGGAGTACTTGAAAAGGTAAGACTTCAGTTTTGAGTGGAATTCCCGGGGGTGATAGATAGATGAAAATGAGAAGGGGGAAGAAGGATCGGTTGCGATGATGATGGAGGCACTGAGAAACTGCGGAAGTCAGGAGGAAGATCATTTCAGAGGCGTGGTGCTGTGCTGGATATGACTCGGTTGCAGGACTTGAGCTGAGCAGTGACTGGAAGTCGAGAAAGACTGAGTAGGAGGATGAACGGGTGGAGCGGGTTGCCTGAATGGTGAAGAGATTCTGGAGGTACTTAGGCTGGGAATATTGCAGGGAGTTGTAGGTTAGTGATAGGCAGGGGCGTCCATCCTATGGGGGGAATGAAGCAGAAATCTGCATAGCCTTTTCAGGGGGGAAGAAGAAATTTTTAGTACATTAAAGTTAAACGTCTGCTCAGTCTTTCCATTTCAGTGATTAATCGATTATAGTCAATTTCATAATTTTGGCGTATCGTACGCGGCATATTCAATCTCAGACCAAAGGAGGTTTCCAGTGTTTTAATGTAACAGCCCACATATACAGCCCTGTATTGCCCTCTTCTCCTCCACGTTCCCTTGTGCTCCAGGCCGGTAGGGTGGAACACAGACAGGCAGGCAGAGAGGAAGGCAGATAGCAGCCTGGCTGTACACAAGTCGACCGGTATCAGATTCCTCGCCTCTTAAACTAAAGGGGTGAAGGGTGAAGCGAAGGGGTGAATGGAGGGGTACTCTTTGGTTGACGTGGCCTCCCGCAAGATGAGATACTTTGATTTATAAGCGTTTCGTAATTTTGATGTGTTAATACTTTGCATTTTCATTTTATAAATCATGCCCAGAGAAAATGGTTTAATGAATTATAAATGTTGCGAGCCGTTATGCGGCATGCTTATCCGTAGTGACAAATGGCGCATACATTGTACTACACACCACAAGTGGAAGACTACAAGGTAGGCCTATATATAAATTGCACACAATTTATACATAGCTCGGTTCGCACTATACCCACAGGCATAGTTCGAGAATTCGCATTTTACGAATTTTAAGAATTTTTAAAATTCACGAATTTTAACGAATTTTAAAACTGCAGTTTTAAAATTCGTTAAAATTCGTGAAATAATAAACTAATAGAATTCTTTGCCATGGCAACGAATTTTATTTGTTTACTTTTCAACGTTTTAACCAAGTAAATGTCAATGTCATAGGCAATCAGTCAATCAGCCGTAAAAGATAGCTGACTAGCAACACAATAGTACTGATATTCAGTTACTGTTCTACTTGGAGTCTTGAACTTCGATTTCTATCATATAGATTCATAGTTCGGGTGCGTGAACGAAAAACCACCAGTGCCCCATGCAACTCTAGTGTGACCAGTCAGTCACTAAAGCAGCTTGCAACGAAACATGGTTCAAAAGGGTTGGCAACGTTCACCTATAGCTATGTCTTCTACTTCATCGTCCTCTGATTCTGAGTCAGGAACAGCCCACTGCTACCACTCGACTCTGGTTTCTGTAGTGTCGCCATGCAAATGCTCCCGAATTCGGACAGAACAACCAACAAGCTAGGTTTTTGAATAAATGAATATATATATATAACAAATTCCTTGTCACAGAAACAACACTGTATTTTTGGATTACCTTTTCCTTCTCCTCCAAAATTACTACATGCTTCCACTCCGGCCCATGTTCTTCCGTCTTTAAGAAATTAGATTTTAACTAAATTAACTCGTTACGTAATAAACTTTTATAATAAATTTTACATTAAATTCTAAGCAGAAGCTTAACACAACAAATCATGACGTCATCACATTTGTTGTTGTTGCTTACGTTGTTTTTGCAAAACGCAACTGTCAATGTAAAAAGGCCCAACAATGGCCCAACGAATTTTTACGAATTTTTACGAATTTTAAAATATACCAAAAATTCGCGAATTTTTGCGAATTTTAAAAGCGAAAGTCACGAATTCTCGAACTATGCCCACAGGTAGTGCAAACCGAGCTCGAGGAGTTTCGACACGCATATCGCGCCGTACAAGACCGTGTGCCTCTTAATGAATTGATTCCAGACGACGGAAAACTGGAACTAATTCAACTAGACAGTGACAATGATGACGAGCAAAAGACACATCTGTTGAAAGGACAGTGGATTGAAATCCTGATCTCCCTTGCGCTATTCCGTCACTAAAACTAGACGAAATTGTTAATCGCCTGGCTAGTGGCTACGCACTCTGCTGCTCTGAAGAGGCACCTGTTGTAATTTTAGTACTTGTGTTACTACGTTTGTACTGTCTGGCCGCTATGGCGGTATGCCTCTGTCTTAACGTAACTAGGCCTACATGTACTTTCAATCCACTGTCCTTTCGACAGATGTGTCTTTTGCTCGTCATCATCGTCAAGCCTTCATATTTTATAATGCATAATGTTGCTTTATTAGCGAACTGAAAGTTACAGAATTCAAGAGTAAAATTGTGTTTCAGAGTTCGGTAATCGATAGGCCTATTTTCTCTTTTGTCGACAGTCGACCAATCGTCTGGGGACGTCGTTGGGGGGAATCTGATTACATGGGGGGGGGGGGGAATGCGTCATAGACGTAAGGGGGGATGGACGCCCCTGGTGATAGGACTTTGAAATGGATTCGCTCTGGGATTTTTAACCAATGGAGTGATTTGATGATAGACATTCTAGAAACAGCTTTGGTCAGTGAGTTTTGGAAAAGTAGGAGACGCTTGATTTGAGTTGATTCAAGGTTGAGGAAGAGGGAATTGCAGTAATCAAACTTTGAATGAACAATGCAGGTAGCAATGGTGAAGGCAGTTTCAAGGTCGAGCATGGGCCGGGTTCGTCTGAGGTCACGAATGTGCATGAAGCAGGAGCGCCATAGGTTGGAGACGTGGTTAGAGAAGGATAGGCGTGGGTCAAAAGTAGCACCAAGATTGCGGACGGGAGAGTCAGAGGTGAAGGAAAGAGACGACGAGTTAGTCGAAAGGCTTATGGAAGGGTCAGGGATTTTCTTGATATGATCAGGAAGGCTCAGGATGATGAATTCAGTTTTGGAAGACCGTATACTTACTTCACAAAATAAAACCGGTAGCGCGTATTCACCTCCAATCTTACTACTACAGCCCTGCTAGCGGGCGTGTACTTCCACCGATATAAACTGAACGTCTAATAAATAATTATTATTCTGTAATTACACTGAAGCCTTTTATTTGCACACCAACTAGCCATAAATAGCCATCAGTAATAAAGTCCAAGCAAGAAAAAAATTACTGGATGAAGAGGTAAGACCAAAAGGACAACAGGGACGGCTGAAATGGTCACCGAATTTATTTATTGTATCGTATTTGGAGATTTGTATAGCGCCGCTCACAGCTGAGGCCATTCAGTAGCTCTCTCAGACAAAATTAAAGTCAGCCATTTAAAAATATATAATTATTACACCAGTTTTCCTTAACTGCACAAGTTTAGTGTTATGAGAAATATCTTGCCTTTAAACAACATAGGCCTGTGGTCAACAAGTAACATTTTACATGAGTCATATACTGTGCATGGGAGGTAATTTAGTTAGGTCACAGGCAAAGAATCCATAGAGTGGGATTAAAGTAGTTTATCCGCTAACAGCAGTGTCGCAGATGTATTGTTATCTCTATTGAGACTGTGACGTTGATTGACTCAGTCACTACTTGTTCCTTCGCTTATCGTCGAGTCTCTTTCGTCGTTGATTAATTCGACCTTAACACCGGCCGACGGTTGTGAATGAAGGACTACAGTATAGTTGACCTCTCGACAACATCTGGTTACAGCGCGAGTCGTTTTAAGGGGTACATGATTTCTTTCGATTGCCCAATCATTATCGCATTCCTACCGGAAACGGGTAATCAGGATCGTCGCTGCTGTAGAGGGTGAGGCTATCCTAAGTGCATGTCTGTTCGTGCTTGAGTCGCAGAAACATAGTCGACTGCAGTGGAACTTGAAATAACTCGCTTGCCCGTGAGTTGACTTGACGATGCCACTCCTTGACGTTCTGTCGTACCTTCGAAACCGTCGTTTGTCAGAAGAGTCTGCTTCGTGTGACAGTCGATATGCAGTGTTGTTTCGGTGCAACTGGTGCAGAAATCGTGGCATTTTATTGTGCAATGATAGTCAGTGACAAAAATGAAGCCAAAAGATACCTTAACAGATTACACGGATGAGTAGAGTGGAAGAGGACAGACTCTGTGGTACAATTCAAACTCTTAAAGGAAGAAGGTGGAGCTCTTTTGGGCCCTGTTTTGACCCTAAATAATTTACATTATTGTGAGCCTAATGTCTTAATAAACATTGGGATGCTCAAATAGGAAGTTCAATTCTGGATGACAACTCTAGAAGTCGTCAAAACTTTGAAGAAGGAGGAGGAGGAGCGATAGAAAGAGGAGGAGCAGGAGCAGGAGCAGGAGCAGGAAGATGACGACGAAGAACAAGAAGAAGAAGGAAAGAAGTAGAAGAAGAATGATGGTGATGGTGATGATGATGATGATGATGATGATGATGATGATGATGATGATGATGATGATGATGATGATGATGACGATGATGATGATGATGATGACGATGATGATGATGATGATGATGACGACGACGATGAAATAGAAGAAGAAAACGAATGCGAAGAAGAAGAGGAAAAAGAAAATAAGTTAAATGAAAAGAAGATCACATAAAAAGATTGAAGAAAAAGGAAACCGATTCGGCATCCGTCACCGTCTCTTTCCTCCACTCAGAAATCCGTGCTGACACTCTTCACATATAACAAACAATTGAATAGGCCTTAGTAGTGACGTAACATAAGAGTTTGAAACCATAGTCGATGTCCATTGTTCACATAGCCATAGTCCACCGTCGAAGACTATGGTGTTGACAGCTTAAACTGATTGAAGGTGGTTACATGAAACAATATCAATCAGCCTACAATGATTAATGAGCGGCCTGCCTTTCGATCGACTGACAATAGAGAACACCGAGTAGAATGACGAAACCAATGAAGACTCCGAGGACGATGCCAAGCGATGCGACTGTCAGCAGACCTGTAATGTTCGATAAGAACTTACACGATTTTTATCGATATAATTATTTATTTCTATTGTAATGTATTATAAAGGCCCACAGACTTGAGTTTTGCCGCCGTTCTTTTCCATTGGTAGGCTGGCTGATGAGTCATTCAGATGACGCGATCAGGAGATTTCGACTGCTGTCTGCTGCAGTAGCTACTCCCGCCAAGAGGGATGACGTCAGGCGGCTAGTGGGAACTTGAACTCTATATAAAGAGTTCATGCCTAACAGCAAACGGCATTCGTGGTTAAGCTCATTGGAAGTAGCTTCTATTGCGATGCCTTGAGGATTAATGGGTTCGATAGGAGAATCGTTCAAGCTAATTGTTGCGAGTTCCCTGATCGTGGATTAGCGTTCTGTCATTTCTATGGATTAATGATGATGCCTGGATAACGTGATTCTTGTGAAGAACAGTGATGGGCACTAAACTATTTTTTTTAGTTAAACTAAAACTATTTTCCAACTAAAAAAATAGTTTAACTAAAGTTGGCAACTTATTTTGGAAATTAGTTAACTAAACTAAAAAAAGTAGTTAAACTTTTTCCAACTTTTTTACAACATTTTACGACAAACATTTTAACAATAAAAGACATTAAGTGAACTGTAACAATGCAAAGCGTCAATGACAATTTCACCTTCAAACTATTCAATGTGTACTGTTCTGGCATACAGTTACATGTGTACTGTAAGTAGTGTATGAATTTGAAAACACAGGCTGTTAATGCTAAAACCATGCAGTGTTAAAATGTTTTTTGCTGACAGTGTTCAATGTTCACTGTGGAAAAATAGTTGCATATTGCTGATTTTTTAGTTAAACTTTGTAGTTAGCAACTAAAAAATTTAGTTAAACTATGGTTTTAACTAAACTATTTTTGTTTTAGTTAAACTTCTTCCTTAACTAATTTTTTTAGTTAAACTAAAAGTTAGCAAGCTTTTAGTTAACTATTGCCCTTCACTGGTGACGAACTACCCAAATTCAAGGAGTGGAGTTATATAGAATAAGTTATCTTGTTATATCAAATTTTCTCAGCGTTTACTTGGCAATATCTGGCCTGACTCTGACGGACTGACTCTCTCTGACTATTCTCTTAACGTCTTTGGAACTGTCCTTTTTATAGCCGATGACTGACAACCCAATGCTCATTGTCAATGTCAATGTTTATTGTCAACGCCAATGCTCAACTCCAGTGTTTATTGCTTACCTGGCACTGATAGTAAATTTGATCTTCTGTTATGACATTGTTTAATGATACATATGGTCGGATCCTGTCGTGGCTCCATTGCACAGTTCTAAATTTAGTAGTTGATCTGTTATGAGAATACTCTGCTTCTACTCAACTATGGTTCACTTACCGAGAAACGCCTTATATACTGCCTGGCGTTGATTGTCGCTCATCTAGTTTCCTTATCGCCTTATTCTTACTCTCCCTTCTTTTTTGGTTGTGCTCTGTGTTTTCTCTGTTTTATTTTTGTTTAGTAGTTAACTAGTTAAGCCTATTCCTGATTATGTCACTGTGTTTTATATGTGAGCAGCACCTTATTAATAATTTTACTAGTACTTATTGTGTAGACTGTACTAATTGGTTCCATCGATCTTGTTTGACCACATGTGAAGACATCACTTGGTCTTGTAATCTTTGCTTATTGGTTAACCTTCCGTTTGCCTTGTACGACTACACTGACCTTGATACTCCAAATGACCTAGATTCTCCAAAACACCAACCCTCCACTGGATCCCCAATCCCGTCTCTTGCACTAAGGACATCTGATATGATATTTAATCCATTTGAGTCTGATGAAGAAAATGATAATCCCCTCCTCATGGATGGAAATGTGGACCCTGACCTGAACATCCATAATGAGTTTTATAACTATGCATCTCAGTATAAAGACCTGATACAGTTAAAACCTTTTCGACAAAGCCTAAATTATAGATACCCATTTGGAATTGCCCATCTAAATTGCCGTAGTATGATTAACAAGTTAACTGATATTCACTTACTTTTGTTACAAGCAAAAATTGACATCTTGGCTGTCACTGAAACATGGTTGGATCAGGACCAGGAGGACCTGATACGTATCCCGGGTTATACTTTTGTTCATAAATCCAGGGATAGTGGGGGAGGAGGTGGAGTCGGTTTTTTTTATAAAATCTGAGTGTATATTTGAAATTTTGGAGGGTGGAGGACTTGGATCTCGGCACGGTACATTTGAATCAATCTATATTAAAATTCGGCAAGATAAAGATAAGGATATTACCATAGGGTCTACCTATAGGCCACCTGGATCTTCAATTGCTGACTTTAACACAGACTTTAACCATACCCTCAGAAAACTGGCTTCCTCAAATAATAGACTGTATCTAACAGGGGATTTTAATATAAATCTTCTGCGTAGTGGGGATCACCAACAGACAGGCGACTTCTATGACCTTATGACCTCCCATAAAATGCTTCCTACCATTCTAAGACCAACAAGGGTAACCGAAAATTCCGCAACTTTAATAGATAATATTTATACGAACTCGCTCATGAATCAGCAGGATTCCTGCATTTGTATATCTGATATTTCAGATAATTTCCCAGTCATCCTGTACCTTGACCTCCGACCCCTCTACGTCAAAGCCAACTCTACCAGCTTAAAAAGAACCTTCGATCCTGAATCTAAGGTTGCTTTTGTTTCCTTACTAAATGATGTTGACTGGACTCCCGTTGATAACTTATGTTCTAGTGGCAACCCAAATGCAGCATATACGACATTTATTGATACCTATAAAAGCATATATGATATTGCATTTCCTAAAACGAGACCATCAGTCAACCGCTATGCAAGGATAAAACAGCCTTGGATGACAAAAGCACTTTTAAAATCGTGTAAGAAAAAATCTTTATTGTATAAAAAATATATAAGAAACCCCACCCCTGCAAGCAAACTAAGATTCAATTCATATCGTAATATATTCAAAAAATTAAGACTAGAGTGTGAAAAGCAATATTACGCTGACCGCCTTCTACAATGTAATAATAATCTTAAGAAAACCTGGAAAGTCATTAAACATATTCTAAATACAAATTGTAAATCGGCAGAGCCTGATTCATTTCTGGTTGAGGGTACTGAAATTAAGAACTGTCGGCAAATTGCTGATGCTTTTAATAGTTACTTTTCTAACATTGGTCCCAACTTGGCCTCAAACATACCAAACAGTACCCAGGACTTTAAACACTTTATGCCTATCCCACCTCCATGTTCTTTTGGAATCCTTCCTGTAAGTCCCGAAGAAATAAAACTGGTAGCGCATAACTTGAGGGACTCGGATTCCGCAGGCCCAGACGACATTAATCCCTCTATCGCTAAACAAACTATAGGACCAATAGCAAATGTCCTGTCAGCTATATTTAATTCCTCCTTTCTCTGTGGAACAGTACCGACTGAGTTAAAAATTGCTAAAATTGTACCTGTTTATAAAGCTGGTGAAAAGAATATTATTACTAATTACCGTCCCATCTCCATACTCCCCTATTTCTCTAAAATTATCGAAAAATTAATGCAAATTAGACTTACTGATTTTTTGGAAAAATTCAATTTACTTACAAACAATCAATATGGATTTAAATCGAACCACTCTACTTTTATGGCATTAATGGACATTCAAAATAATATAACTGAGGCCATGAATAGCAATAACTACTCCATTGGAATATTTTTCGATCTAGCAAAGGCTTTTGATACGGTGAACCATTCTATTTTTAACCGCAAAACTTCAGAGCTATGGGATAAGGGGAGTGGGTGCCAGGTGGTTACTCGACTATTTAACTGATAGATCTCAATTTGTTACTTTTAAGGACATGCTTTCTTCCTCGAATACTATTACATGTGGAGTGCCTCAGGGTTCCATACTGGGTCCTCTACTCTTTCTAATCTATGTTAATGATCTGTCCTTTTCCTCTGCTGTTTTCAGATTTGTACTTTTTGCAGATGACACCAATGTATTCCTTAACGACAAATCCATTACTAACTTATTCTCCAGAGCAAATTGTGAATTGGTATTAATAGCAAACTGGTTTAAAGCAAATAAGCTCTCTCTAAACCTTAAGAAGACAAATTTTATTATATTCCATTCTAAACGTAAACCCCTGCCTCCCACTAACTTATCTATTCTTATTGATGACTCTCCTATTGACCAGGTAACATCAACTAGGTTTTTAGGTACAACTATTGATTCCTGCCTAAGCTGGAAACAACATATTTTACAAATAGCAAAGAAAATGGCAAGAAATATAGGAATTCTAAAACGAATTAGACATTGTCTGCCCTCGAACTATCTATTAAGTTTGTACTACACACTTATCTTTCCTTATATTTCATACTGCAACATTAACTGGGGGGCAAATTATGCAACTGTCCTACACCCGCTAATCACACTACAAAAAACTGCCATACGTACCGTGTTTCACATCCGTTGGAGTGTTAGCTCCAAACAAACATTTAAGGATTATCGAATCTTAACAGTAAGCCAAATAAATATGTTTCAAACTTGCCTGTTTATGTATAGGTATCAGTATAACATGTTGCCCCTGTCCTTTAACTGCTACTTTAAGATGGGAGCTTCCATTCATTCTCATCAGACACGTAATGCTAATATGTATCGTCCTGAATTTGCACGGATCAATGCTAAGAGGTTTTCCATTAAATGTCATGGCCCTATGCTATGGAATGTTTTACCTGTGGTGATTACTTCGGTACAGCCTATTGGTCGTTTTAAAAAATTGTTAAGGTCTTATATCATAAATCAAAGGTCATAAAAATGTGCTACTTGAATATGTACTTAACTATAACTTGAGTTATGCATTTACTTTGCTGTTATTGAATTTGGTTTAGGCGTTAGTTAAGAATAAATAAATCGAACACTTTGAATGTTAATCGTCCGTCATGCTAGTGATCATTTCCTGGGTGCCCCTGTTAGCGGGACTTGTCCCTTTGGGGTCTCCATTTATGACACTACCTGTTAAAAATACCTGCCTGTAAACTATATCTTGCAAGTTGTGTTATAATAAACGGATTGATTGATTGATTGATTGATTGATATTGTCTATTGCCAAGAGCCAATATTCAGGTTGCCACATGTTCATGGTCAAAGCCAATGTTCAGGTTGCCAAACGTCAATGTTCAGGTTGCCAAATGTTCATTGTCAACGGAAGTGTTTCTTGCCAAACGCCAATGTTCATTCAATCAATCAATCAATCAATCAATCAATAGCTTTATTGCATCAACTGACAAACCACAACATATTTTTACAGTTCAGTTCCTTATGAGAATACTACATTTGTCTAACAATAAAACTTAGCAAATAGGTAGTGATTCAAAATTCATTTATCCTGCACGAGAACACCTTAAAGCATATACTTCTTAGACATTGCCAGGAGAGGCAAAGGGTGCCCCCAAAGGGACTGACGTCCCGCTGAACGGGGATACCCAACTAGTTCAGGCAATAAGTCCTTTAATGGTTCTCAATTTATAATCCTCTCATGTGTCAAACAAGAGGTTATTTTTAAAGTATGCTATTTAGTTTGAGAAGGTCAAACAAGATTCTGGACCTTAATTAATCTTAACTAACCTTAACTACCAAAGGGCAAAATAAGCCCCACGGGTGCTGGGCTCCAGTGACTCTCCATCCCCCAACCAGACCTTGCAGCAGAGTTCGGGTCAGTCAGTCATGCATTGTCTTTACGTGTTCAAGAGGAACTCCTTCATTAACATTTTAAATTGACGTCTGTTCTGAGCAGTCTGAACTTGAGGCGGGACCGAGTTAACGCCATTGTCAACGCCAATGTTCAGGTTGCCAAATGTTCATTGTCAACGCCAATGTTCAGGTTGCCAAATGTTCATTGTCAACGCCAATGTTCAGGTTGCCAAAATGTTCATTGTCAACGCCAATGTTCAGATTGCCAAAATGTTAATTGTCGTCTAAGACGGTGATCTCCGCCAAACTGAAAACGACGACGTCATTTCACAAGGTGATTCTGATCCATTTCCAAATAATAATAAAAAGAAAAGCGTGCGGAGGTCGCCACAGTATGTAGAGTTGGGTATCATCTGCGTAGAGATGATGGTCAGCAGAGTAGGATTTCATTAGATGGCCTAAAGGTGCGATATACAGGTTGAAGAGGAGTGGGCCCAGGATGGAGCCTTGATGGGACACCACAGGAGAGGGAGGGGTTGCGAGCAGTGGCTGGAGGCTGTAACAGAGAAGAATCTGGAAGACAAGTAGGACTGGAACCAGAGTAGAGAGGTGCCAGAGACGCCAAACGAAGAAAATAGTCGTTGAAGAAGGCTGTGATCGATGGTGTTGAATGCGGTGAAAAATGTCTAGGAGGCAGAGGCAAGAGATAATTGCTGACGGCTGACGGCAGGGGCCGGTTTATTGTACCGAGACGCGAGTAAAATTTCTGTGGAGTTTAATTTTACTGACGCCAGATTGGTGAAGGGTTGAGAAATGAATTATAAGAGAGGTAGCTGTTTAACCGGACAAGGACAATTCTTTCAGTTAACTTAGATAGAAAGCAAAGATATCACGGAGATGGGACGGTAGTTAGATAGGTTTCCTTATTCATTCATTCGAGGATTTATATAGCGCTCCTTCAAGGGAACTACTCAGAGGCGCTCCCGACACCAGCACGTTCAAATAAGACAGTTTTAAGATTTGCAAGAAACAGGCTAGGGGATCCCAGGGCACATGAAGAGTTCTAAGGGAAGTGTATTCCAGATCACCGAGCCCTGGCCTTATCTTTATTTACTTTTTTGAGTTGGGGAGTGACTAGACAGTGCCCAAAGGCCAATTGGGAAGTTGCCAGCAGAGGGTGAGAGATTGATAATTTTGGTGATTACAGGAACGAGGACAGAGACGCAGTCTCTTAGAAGTGAGTTGGATTGATAGAATCAAGTTCACATTCTTCCTGGGAGGGTAAATTAGGAGGAGAGACACTTCTGCTTCGGAGGCGGGAGAGAGAATTGGGAGTGATGACTGAGAGGCAGGAGGGGTAGGGTTGAGAGAAGGTACTGAATCGGTACTGTAGGAACCAATGGGGAATGTGTGTCTAGAAGAGATTGTAATGTGAAGCAAACGGATGAGATTTTGTCTGAGAAAAATGAACAGAAGCGATAGAGAGGGAACGGTGGGGAGCTAAGCAGTGGGAGAAAGAATTTGTGATGAAGGATCCAGAGTTGACAGCTCTCCAGAGATGATGAGTTGGGTTGGAGGAGCTGGAATGGATTAGTGAGGAATACAATTTATTTTTCGCAGGGGCGATGAGTTTATGCTATCCATTTGTGGCTGATTTGAGGGTATTGAGTGCTTATGCGACAACAAACCGGATTCCTTGAAATACGGCTTGTAAATTTTACGAATATAACCATAAAGAATTTCCGCCTTCAGCGGAAATCACGTCTCATTCGCCGTCGCCTGTAAGGCGAATGGTTGAGGCTTATCAACCCAGTAGTACTGAAAGACATCAATAGACCGAGAATGAACGTTGTAACAAAATTGCGCTGTGTTTTGTCAACCTTAATTACCAGTTTGCTGCGGGGATATTTTAGTCCTTATTATGTTCGGTCGGCGCTGAATGAAGGAAAGACTTCGACGAAGATGATCAATGCCTAGAGCAACTTTCATGAAATCACGGACAGACAGGATGGCCCTCGATTAGCAATAGTTTAAGAGTCTGCTCTTCAGATTTGAGGATAGATTGTCTTCTCTTCTGAATTTTCGTGCTATTATACCTTGTGACCTCTAATTTTACGTGCACATGTGAGACTAATTACCGTGCCAAGCCTTTACCTATGTCTTTCTAGGCGTGTATCTTTCTATGCGTGAATCTTTCTATGCGTGAGTCTTTCTATGCGTGAGTCTTTCTATGCGTGAATCTTTCTGTGCGTGACTCTTTCTATGCGTGAGTCTTTCTATGAGTGAATCTTTCTATAGAGCCTAACCCATCTGTTCGAAATGATCTCCTCTGCACAGTCCATTACCTTCATATGATTAGTAAATATGAACTTTAAAATGGACTTTATTGAACATTTAGAACTCAGAATTTGAGTAGCCGATCTCGGTTAATAGAAATTTGCCACAACAAACCACCCAAATAAATCATTTTCAAGTTATCCAGAATGTTTTCGCTCGCGGCGCCACTGGCTAAAACTATATGAACGGGATTGAACGTATAGACTTCGAAGAACTACCATTTACATACAGCACAATTTAATCCTCACAGCGCTCCTATAGGCCTCTATCTTCGCCATTTATGCACATACCAACCACGTTCGCCGCACAACCAGTTCTATTTCGACCTTAGCACTTCTCTTCCCTTCCACCATCTTATGAATGAAAATTGCAAGTATACTATAAGAACCATAACTGCTCCACCTCCCTGGAATAAACTCCCGCCAGCATTACGATAAATGTCTGATCCCGCCTACGAACTCATCAAAACCTCACCCCATGCTCTCTCTCAACAGTTCTTTCACTTAACACTGAAACAGTGTTCTTTCACAAATTCCATCCTGATTGCACCTCTTCCTCTGACCTCCCTAGCCGCTTCAATTCTGAACACCATTCGCCGTGACAGTAGCTGCTGCCTGCCAGCTTGACCCTTTTAAATCTTGACCTGGAACTGATGTTGACCATATATATCAGCTGCCATTCGATATCGTTTTGTTTGACAGAGCGCCTTTGAATATCTCGAGCTTACGACTAAAACATCCTACCTGATCAAAATGCTCATCCGAGTCTAGGCGCGTCGGATATCGACTCCACCCAAATCGACTTATACATGGAGGCGTCTTGTCTGTCCTTGACTCGTGATTGACGCACACATAGGTCTATATACACCCTGCTCCTGATCATGTCCTCATCTAGCGGTACCGTTAGTCAATGTGACTTCATTTTTCGCCAGTTATTCCGCTGATAGATCTCTATACCTTTGAAAGCGTTTGATAGACTGCGTACATACGAGCTAAAGAGTCGAAATACTGTTCCAGAATTTTGATTGAAACGGGTATTTAACGTTTAACTTTTTTCATTACATGAATTCGAAACATGCCAGGTGGTCGTAGTGTATTTATCGAACGAGGGAGTAGGCCTAATGGACGTAACCAAAAGGCTATCAAAATCTGTAAACTTTGTTTTCGAAACACGGGAGGAATTATTCCGCACAGGTTGACGCCTATTTAAACTTATTTGCATAAAAGATGTATACACATATTATAAGCCAATATATACATTTACATCTTAACTTAGCACTATAGGCGAGCAATTATGGGTCTAACATAGGCTATATACTTTTTATAATTTCATAAAGCTAGCTCTGAGAGACAGAAATGGGTATATGTTTCTTCCATGCTGCAATTCGTCATTTCTTCTCTCTTGCATTTCCTCATTTCTAAAATCCTTCTCCTGTACTGTTTCTACGATTTTGATTATTTTTGACAGTCTTCATAAATACATTGGGGAGAGGTTACTCATCTGTCTTCTTTCACTCATGGCACATGATTCAGGTAGACATGTATAAATATATTTCCTTGTGTGTCGACTGTAGTCTTCCTTCTATCCAGTCTTCAATTGGCTTTCGAATAGTATTTTCTTCTTGTAGGCCTAATTTATTTTAATTGTAACATAATGCGGTCACCTGCTTCTCCAGTGCTGCTTTAAATGCCTGCAGGTGACCTTTCTTTTAGCTACAGACATTATGTTGACACTTGTTCACGTGAAACTGGGTCGAGGCGATGACGGAATCTAAGAATGCACCTAGTTACAAAATAAAAACGAGCTGTACACTGTAGCTCTTAAATAGTCATTCCCGAATGCCCTTGTGAGTCACTGACAAGGCTCTATATAAGTTTTCTGAGGTATGTATGTATGTATTTATATATCCAAACATGTATGGAAGTGTGTATGCCTGTATCCTTGTATGTCTTCTAAGATAAGATTAACAGCTCATGACTTTCTGATTTAGGACGCAGTCATCTCCAATCATCGCTAAGTTGATGAATATTGCCTGTCAAAAGAATAATCACGGTGACTTTGAGCTGAAATCTGGATTGAATCTGTTCAACACGATAAAGATGAACAGCACATCGTCAATGAGTGTTTCGGTTAACGATTCGAACAATACATCACCACCTCAGACTCAGAAACCGCTTGACCTCAAAATCTACTCTAGTCCGATTAAATTTGGCGTCCAGATTCTCAGCATTTCAATTGGTGTCGTGGGAATCACTGGCAACCTGTTGGCTCTGATCGTTTTTCTCGGACACAAGCCACTCCTCAAACGACCGGCCAACTATTTTCTCGTCAGCCAGTGTACAATCAACCTTCTCGTCAGCATCATGCTCATTCTGACGACAGTGTACGAAGGAAATCAATGGCCACCATCTGTGGTCGTCCCAATGTGCTACCTGTTGAGCACCCGTGCATTCTTCGTTGGTCTTTTCCTTTCGTCGGTCTACAACATCGCTCTACTGACCGTTGAGCGTTACCTTGAGATTGTGCACCCGATCAAGCACCGCCTGAATATCAGCAAGGGCAAGGTCATTGCAAGCATCATCGTTGCGACTCTGATGGGCGTCTTCACTGGGATGTGCCTAGGCTGCCCAGGCGTGAAGATCATCAATGGAATCTGCACGGTCGGAAACTACCCGACCATTGCAGCACTGCGTGTCGTTACCATCGTCAACTTTCTCGTGCAGTACTTCATCCCAATCATTGTCTTTAGCCTCTGTTACATCAGCATGGCGCGCTCTCTACGCCGCATCTCAAAGATTACTCAACCGGGAAATGTCGCAGCGCAACCGATCGATCCGAAGATCTCTCGAGCGAGACGCAACATCATTAAGACGTTGATTATAGTCGTTCTTGCCTTCGTCATCTGTTCGACCTTCAGACAGGTTCATCTTTTGGTAAGTATCTTGGGAAACAGGACGCTGGATTTGGGTGGCCTTGCTTATAGCGTGGCTACAGTCTTGTCTCACTTGAACTGTTGTAACGACCCATTCATCTATGGCTTTCACTACGAGGAATTTCGCATTGGTCTTCGTAAGTTATTCTCTCGCTTTCTGATGATTCCATCGGGATCAAGTACGACTAACTCAACTTAGATGAACAAAATGAAGTAATTCAACATAGAGACACAGATCAAGAAACTACACTTAAACCATTGATATTTCTGACCTGTTGCTGTAGAGTTCAGTTGAGACACGTTGAGCCTAAATGTATTTAGTAATGTGTATTATATATCGTTCGTTTATAGAAGTATGTGATGATATATGCATAGGGGTATAATCGCTTCACTAAAATTGAAGTGCATTGTTCTACATAGACCCAGTTGTAGATATTGCCATAACTCCATACGCCGGAGCAATGGGTGCTCCGGCGTGCACCTGCTCCTGATCCTGCTCCTCCTGGGCTAACGCCTGACCAACGATCCCTCATCGTCATCGTCAATAGGCCTACATCACAACAGACCTCATTTCGTCCTTTAGTCTCTACGTCGCTTCATTCACCGTGTCTCACTCCGACCATATCTGGAGAGTCAACGCTATTGTGTGTAATCAATTTGTCAGTTTTGCATGTTGCAACACAAGATCACACAACATCTTAGATTTCATGCGTTTCTGCAGAACAAACCAGATCAGATCCTCCCAAATGGAACTGGATAAATACCCAAATCGAGGTGTAGGCCTACCACTGATTAACCAAGCTGGTCCGATTAAAATGTAATTATATTATCATAGTGTAATGTAGGTCGCAAATCGACATTAAGATATCGTTGCGTGATTTTAAAGGTTGCGTTTAAAATGTCAGCCAATTATCGTACATGATAGCGCACTCTGTTTTCCATAAATAATGTGTTTCATGTATAACATTATGTTTGCTACAGTTAGTTTAAATCAGATTCACATGTATTACCTTACGCGCGTCTTCTTATAGACCTACGACTATCAGATTACTCTTTGTGTCTTGGCTTGTTTCATTTACCCAGGCATGGGCGTCCGCATGAAGTGTTGTATACTATAGGGGGAGCAAAGTCTAAATTGTTGGCACGGGGAATAACGAGGGTGCCGAAAGCAACCAATTGAGTCAACTTCAGCGCTCTCTGCCGCGATTATGGGTCTGGCGCGGATCCCAACAGCCCCCAACGTTTTAGAAGCATATAATTGTAATAAAATCATAATAATTAGAAGAGTTTATTTTTTTAAATATAAGCAAAATCGAGTGTTAGCAAATGCTCTTCCTTACACCTGCGGACGCCACTGTATCTATAGGCGTATTTCACACTCTTATCTGAAAACGCTTGATTTCATTTGATTATATCATATCTATGTTCAGATCACACAATATATGCTTATTTAATGCGATGAACTATACTCCGATCTATTGTAGGCCTCATAGTTCGCTTCTTTGTTGCGTGGGCATTCAATCGTTTGACAAAGCATTTATTTTTGGCCTAATCTTTGAGACTATCTGCATATTAAACGATATCTGTCAGGATTGGTTCAGGTAAACTAGTTAAATCCGTTTCAGTTTGCAATGATTTCGGTTATCATATCGAGTACACCTAGAAGTGTCATGTTTGTTTTCTTCGTCTTCTCCGTAGTCAGTTCTAGGTAGTCAGTTATGCCTTTGTTGTAGGAAGATATTTTTGGTATGTTCCATATAATAACCGTTAAAAATTTAAGACTTGTTCACTTTAACGACGATAGTGCCCTAAAACGACTGGGAAACCAATGCAGCTCGTCGTCAAACTGTAAAGGGCTACAAATTCTTATTACGAGTCCGGATTTTCCCGGAAGTATTATGTAAGCTTATACCTGGTATATACATGTATACTGATGTGAGACGTCCTAATGATGCTCATTTAATCACTTCGCTTCAAGGTACTTTTTTTCGATAGTTGAATGCAATCACTACCTAGTGGGCGTGTACTTCCACCGATACAAACCAAACCTCTAATCCATATTATTTAGTAATTTTATCGAATTTTATTTGCACACCAAATAGCGATCAGTGATAGGCCTACAGTTCAATCAAGAACAAAAATTGCTGGATTTCAGAGGTAAGACCAAAAGGACTAAGGTAAAGCCGTTGTAATGGGTACATGATCTCTTCCGTTTGCCCAGTCATCATCGTTTTCCAACCGCAAACAAGGTGTTTCGAGACCGAAGTGCAATCAAGATCGTCCCTTCTGTAGAGCAGTGGTTTTCAACCGGGGTTCCGCGGACCCCAGGGGTTCCGCGGGCGTCGGCCAGGGGTTCCGCGGCATCAGTCTTAAATTTAAAAAACACTAACTGATTTCACAAAAGGATGATCAAATAACAGAATTCTTCACTGCTTTCAGGCGTTCATGCTAGACCCAATTATTCTCTGTTTACATTATTAACATTATTACGGGAATGTATCGTTGCATTTTATATTTGCATTGCATTTTTACGCGGGTAAACGGCGGGGTAGGCTAACCAGGCGCTCTGATATAGCCAACCCTCTTGGCGTGGAATTGGTTTAATTACCCCGACCTGTTCTCGTTTGGGATAGAGGAAGAATGTGCCAACAATAGCCCTGAATTGCTGAGATGACCTTGGGTCGAGCCGAGTGCCAACCACTTGGTCCAGTTGTGATTGCACCGTGTTTACTGACCGTCGTTTAGAACCTCGTATATACGTAGCCGGGGCGGAGGATTGGCACATACCATTACAGACGTTGCTAGGACCACTAAAGAGGACCAAGGGGAGAGAGGCAGGTACCCTAGAGTGGACCGGAAACTGCCTGTAAGCGAATTGCTGTTGGGCCGTTGTTGCCGTGCTGTTTCGTGCAGGAAGAAATCTGCAATCCCCGACCGCCATGGGGGAAGAAGTGGACTCACTATTGCCTACATGGAACTAGCGATGGAAGCTGTATCAAGGCACTCCGTGGACGAGTATCCCACTAGGGCCACTACCCATCAGTGCGGGAGGTACGTCTGGAGAGGGTAGTGATCAGAGACACCGCCACTCCCGTAACAGGGATACCCGGAGTGGCCACCTACGTCGTGCCTTAAATGTCAAAGTGAAGAAGTTAAAAAAACTCAAGGGTGAAAGCAGTAGTGACTAGTAGGCCTATTCTCTTAAGGATAGTTCAAACTAAACAAATTTTGGAAGTTAATTACCTACAGCCCAGCGTTTCTAGAACTCTTCTATCCATCTGTCAGCATTAGTTGCCGGCAAATACAGTAAAATACATGTTGTTTACCGACAAAGTTTCCGTGCGCTACTCTAGAGTGCTAGACTAAAGTATGTTTTTATAATAGCCTGCACCAGAGATGCAAAAAAACTTATATTGAAAGTTTAACACTCTAAACTTTAAACATTAATTATCCCAACATTACAAGTTACAATTACTTGAATTTCTTGGGAAAATGGACGACTAAAACGCCCCGGGGTTCCGCGAGCAAATAATTGCTTGTGTAGGGTTCCGTCACTACAAAAAGGTTGAAAACCACTGCTGTAGAGGGTAAGACTATCCTGCATGGCTGCTGGTATGACAGCCGATTTGCAGGGTTGTTTCGGGGCATAGGGTGAAGAAATCGTGATATTTTGGACTATTATGGAATAAGGGGTATGTGCTTGGACTGGCTTAGGGATTACCTAAAAAATAGAAGACAATGTGTCTCTTATAATGGCCACATGTCACAAATGTTAAATGTAACTTGTGGGGTCTCCAGGGCTCTATATTAGGCCCACTTTTATTTTTGATATATGTTAATGACATCTATCTTGCTTCACCTGCACTACAGTTCATTATGTTTGCAGATGATACTAATGTGTTCATGTCTAATAAATCCTTGGATGACTTGGTCAGTAAGCTAAATCAGGAACTAGACAAGGTGGACAAATGGCTTAGTGCAAACAAGCTAACGCTGAATACAAATAAAACAAATTATATCCTGTTTAGCTCGGGGAGAAAAACAAAATTAGAGATTGAGCCCCCAACATTATTAGCATCAATAAACAAAACATAACAAGAGTTGCCTCAGCCAAATTTTTGGGTGTTCAGATAGATGAAATTTTATCTTGGAAGCAACACATAACTAGCATCTCCGTGAAACTGGCAAAAAATATCGGCATAATAGCTCGTATAAGAAACTGCTTGCCGAAAAAGGTGCTCGTAAATCTGTACTATACGATGATATATCCATATCTTACTTACTGTAATCTCATCTGGGCATCAACCTACCGCACACGACTGACGAGCCTGACAGTATTACAGAAGCGTGCCATACGGGTTATTAGCAATGCTCCGTTCAGAGCACATACAAAACACCTATTTATAAACCTTGATATATTGCCTTTTGAAATTATTAACAAACTCCAAACTGGGATGTTCATGTACAAGTCTCATAGGTATTTACTACCGGAAAGCTTTGCCAATTGGTTTAGTAAAAATCACGAGATCCATGGTCATCAAACGCGTTCCCAAAATAAGTACCATCAAAGTAGTATACGCACTAGGATAAGACAACATAGCCTCAGAAACTACGGTCCAGTACTCTGGAATTCCCTGCCGTTGGAGATCACAAGCCTTACAAATGTGCATCAATTTAAAAACAGATTAAGAGTTCATCTTATGGATATGTTTAAATCGTAGTGCCTCCTCATCTCCTGTTTCTAATCAAAACTGGAACAGAATAAGTTCTGGGAATTTTATCTAAAGAAAATTGAAAGCCTCCATGACCTAAATAGCCTATCTAACGTTCATAGACTAAATAAAATATTCTTATTTGCATATCCTCATGTTTTGGTTATTATACTGAAACCGGAATCTAGTTAAAGTTCTGAGTGTTGCATAAAAAGACAGTTTTATGTGTTTGTAACTATATAGTCTAACGCTTTAGATTAATGTGTATCACATGTATAATCTAGATAATTATGCAAAAGATGTATGATTATGTAAATGGCAATTTAAACTTTCTAGACTGTTAAGTAAAATAAGAATTCTGTACATGTATACTGTATAGTTAATACCTAACGTTCATGATTGTTATGCTACAGATGTTTTTAGAAATAAACTTTATTGCATTGTTAAGCGCCACTTCATTGGTCTGATATAGTTTGTGTAATTAGGCGACCCTGACAGCGGAACGGTTTCGTTCCTTTGGGTTTTCCTTTTGTCACTGATCGCAATGTAACTTAAGTTCGTGTTACCATGTAAACTGTGTAATTGTTCAAAGATTGGTGAACAATAAAAGATTTTTGATTTGATTTGATTTTGATTTTATTGCGCAGTGATACTCAGTGATGATCAGTGACAAAAATTGAAAGGCGCACTTAAATGAAGTCAAAAAGTATCTAAACAGATTACACGGATGAGTGCACTGCATGGAAGGAGCCAGAGGCTGTGGTACTATTCAAAATCTTAAAGGAAGAAGGTACAGTTCTTCTGGGGCCTGAAATAATTATAGCTCAAGTAAAGTCCGGTGGCTTAGAATCAGAGGGGAGTAGCGAAGTTACTATGTCGGAGCAATTTACCACCCCCCGAGGCCTTCATACAGCACAGACCTTTTCACTGAGATAATAGATGAGATACTGAAATACCTGAGGATTCGACCGTTATCTTGGCGGGCGATTTTAACCAGCTGCCGTCAACGAGGATAATGGAAATGGGACTCAGGGCCGAATTCCAGTGCCCATCGCACGACGGACACTCTCAAGACAGGATTTACTCTTCGGATGGCATATTCAAGGAATGTGTGGCAGTTAAATCCAACATTAAACACAAGGAACAAGGCAATTTTGGTTCTTCCCTCTGTGACGGGGTTTAGGTACCTGATCCTTCGGACAGATGGTAGAAGATCTCAGGAGTTCCGCCTGCGTACGCCCAATAAATTTGGGGGGGTGTCAGGCCCATCTTGGGGGACCAAGTTGGGACTTTGTCACAGTAGGCAATACACCGGCGAAGGCCTTTGCATTCTTCTGTCCTTACCTAACAGCTATGTATGAACGGAAGATCGCAGGGATTTAAAGACTGCAAGAAAAAGAAACGATAACGAAACACAATAATATTCTGACCTAGGGCCCCTATTATCAAGGTAGTCTCGTTCTGCCTTTATTTCTGTTTTCTTAGAATCCTGCACGTAGTGCACTGTGTGTAACTGTATATGTAAATCTCCGAAATTTCTCAGCGCCACACAAAAACCACGTCAGTGAAACTAGCTTATCGCCGGCGCTATACCAATTCAAGTCGGTGCCAGGTCAGAGTCCGGGGAGGTCAAACCGAGGAGACAGCATGTGGTGCTACGGTTGTAATCGGTGATGATGGTGGTTGTGTGTTGACGCAAGAATGGAATCAGGATAGGATAACTTTCAACATTGTTAGTGTGTTTCAGGTGCGGCGTCTTCGAGCCAGTGCATCAAGAGTAGCTTTCACTAGTAGTCGGCTATTCTCTTGTAGCGCAGTGCAGCATAATTATAGAGTATATTCAGGCTTAGGGTTAGGGTGAAGGTAAGAGACGAAGACTTAGTCAATAGGTTTATGGAAGGTCAGCAATTTTCTTGATTTGTTCAGGAAGGCCTAGGATGATGAATTCTGTTTTGGAAGGGCTAAGGCAGAGGAGATTAGATGACATCCATTAAGAGATTTCGTAAATCACGTTGAGTAACTGTGTTATGCAGGTAGAAAAAGAGCTTGGGGAGAAGGATATGTTGAGTTGGATGTCGTCTGCGTAGAGATGGTGGTCAATAGAAGAGGATTTATGAGATAGCTTAAAGGTGTGGCATACAGGATGAAGAGGAGTGGGTCCAGGACGGAGCCTTGAGGAACACCACAGGAAAGAGATAGGGATTGTGATCAATGGCTGAAAGCTTTAACAGAGAAGGATCGGGAAAACAAGTAGAACTGGAACCAAAGTAGAGAAGTGTCAGGAACACCAAACCAAGAGGATAGTCGTTGAGGGATAATGTGATCGATGGTGACGAATGCGGCGGAGATGTCAAGAAGGCAGAGGCAAGAGACTTGCTGAGGGCTGACGGCATAGACCAGTTTATTGTACAGAGACCCAAGCAAAGTTTCTGAGGAGTGGTGTTTAGAGAAGCCAGATTGGTGGGGGTTGAGCAGTGAATTAGAAGAGAGGCAGTTGTTTAGCCGGGCAAGGACAATTCGTTCAGCTAACTCAGATAGAAAGGAAAGATTGGAGATCGGACGGTAGTTAGATAGGTTTTCCTAATTAGGATTTGCTTTTTTGAGTTGGGGAGTGTCTAGAGAGTACTCAGAGGCCATAGGGAAGTTGCCGGTAGAGAGTGAGCGGTTGATAATTTTGGTGACTATGCAGCAACGTTGAGAGGCAGGAGGGGTAGGGTTGAGAGAAAGGAGTGAATCAGTGCTGGAGGAACAATGGAGAATGTGTGAATATTGCATCGTGTGGAGCAGGGATGAGATTTTTGCACAGAAAAATGAACTGAAGGCATCAACTATAGAGGGGATAAAAGAGCTAAGCAGGGGGGGGCAGAGATTTGCGATGAAGGAGAGAGTTGAACACTCTACATGGAGATGTCTTGGTTGAAGAGACTGGAAAGGATTAGTGAGGAATAAAATATCTTTTTTGCAAGGGCGAAATGTTTATGCTACCTACTTGTGGCTGATTTTACGGTATTGCTCGAGGGCTTATACGGCAACAGACCGGATTTCTTGAAAGAGTCTTTAAACTTGGCGAGATTAGCAAAGAATTTCTGCCCTCACTGGAAGTCGCGTCTCATTCGCCGTCGGCTAGGCCCACAGGTCAATATCTAAAGCTTTCTCAATCCGGTAGAAGTAATAGACATCAGACCTCAATCTATTAAGTCTGTTTGGTTACAAACGAACAGAGAGTGAACTTTTTTTAATAAAATGGCGCTGTGGTTGTCAATCTTAATTGGCCTACCTGATTGCTGCGTAGTCGTTTTTGTCCTTATGGTCAGGCTTTAAAAAATTGGACGCACACACCTCCCGTCTCCTTCATCCACACCCGTCCCCTGTCTGCCACTCGTAGTCATACACTGAAAATGACTCAGAGTGACTCATAAAGTACAGTATAACACATGCATACGATATCGTAATTATATTATTTATACGGAATGTATGGTACACCAAAATTACACAGTGAAATTTTCAAAAATATCGTTGCGATGCCTAAGCTTTGTGTGGATTTGATTTGGTGGGTGGACGCAGGTGCGTCCAGTGCGTCACGCTGCCGGCAACCCTGCTTATTATCTTGATAATAAAGGAAAGGCTTTGACGAAGATGATCAATGCACGTAGCGACTTTATGAAATTGCGAAAAAGACAGGAAGGCACTCATAAGCAATAGATTAAAAGTCTTCTCTTCAAATGTCAAGATAGATTGTCTTCCCTTCTTAGTTTTCGTGCTATTATACCGCGTGACCTGTAATTTACGAGTGCATGTGAGATTTACTGATCCAAGTGTTTCCGTGTACCTTTCTATGCGTGTGTCTTCCTATTCGTGTCCTTCTATACGTGTGTCTTTCTGTGCGTGTGTCTGTCTACACATGTATCTTTCTAAGCGTGCGTCTTTCTATGCGTGCGTCTTTCTATGTCTGTCCTTCTATGCCCGAGTCTGTCTATGTGTGTGTCTTTCTATGCGTGATTCTGTCTATGTGTGTCTTTCTATGTGTGTCTATCTTTGCGTGTGTCTTTCTATACGTGTGTCTTTCTAAGCGTGCGTCTTTCTATGCGTGTCTCATTCTATTGTCTTGCAACTGTTAATCTAAGACTATAATGTTCATAATCAAAACACTGTGCACTGTTTTTTATGCTGATGAATACTTCTGTTTAATCACTTAGTTAAGCTTATCACTGTGTCTCTCAATCGAACCTCTATCTTCAACGTAATTAACTGAAAAAATTGGGTGTCCCTATTAGCGGGATTTCCATCCCTTCTGGGCCTTCCCTTTGTCAACGTTTTCTTGTAATATACCAATGTTGAACTGATGTATGTCATATCGTTGCAATAAAAAATTGATTGATTGATTGATTGATTGATTCGTGTTTCTGTCTATGTTTGTTTCTTTCTATGTGTGTATCTATCTATACGTGTTTCTTTCTATGCTTCTATCTTTCTACACGTGTGTCTTTCTATAGATGCGTGTGTCTTTCTACACATGAGTCTTTCTATGCACATGTCTTCCTCCAACCGTCTTAAGCTCCTATCCTCGTCATTGTTTTATTAACAGACCAAACACGTACGCCGCTGAACCTGTTCCTTTTCCGCCCTAACACTTCTGTCGCAATCGGAGGTCGCCCTGTCGTGTGTTTGCCGTGTGTTGATGTCGACCCTCGATTGCTTGTTCTTTTACTTGCACTTTTATTTAACGTGCCTAACTTTTCTATAGAAGATTCACGACGAACTTTGTTTAATTAATAAATGAATTTAATTAAAGAAACAAATATATATACACTAACTCTACGGGAACTTCCACGTAGTATTAAAGCGTTTAGATATTAAATCGGACTATCTCAAATGTTGCTTCGTACAGCCTAACTACAGATCGTTCTTTCGCGTCAGTCTCTGAATCTGACGGACTAATACTCTGCCGCCCCGCTGGTCGTTCCTCCCGATGTTTCTCGCTCGACCGATGTTCACACGTCGCGTTCGTCAGCAGTACAAGTCCCGTCTTCTCCGTTCCCTTCTGTTAAGTAGGAACTCCAGCGTGCATCAGTCAGCCCCCCCTCCCCACGTCAAGCTATCGTCAATTAGTGTCAGATTGCTCCTCGATACGCGGGTCGTCGCTCGCCTGCAGCGCGGGCGGTGTCTGGTTACACCATAGCCGCGAGGTGTCCTATTACACCTTGGCTGTGTGGTGTCCGATTACACCGTGGCCTCGCTGCCTTCATTGTTGCCCAAGTGGAGACTGGCTTTCGTCCGTCATCGTCCTATCTCGACCAGCAACGACGATTACATCATGATGAATATGACATCTCGTCGTTGTCGTCGATCTCCTCACGCGACACCTCCCTTCCCGGGGGAGGACAAAGCCAGTCATTGGTTCGCCTCCCGGCTGAGAATGATGTCGTTCCCTCCATCGATTTCCTCCAGACCATGTCCTCGTCGTTCCCATGAAAATACAAAATATCAGCACAGTTAGAAATATATTTACAGTTGTCGCGGTGCCTTACATGGTAGTCCGCCTTCTTCCTCAATCATAGTCTGGACAAAAGATCAGCGGGAATATTCAGCGCCCCAGGTCGATATCCAAAAGAAATACCGAAGTCCTGGAGTGCCAGAGCCCATCTCGCAAGTTTAGCACTTGTGGGCGTAGAAGCAGTTAGGAAAGTCAAGGGATTGTGATCAGAATAGAGGGTGGTCCTTGACATAAAAATCCAATTCCTAAACTTCTTCAACGCAAAGATTACAGCATACGCTTCGCGTTCCACAGTGGACCAACGCGCTTGGGTAGCATCTAATTTAGAACTGGCGAAACATATTGGCCGTTCTGTTCCATCGTCTTGAATTTGGAATAAGCAGCAACCGACTGCTTTGTCTGAAGCGTCAGTCGATAAACCAAACTCTCTGCCGTAGTCAATTGTCTGCAAACATACAGCGTTATTCAAATCGTGCGTAAGTTTATCTAGCGCATTTTGATGTTCAATTCGCCAGGGTATCTTAGCAGGCACCGATTTCTGGGTCAAGTCAGTGAGAATTCTGGCTGTCTCAGCCAGGTTAGGGATGAAGTTCCTAAAATAACTGAAGAAGCCAATTAATCTCCGTATGTCCTTTTTGGACTCGGGTTGAGGGATTCTCCCTAGCCCTGCGATTTTCATAGGATCCGGTTCAATGCTCCCTGATCCGATCAGGTGACCTACAAACGTTGTTTGTCGCCTAGCAAACGAACTCTTCTTAATGTTAAGGGTCAGACCCGACTGTTGAATAGTCATTAAGTATTTCTTTAGGTGTTTCATGTGATCCGGCCACGTCATCGAGTGTACTGTCATGTCACTATGTGAGGGAGTGATAATACCTAGGGCCAAAAGTTCGCGGGTCTGTTTCTCCATCTCCGGTTTGAGCAGTTCCGGCACCTTATAGGCTCGCAAACTCTTCGGCCTGAACTCCGCGCTAACCGTGATTGTGTGTTCTAGGACGGGACAGAAACCTGGTTTGTCCGAGAACACATCTGGAAACCTGTCTAACAGACTAAACAGCTGTTTCCGCTCGGGTACCGTTAAGTGTGCAACGGCAATAGGGTCTACTTGTGCACTGGGCCTTGTCTGCCTCGTGACGAAGCTAGCCCCCGCTTCCCCGTGACCGAAGTCTTCGTCCTTCTCGAACAGAATGGAGCAATTGTTAATCAATGCTTGCTGTATTCTTTCGTTATATTTGCGAATCCGATTTGCGTGTAGTAAGCGGCTTTTGCCCCCTATTTCCACGATGTATGTGTAGGGCGATTTCACCTGAGCGATGATGGCCGGGCCTTGCCATTGGCCCTCCTTCTTTGCTCCTCGCGCTTCCGGTGATTGGATGATGACTTTGTCTATTCTCTCTTTAGGCAAGCACAGTTGTTTTACAGAATGCCCAGCTATTTTGTCTTTATGAAAGGGCAAATTGTCTTCAGTGAAGAAGCTCTTCGCCCCCATTTTCCCGTGGGCCAAGAATGGTGCTAGTGTCGAACATTGTGCTTGTTCAGCCGCCATCTTGTTTCTGCCTACTATTGTGTCTTCCTTGGGTGGGGGTGGTATCTCAGGATTGAAGAATAGCTCTTCATTATCCGTTTCTTCGGGACCGATTTCTCCTACACTCCCACTGTCTGCTTGAGCGACCGTGAAGTAATCCTCGCCTATCAGCGTCCTAAGTCCCTCTACCTCCTCCCCTCTCTCCTCTTCCTCACTCGTCTCAGTCCTTGCGACCGCCTGCGCTTCTGAAATTTGATCTATTTCAGGAGCGCTGGCCGCGTGACTCGAATACAACGCTGTCTCGCGCAGCAAGTCGGCTGTAGTGGGCGTGATAATTAACGGTTCATTAAGGTCTTTAATGAGTGCCGCCCATATCCGAACATCAGGGGCGTAATTTACCTCCCCCTCCCTGTCCTCGCCGGCCTGAGACCCCTTTAGTCTCAGCCGCACCACGTCCACAATCATTGATTGACCGTTCAGCCCCTTCACCTCTCTCTGCTTGACCACAGGTAGGTTGAGCGGCCTGATTAGTTCTGCTCGCGCACAATTATATTCGGCCCCGCTATCTATTAGAGACGATGTCACAGGGAGCCCTGTAATATACACTTTCATGTATTCTCTTACATAAGTCTCCTCCACGTCAATGCAATCCGGGTTTGTCGGCAATGCATGCTGGTCTATCTCTTGTATCAATGGCAGTCCGTCTTGTCGCGTCTCGCTTTGTCTGTCTGCCTGTCTGTCTTGAGCTCTGGTCACGGTTGGCTGGACCGCACACGCGCTCACCTGCTTGCTTCTAGCTTGTTCCTCCTCATCTTCTCTCCTCCGTTTCTCCTCCTGAAGCCTTAATTTCTCTGCTTCCTCTTTCTCTTCTCTCCTCTGCTTCTCCTCCTGAAGCCTGAGTTTCTCAGCCTGCTTTTCCTCTAGCATTCTGAGTCTCTCTGTTTCCTCCTTTTTTTCTCTCCTCCGTTTCTCCTCAAGAAGCCATAGTCTCTCAGCCTGCTTCTCATCAAGCAGCCTGCTCTCCTCCCCAAGCAGCCTGAGCTTCTCAGCCTGCTTCTCCCAAAGGGGCCTCAGTCTCTCCTTTTCCTCTTGTCGTCTCCTCTCTCTCTCTTCTTCGATCCTTCTCTGCCTTTCCTCCTTCTCTTCCTTTCTCCTCTCCGCTCTCTCCTCAAGCAGCCTGAGTCTCCGCTCCGCTTCCTCTCCTTCTTCTTTCCTCAGTTTCTCCGCTTCCTCTTTCTCTTCACTTCTCTGCCTTTCTTCTTCCTCTTCTAGTCTCCTCTCTCTCTCTTCTTCAATCCTTCTCTGCCTTTCCTCCTCCTCTTCGCTTCTCCTCTCCGCTCTCTCCGCTTCCTTTCTCTCGTATTTTAATTGTTTGAGCTCGACTAGCTGCCTCTGCACTGTCGAGCGAATACTGTTATCTAGGCTATCTATGCTTACTTCCTCACTTACTTCTGTCGGGGCCTCCCGTCCAGAAACAATTATTTCAGCGCTAGCCTCTCGGAGCTGGTTCATATTCATGGAATTCAATTCCTTCTCTCCTAGTCCCATCTTTCTCAGATATGCGACTAGTCTGTGATGGGGCGTGTTCTGCACCATCATTCTTTTCTCTACCGACAACTTATCCATCTTCCAACAGTCCGCTCACTAATAGAAAAAGATAAGTAAGTTAGAGGAGAGTCACCGTTGGTCAGAAATCAAAGAAAACAACGTCCTAAAATTCTACCACAAATACAACAAGAACAGAACTGAGCAAAAGGAGCTACGCAAAAGCCTCGGCTATTCGCACACCAATCCTCATCCAGACCTCAACCGCAACCTCACAGATTACCACGACTACCAGTAAGGACTTACCCTCTGATACGTCGAGCGTGTTCCGTCTTTTGGTATCTTGGCTGATCCGCTGTCCTCCGTTGCCACTCCCGTCCGTCGTTGCTAGCGATGGTCGGTCGTCCGTTGGCGCTCTTGTTCCTCGTCCTTGCCTGCTGCTGTCGGTTCCTTCGAGTCCTTCGTCCTCAGGAGTCCGGCACTCGATTTCTCCAGTTGCGAAGGGTTGTATTCGCCGCTGGTCCCGATCTGTTGAGATTCCTCTTTTCCGTTTCCGGTTCCGCTTTTCGTCGTGACGTCTTCAGTTGAAAAACCCTGTCGACTGCGCCAATGTCGCAATCGGAGGTCGCCCTGTCGTGTGTTTGCCGTGTGTTGATGTCGACCCTCGATTGCTTGTTCTTTTACTTGCACTTTTATTTAACGTGCCTAACTTTTCTATAGAAGATTCACGACGAACTTTGTTTAATTAATAAATGAATTTAATTAAAGAAACAAATATATATACACTAACTCTACGGGAACTTCCACGTAGTATTAAAGCGTTTAGATATTAAATCGGACTATCTCAAATGTTGCTTCGTACAGCCTAACTACAGATCGTTCTTTCGCGTCAGTCTCTGAATCTGACGGACTAATACTCTGCCGCCCCGCTGGTCGTTCCTCCCGATGTTTCTCGCTCGACCGATGTTCACACGTCGCGTTCGTCAGCAGTACAAGTCCCGTCTTCTCCGTTCCCTTCTGTTAAGTAGGAACTCCAGCGTGCATCAGTCAGCCCCCCCTCCCCACGTCAAGCTATCGTCAATTAGTGTCAGATTGCTCCTCGATACGCGGGTCGTCGCTCGCCTGCAGCGCGGGCGGTGTCTGGTTACACCATAGCCGCGAGGTGTCCTATTACACCTTGGCTGTGTGGTGTCCGATTACACCGTGGCCTCGCTGCCTTCATTGTTGCCCAAGTGGAGACTGGCTTTCGTCCGTCATCGTCCTATCTCGACCAGCAACGACGATTACATCATGATGAATATGACATCTCGTCGTTGTCGTCGATCTCCTCACGCGACAACTTCTACCCATGCCATCACCCCATGACTGAAAATTGCAAGTACCTCCAGATCCACAACGTTTCCGCCTCTCTGAAATAAACTCCCACCAGAACTCACCAAAACTTCAGCTCACGCTAGGCCTATCTCTTCACAGATCTTTCACTGAAAACTGAAAACAGTGTTCTTTCAAAAATTCCATCCTGATTACACCACTTCTCCCTACCTCCCTCGCCGCTTCAATTCTGAACACCATTAGCTGTAACAGTCCTAATGCCTACCAGTTTTACCCTTCTGAATCTTGACCTGGAACCGATGCTGACCATGCAACATGCAATTCGATATCGTTTTGTTTGACAGAGTACCTGTGAATAAGCTGGTTCCCGCGACTTGGCTGTTTGGGCGCTGTAGAGATTACGACTAGTGCATCATGCCTGGTCAATATGCCCATCCGAGTCTATAGGCGCGTGGGATGTGGACTCCACCCACATCGACTTATACATGGATGCGTCTTGTCTGCCGTGGATTCGTGATTGACGCACACATAGGTCTATATATAGACGTGCTCCTGATCAAGCGGTACCTTTAGTCAATCTGTCTTCATTTTTCGCCAGGACAGTTCCGCTGATAGATCTCTAGACCTCTGAAAGCGTTTGAGAGACTGCGTACATACGAGCTAAAGAGCCGAAGTATTGTTCCAGAATTTTGACCGAAACGGGTAATTAGCGTTCAAGTTATTTCATTACATGAATTTGAAAAAAGGCAGGTGGCCGTTTTGTCATTATCTAACAAGAGACTAATGAACTGAACCACAAAGCAAAATCTTTAAGCTATGCTTTCGAAAGAACGGAGGAATTCTTCCGCACAGATCGACGCCTGTAAATTTAAGCTTCTCTGCATAAAAGATGTATGCACGTATACATCTATATAATATTTACATCTTAACATAGCGCCACAGGTAAGCAATGATGGCACTAGTAAATAATTTCATAAAGCTTACTATGAGAGACAGATATGAGTATATGTTTCTTCCATTGCTGCAATTCTTCATTTCTTCTCTCTTGCATTTCCTCATTTCTAAAACCCTTTTCCTATACTGCTTCCACGATTTTTTTTATGTTTTGCAGTCGTTAATTCTATATTGTATTCTATGTCCTGCAACCCCTAGGAAATGTTTGATTAATGTTCGCACCCCGTACAAAAGTAATATCACATTTGAAGACGAATAACTCCAATTTCTATTTTTTGTAAACTACAGATTGAACCACAAACACTCACACAATACTGCAGATGAACAAATTGAACTCAAAACTAAGCTTTTTAACTGAGCAATTAGAAAGAAATTTTAAACAGTGAAATCAATCCCAATTATGAACATGAAATTCAATGACTTCTTTGTTCCAGCTTCTTATTCATGATTTTGTCAAAACGTGAACTTTTGTTGGTGATTGCGATCCGCAGGTCTGCCTTTGGATTCAGGCGATTCCTAGATTTATAAAGTTGACCTACTATTGTCGCGGATAGTAGAGATTAGAGACATTTAACGCCCGACTACTGAGACTTGTGCTTACATGAAATAAGCTTCTTACTTACTAATACCGCAGAATAGATAATTATCATATGATCACAGTTCAACAATTTTTATCCATTCAATCTGACAAGAAATCAGAATTTGCATTTTGAAGTAACGAACGAAAATAATGGACAATACCGGTAATGCGTTGTGGTGACAGCAGCCTTACAGAAAAAGAGGCCGGACTGTGGTTTTTGTTGGTAACGCCGTTTGCCTGCTGTCCACCAGTGGGCGAGACATAGATGACCGTTAACTGTTAACAGATAGTTTCTACATAAATACAGTAGGCCTACAATAGCAACATATTTTCCCTTTTTGTCGCACCCCCTGAAATGCCATCTCGAACCTTCTGGTTGGGAACCTCTGGCGCAGAGGTATAGTAGCTTCACTGAAATTGCAGTGTAGGCCTATTGTTCCATACAGGCCAAATTGTAGATATTTTCCTATTACTATTTAGTCTATGGTTAACGGCAATGGAAATTATAGACAAAAGTCACATCCATGATTATAAAACCTACTGTTTATTGTTTTGTTAAGCTTATTAAGTTGAGGCTAGACTAACATTATTCTTGATGTGAGAATTTGGGTCAAAAGCCGCTAGTTGCTATTTCTGATCTGATCTGTGACTATTTTGATCTGATCTGTGACTATTTTGAAGTCCACATCAAAATATGTAGCTTTTGTTATAACAATTGATTCAATGTTACACCTGATGCTAAAACTAAGGGTTTCAGGCTCTAATTGGCTGCTTTGTGTCCTGAAATGTTTCTGTTTTATTTCCTAAAATGTGTCTATCATGTTAAAATAATTGACTTATTGCTTCACATGCTACTAAAACTAAAGATCTAAAGCTATAATTGGATGCTATATATCCTGTTCTGATCTTGAACTAACTATTGTTGTCTTGCGAAAATGGGGATTCCCCTCACCTAGCTAATCATTCTCTCATTAGCGAAGGGAGTGAATATACAGCGGACTAACTTGTTTCTTATGTACGAACAAGCACGACTGTATGCCATAAGGCTCATAAGCTACCAAGCTGTCGACAGATGCTTCTGGGATAGGCCCCCGGTGTGACAAGTGCCTTCTACCTATAACTGCCTCTACTAAAATACCTCAGCACTGTATATGCAGCGATATACAGAACGAGCAAGATACCAAATTAGGTACGAGGAAATACATTCTAAATACTAGCCTTTCACAGGCTGCACACAGTGCACAGCCCATTCTGTGATCCTCATCCGAGGAAAGTGATAGCATAGAAAGAGGTTCATCCTTAAATAATTTACCAGAACTCGAAGTCTTTTCAATGTACCCAGATGACACCACCGAATCTGATAGCCTTGACACAGACCCAGACCGGAACTATTTTCGAACGAATAATTGGACAAGTGACTATATAACCCCAGATAATCTAGTAAAGCAGATGCCCAGAACTGGGAATCAAGGGACTCATGCCTTACTGTCCTACACATAAATTGCCGAAGTATATCCCACAAGTTATCTGAAATTAGAGAACTTACTGCTAAGTTACAAGCTTCGATTGTTGCCTTTTCGGAAACCTGGCTAGATGAAAATCTTACTGACACTATTCAAATCACTTGATATAAATTTATTGGTAAAGCTAGAATGGGCAAACGGTGAGGGGGAGTGGGTCTTCTGGTTAGAGAAGATCTCAACTATCATTTATACAATCCGCAAGAAGGGCGAAAAGAATATGGAACCTTTGAAAGCCTCTTTATTAGGCTTCACCTAAAAAAAAGCTCACCGCTAATCGGAGTGATATACAGACCACCGGAAGAGGATTTGAAAGATTTTATTAATGAATTTGAGGAAATGACATCGGCTCTAAGAAGCTCCTCAAGAGAAGTTATGCTCCTTGGTGATTATAATATTGATTTACTGAAAGTCAATTAGCATACAGACACCAGCACATTTTACAACACTCTAATTTCTCACCAATATCTCCCGGCCATAACGAAACCCACTAGAATCACCCCAACCTCAAAAACCCTAATTGACAACATTTTCTGCACCTCCTAGTCTAAACTACAGTTTGCCTCGATTCTAATTTCTGATCTGTCTGACCACTTATCTGTCTTTGCTCAATTCTCCCTTGAGACTATTTGCAATAGAGAACATAAAGAAACTGAATACAGGTCTATAACTTCGGAAGGCATGAATCTATTCAAAAAGACACTTGAAGATATAAATTGGGAACATGTATATAACTTTTGTAATCAAGGTCTTGTAAATGAAGCCTATGAAAATTTCATTGGAAACTATATTAAGGCTTACAACTACGCTTTTCCACTCAAAACGAATTACAAGGGGAGTAAGAGAATCAAATTCAACTAACCTTGGATGATCCCGGGACTTCTCAAATCCTGCAGGAAAAAAATCTGCTATACATCAAATACTTAACAAATCCCAACACAGCCAATAAGCAAAAGTTTACGATCTACAGAAATAAATTTAAAACCATAAGGATAAATGCCGAAAGGAACTATTATACCACAGAGTTTTTTAAATACAGCACTGATTTAAAAATGACATGGAAATTGATTCGCTCCGCAATGCACCTTGAAGATAAACTTTCAAGAGTAGACTCTCTAATTATTAACGGCACTAGAACAGATAATGCAGAGATAATAGCAAATGCTTTCAACTCGTATTTTACTAACCTACCTAAGAATCTGGCTGAAAAAATCCCTATCCCTCCTTGCTCCTTTGATGAATTTATGCCGGCCTCTGCCTTAACTTCTATGGGATTATTATTAACCTCCCCGGAGGAACTTATGAACGTTGGACTTGGCCTAAATAACACATACCAAAGGTCTCGATGACATTGACCCTTATATATCTACTCCCAACTTGCACTTGGTAATTAGACCGCTCACTGAAATTGTTAATAGCTCCTTGACTAATGGGATAGTCCCTCACCTCCTTAAATCTGCTAAGATAACACCGATCTTTTTAAGAAGGGTGACAAAGAATGCATTGAGAACTATAGACCAATTTCAGTACTCCCATATTTTGCAAAATTTCTAGAAAAAAATTATGTATGACCGACTCAGTTCCTACAATAATAAGGCTAATCTCATTCATACCTCCCAACACGGATTCCAGGCGGGCCACTCAACCTATATGGCCTTGTTAGATATGGAAGATAGAATCACTAAGGCCATAGATAACAACGAATATTCGGTAGGAATTTTCATAGACCTGGCCAAAGCCTTTGACACCGTAGACCACTCCATCTTGCTAAAAAAATTATTCCACTACGGCATTAGAGGCAATCAAATAAAATGGTTTACTAGTTATTTGGAACATCGTTCCCAAAGAGTAGTATGCAATGGAGCACTCTCTAACCTTGATTACATAACTTGCGGAGTTCCACAGGGTTCAAATCTTGGGCCACTCCTCTTTCTGTTAGTCATAAGCGATTTAGCAAATGTTTCTACAACACTATACTTTATCCTTTTTGCAGACGACACCAACCTGTTCTATTCTAACCGTTCTTGGCAAACTCTCATGGATACAGTTAATCTTGAACTACGGCGAGTGACCACATGGTTCATTGCAAATAGACTCACACTTAATATTGATAAAACAAATTTCATTATGTTCAAATCACACAGAAAAATCCAGCAAATAACTCCATCTCTTGTGCTAGATGATGCTCCCATATCTCAGGTTGACTCTACTAGATTCCTCGGGGTAATTGTTGACCAGCATCTAACCTGGAAAACCCACATAAATTATATTTCCTTAAAGGTAGCTAAAAACATTGGGATAATATCTTGAGTGTCACATTTGCTTCCTAAAGAGGTTAGAATCAGTTTATATCACACGTTAATCCAACCGTACTTAAGTTACTGTAACGTACGCTCCCCATCTAATTACGACTCTCGACTTCAAAAATTAACAATCCTTCAAAAAAGGCTATCAGAATGATTGAGGGAGCTAAAAGAAACGCCCACTCTGCCCCTATCTTCAAGGAACTAAAGTTATTAGCTATAAAACAAATTAGGGTGGCCCAGGTTGATGATTTTTTTCTTCCAATATGAACATAAACTACTCCCTGCTTCATACTCTAATTACTTCGCTCTTGGCTCAACGTTGCACGAACACAACACGAGAGGTGCTTCACTATACCGTCCAGAAAAGGAACGCACCAATTTAAGAGCGTTTAAATAAGGTCAAATGGCCCCCTTATCTGGAATTCAATACCATTAGAAATACGATCAGCAACAAATCGACAAGACTTCAAAAAACGTTTACGTCAATTTCTTATCACATCATGATCTACCATCTGTAGCAGCATGTTACTAACTCTTGTGGGATTAGAAGGCGGGGTCACACCGGGGTGGAACTTCTCCGGGAGTATTTAGTTAAGTTCTTCTTTCTTTTATTCTTTCCTCTCTATTTTCTTCTCCTCTTCCCCTTCACCTTCTTTCCTCTCCTCCCATTAATTAAGAATTAGTTAAGGCAATTATTAACTCATTTTCTTCCCTCTGTGTTAAACATTATAATTTACTTAAGATTCTATTCGAGCAGTCATTTACAAAAAGATGATAATTTGCTGGTCGGGTGTCCCTCCTTCGCTGGACTTCCATCCCTTTGGGGCCACCCATTGTCATCGATAGCACCATCTCAGCGGTCAGATAAGACGGAAGATTACTTATTTTATTAAATCTAGATATACAGAAGTTTCTGTTCGTACATGATCTGTATTCTTACGACTGATTGTTGTTATTGATTGCAATAAAGATATATTGATTGATTGGATGATTGATTGATTGATTGATTGATTGATTGATTGATTGATAAGTTAGCGTAAAAATATAATCAACATTCGAATCTGGTCTCTTCGTTCTTAACAGCTCGAGCCAGAAACACTTGAGGCTTTTAGCAGCTGCAAACTGTATAATAATGTCATCAAGTGAAATAAATTTTGCATGTCATTCTCAACACAAAGAAGTTCCAGTTTAAGCCTAATTTGACAATTGTGAGTAATAGCTTTTTTATAGTTCGCAGTTTAATTTTAATAAGTCCCATCTTACTGAAACAGCGTTCACCTTAACAGTTGATCATCAATGACATGAACATAGGCAGAGCGATAGAAACCCATGTAAATAGCTGCATCAGCACTTCGACTGGGAAACAAGACGCTGGATTTGGGTGGCCTTGCTTATAGCGTGGCTACAGTCTTGTCTCACTTGAACTGTTGTAACGACCCATTCATCTATGGCTTTCATTACGAAGAATTTCGCGTTGGTCTTCGTAAGTTATTTTGTCGCTTTCAGATGAAGCCGTCGGGATCAAGTACGACTAACTCAACTTAGATGAACAAATGAAGTAATTCAACATAGAGACACAGATCAAGGAGCTCCACATAAACCATTGATATTTTTGACCAGTTGCTGTAGAGTTCAGTTGAGACCCGTTGAGCCTAAATGTATTTAGTAATGTGTTATATATCTATTGTTTATAGAAGTATGTGATGATACATAATGTGTACATAGAGGTATAATCGCTTCACTAAAATTGTAGTGCATTGTTCTACATAGACCCAGTTGTAGACATTGCCATAACTCTTTACGGCGGAGCAGTGGTTGCCCTGTGATTTGGTTTCTTCGAAGATCCATCGTCCATCGTCATCTGGTCCTCGTCGTGCACGGGTCAAAGCCTGACCAACGATCCCTCATCGTCATCGTCAGTAGCCTACATCACAACAGACCTCACTTTGTCCTTTAGGCTTTACGTCACTTCATTCACCGTGTCTCACTCCGAACTTATCTGGGGAGTCAACGCTATTGTGTTTAATCCATTTGTTAGTTTTGTATGCTGCGACACAAGATCACACAACATCAGTGGTACACCTCGATTTGGGTATTTATCGAGTTCCATTTGGGAGGATCTAGTCTGGTTTGTTCTGCATCTACGCATGAAGTTTAAGACCTAAATGCATGTGAAAGGGGGCTTGAATTATTGAACAACAAGTAACCGGGCACAAGATCAATGTCAGATATCTAGAGTAATAATAACCAAATAACGGGTCAAAAGGTTGCACTAACCATTACACTATCGAGTGGCCTATAACTAAAACTGGACAAATTGTTGATCGCTTAGTTACGCACTCTGCTGCTTTGAAGAAGCTCCTATTGTACTTTTTTGTTATTATGTTAGTCTGATCGCTCTGGCGGTATGCCTATGTCTGTGTAAGTCTTCATATCTTACAATGCATAATGTTGCTTGATTAGCGAAATTAAAGTAAAAGAATTCAACAGTAAAATTTGTGCATCAAATTTCGGTAATCGATATTTTATCTTTTGCCGAGAGTCGACCAATCGTCTGGGGCCGTCGTCGTGGGGGGGGGGGAAATCTGATTACATCACTCAGGGCACTGGCGTAAACTTGTTCAAAATATCTGGGATGGGATCTGGACCAGAGGTGCAAAAAACAATTTTTTCAAAATGAAAAGTTTTGTTGTTTTTTTTCGTTTTTATGGTTTTTGTTGTTTGGGCTATTTGTTTTTAAGATCCTATTTGTTTTTAAGATCCTATTTGTTTTTAAGATTTTCGGGTTTCGGATCATTAAAATCATGAAAAATGGCATGAACAAGAACTTCAACTCAGTTTAATTCAGTTGCGATTTCCGAAAAATATAAATCATATAAATGTTATTAAAATAACTTCTAAAAGAATAAGAAATTTATTTTTTTTAAACAAAACCAAGTTTTGTGGTTTTCTTAGTGTTGTGTTTTTTAAAACAAAAAAACAATTTTTTTCACATCTGGTCTGGACATTCAGCGAGCCTCAGAGGCTTGCGGTGTTACGTAATGCTTGTGAAATAGGTGCATTTTCTTTACATGAAAATTTGCTTCATATTGAATATATTGAAGATAAAAATAATAAATCTTTGTTTTCATTATAAATTTCTGATAGCATTTCAGTTCTGTGTCTCTGTGTTTCTGTTTTTGAAGAAGTTCAATTGTCTATATTGAAACATAATATTTTAATATTTGAAGAAATTCTCCTCTCGATTTTTGGGAGGCATTGCCCCTCCTCAATTATTGGGGGCGCGTTCCCGGCTCCCTCTGAGTCTACGCCTATGCATCAGGGTGAATGCGTCATAGCCGTAACGGAGATGGACGCCCCTGGTTAGGCTGTTAGTGTTCCACACGGCAGTTTACTCTGCTGAGGCTGCTTCTAACCAGTACCGTCTTAAGGTATGGGCACGCTGTGCAGTCGCTGGGCCCCCAAATTAAAAAGACCAAAAAAATTAGTGTGTGCGTATCCTCCACGCGCGGCAATACATGGCTTTGCCCTGGGCCTACAATGCTGTTAAGACGATACTGTTTGTAACCTCTTCCGCCCATCACCGTCAGGCGTCGGCATTTTTAGTCAATTGCCGTAAGTGCCAACCAAACCATCGCCTCTCCAAATGTTGCAAATAATGAAGGAATACAATTTGCAATCAGGATTTCAAAATGTTCGCATTGCTCTGCGTATTTGTCTTACATTTCTTGTGTCTAAATGCAGCGGTGAAAGATCGTTTAGTCACCCAAAGCGCATCAAAATGCTTTAAGATCTACGATGGGACAAGATAGACTGACAAATTTAATACTTATGAATACTGAGTGTGAAATCGTACAACGGCTAGATTTTCAGGATATTGTTGACAGTTTTTCTATTACGACAGTAGTAGATAGGAACTGTTTTTTTTTTAAATCACCCCGTTATTCCATCAAAAATACCGGGGGACGGTCTCCACCCCTCAATTTTTTTTATCCCCACCACTCCGTTATTTCACTGAATTAAGAGGATGCCGGTCTACACCATCTAGGCCTCCAGAGAGTGTGTGGACTCTATAGCAGATCTATTTTTTTGTGTGTACGAATTGCACCACCAAAAACCTGCAAGCCGAGCCACTTTGAATTCAGTCAAAAAAACTAAAAAATGTGCCTTAACACATCAAGCCGCAAAAAGTGTCGTTTGCTGCAGGCCGAGAACCTCCCACGAGGTCTGGAACTAGCTAATTATAAAAATAATCAATTAAATAAATGAACAAGTTATGGTATACATAAAACATAATGTTAGGGCAAAACTTTTGCATTTGGCTCGCTATAGGCAAAACAACCCTCTGCTCTCGCAGGTGCATTGGGGAGTACTGTTTCAAACATTTGGCACTACTGCGAAACGGCTGCGGGACAAAACCATGTGTCAAATGTGGAAGGGGTATAAAAACACGCGTGGGTGAGTGTATGAAATGTGGTTATTTTGCTAAATATTTTAGAGCTCGAAGAGGTGGGTTAATTCGCGAATTTAATAAAGAATGGAAACGTCTATCATCTATATCAATGGACTAGATAATAAAAAATTTATATTTAAAGAAATGATAAACTTATTATATTAAAGAAAAGTTTGCCACATTAGTTTAAAATAATTTTTAACTATGGCATTGTCAACGAATGAAAAAATTGAACAATTGCTGAATGAGTTTACCGGGCCACCAGCTCTTCGGGCTGTTCTACAGAATATCTTAGACGAACCTATCCCAGATGCAGTCAAAAGGTGCTTACTACAGCCACTGCTTCCAAAGCCAATTCCTCCAGTGCGCAAGCGCAGAGGGGCAAAACGCAAGGCCCTTCTGGCAGAATTTGACCCACTCCTAATTAAGAAGGATGGAGGTGGGCCACCACCCTTTCTAGTGCACAGAGAGCTCGCCAATCAGCATCTGAGAGACTTCCGCGCAGAAGTACCTTTAAACCACAGGCTGGAAGGAGATGCGTTGGCTTTCTTGAGTCCAATGGAGCAGAACATCGAAGCACAGCTAAACGAAGAGCTCTTGAAAAATGGCGGTTTGAAATACACTCAAGTGTTGACTGTTGAGTTGGAAAAGTTGGCGCCGACTGTTGACAATGTGTACGATGGCAACGCGGCTCCCGGTATTATTACCACTACGACCTACTTTCGAAGCAAAGCAGTACCAATTACCAATGCGGGTAAAATCCAAGGGGTTATACGGAAGGCCAAGGCCGAAGTACTACAACTCCTCGAAGAGTACACCAATGAGGGGTCGGGGTGGAGGGTGAGGCGGGTCGTGGCGCTAGACCTAAGTTTTGCAAGATATAAGTCTTTCCGAGGCAAGAGCTATTTTCCCACACCAAAGTAAATACCCCCTCGCACGGTCATTAATGTAAAGAATAAAGATAACCGATGCTTCGAGTGGGCCATATTAAGCGCTATGTATCCAGCAGATCAAAATCCGGATCGCCCAACTAAGTATCAGGCCCACCTCCACGAGCTAAACTTCGATGGTATAGAATTTCCAGTGAAGGTCACAGATATCGACAAGTTTGAGCGTCAAATCCCAACTATAAGCGTCTCAGTCTTCGGGTGGGATAAAGCTTTGTATCCAATTCACATTTCAAACCGGGCCAGTGTCCACAATATTGACCTTCTACTACTGGCCGACGATGCAAACGCAAACGCAAATGAAATTCATTTGCAGGCTCATTTGCGGAATTATCACTATGTCTGGATCAAGGACTTGGCCCGAATGCTGTACAAAAACAGCGATCATAAAGAGCGAAAGCACCAATGTCGCCGCTGCCTACACATATTCTGTAGACAAGACTTGCTGGATGCCCATATCAAAGATTGTCAGGGCATTAGTCAGAAGCCTCAGCGGATTGAGATGCCAAAAGAGGATGAAAATATCCTCAAATTCCAGAATCACCACAAACAGATGCGAATCCCGTATATCGTTAACGCAGACTTCGAGGCTCTAAACATACCAATCGAAGGTCCAGTCATGAACCCCAGCGAGAGCAACACCAGACAGATAGTTGAGCAGAAACCGTGTAGCTTCTGTTACATAGTGGTTCGATGCGATGGCCGCACCAAGAAGCCGGTGCTATATCGTGGAGAGAACGCCGTGCCAGAGTTCCTGCAACGACTACAAGGCGAGCTAGCCACTATCAAACAAAGGCTGGCCACCCCAGCTAAGATGGTTATGTCACCGGCCGATCGCCAATCATTCCGCGAGGCTACTGAATGTCACATCTGTGGAGCAGCGCTCGAAGCGGACAGAGTTCGTGACCACTGCCACATTACCGGTAAGTACCGAGGTGCTGCTCACAACGCCTGCAACCTCAAACTTCGAAAATATCCCGATAAGTGTAAGCTACCGGTGGTCTTCCACAATCTGCGAGGTTACGACAGCCACCTCATAATGCAAGCGATAGGTAGCTGTGAGGCCGCACAGGATGAGGAAACTGAAATTAACTGTATTCCAAACAATATGGAGAAGTACATGACATTCAACATAGGACAACTACAGTTCATCGACAGCCTCCAGTTTCTAAACAGCTAGTTGGATAAATTATCAGGAAATCTGTCGCTAGAGGATTTGAAAGTGACAACGGCATATATAAACAATGATAGGACAAAACTAGATCTGTTGAGACGAAAGGGCGTATATTGTTACGAGCACATTGACGATTACCACCGCTTCGCAGAAGACCGACTTCCACCCAAAGAAGCGTTCTACAGCAGGCTGTCCCGAGAGAACATCTCTGATGCGGATTATGAACCCGCCCAACGAGTATGGAATGAATTCGATTGTAAAACTCTGGGTGACTATCACGACTTGTATCTCCGAACGGATGTACTCCTACTAGCCGATGTATTCGAGACCTTTAGAGACACATCGATGAAGCACTACAGTCTCGACCCGGCTAACTACTTCAGCCTACCAGGAATGGCCTGGGACGCTTTGCTGAAAAAGACGAAAATCGAACTCGAACTTCTCACCGATATAGACATGCATTTATTCGTAGAGAGAGGACTTTGAGGTGGAATCTCGATGGTATCTAAGCGCTTCGCAAAAGCCAACAACCCACAATGCCCCGACTACGATACCACGAAGCCAGACAACTGGATCATGTACCTCGACGCGAATAATCTTTACGGCTGGGCGATGCAACAGCCACTGCCGGTTGGAGGATTCAGCTGGGAAAGTCCAACTCTCGACGAAGTGTTGGAAACTCCAGACGACGCGCCTGAAGGCTTCCTGCTCGAACTCGATCTCGGGTACCCGGAGAACCTCCACGAATCACATTGCGACTATACCCTAGCACCAGAGACCCTGACAGTCCAAGAGGAGTGGTTGAGTGACTATCAGAATGTGCTTATGAACGAATTGGGAGGCAAGTTCACAAAGCATGTGAAGTTAGTACCAAGCCTACGACCTAAGGAGCGGTATGTGGTCCATTATAGAAATCTCAAGCTCTACCACTCGTTGGGCCTACGAGTTTCTAAAATTCATTGTGTCATTAAGTTTAGACAGGAGGCATGGATGGCTCCATATATCGAGATGAATACGAAATTGAGAGCGAAGGCAACGTCAGAATTTGAAAAAGACTTCTTCAAACTGGCTAATAATGCAGTTTTCGGAAAAACCATGGAAAATCTTAGAAAAAGAATCAGGGTCAACCTGGTACCGACCTCAAATGTTGACAAACTTCGTAAACTAATTGCTGACCCGGCCTACATATAACACAAAATCTTCAACGACCAACTCGCCGCGATTCATAGTTTGAAGAGCAAACTCAAGTTAAACAGACCTGTATATGTCGGCCAGGCGGTCCTCGACCTCAGCAAGCATCTGATGTACGACTTCTGGTACAACGATGTGAAAAACCAATACGGTGAAAAAGCCCAGTTGCTATATACAGACACAGATAGCCTGTTATTTCAGGTGGAAACTCCGAACGCCTACGCCGATATGTGGAATAAAAAACACCTATACGACCTCTCCGAGTATCCTAGAGACAGCCCGTACTACGACGCCGAGAACAAAAAAGTCGTGGGTAAGTTCAAGGATGAATGTAACGGAGTGGCCATCGCTGAATTCGTAGGATTGCGTCCGAAGATGTACTCGATCTTAAAATCGGGCGGTTCAGAAATCAGGAAAGCAAAAGGCGTTCAGAGAGCAGTTGTGAAGAAGGATCTGCACCACGAGCTATACAAGAAATGCCTGTTCGAACGAGAAGAGATACGGCACACACAAGTCGTGATTCGAAGCCACGACCACCAGATCGGAGTGTACGAGCATAATAAGATCAGCCTCTCTCCATTAGACACAAAAAAGTGGATATCTCCGGACGGAATAACAACGCTGGCATATGGTCACTATAAAATTAGCGACGGTTAATTATTCTTTCGGGTGGTAACTCAGTGCCCATAGGCACCAGAAGCAGCTCCTCACGTACGAATCCGCGGGCAGGCCCATCAATTAGATGGTATAAAGCCGGTTGGCCAGCCTGCCGAACAACATCTAAAATAGCGTGGATGGTGAGCGACCAGTTAGGGTCGGTGGCTCGTTTGGTACCACCCTCAAGCTCGCCGGGAGCGTACAAATATCGGACGAGAACGTCGTGCCCGAGAACAGGCTCATCCAAGCCCCATAAGCGAGTTTTAGTTTGTGAATGAGAGGGCTTCTGTGTCACTTTAGCAGCTTTCATCGCTTCAACCGGCTTCATGTCGAGCAAGCGCGTCGGCTCATCGTTTAGTGCAGCCACAACTTCGGGCAACCGGCGAACCCATTCTACTGACCGTTCGGATGAGCCTCTTGCAGCCAGGAGCAATTCCTGAGCGTACTGGGCACCGAAAAGTCGCTCGGCCAGTGTTCGGTTGAAACGTTCAACGATTCCCTGTTGACGATGGTTACCGGCCTGTCCGCGTCTTACAAGAACGTCGTGCTTCGCCAGCAACGGTGTAAAAACACCCATAAATTCGCGACCAGGGTCGACCTGAAAGAGTCGAGGCCAAGTTAGTGGGCCCCGCTTGTAGATCCGGCTTAAAGCGGCGGCGACTTCAGCCGCACTTTTATCAGTCAACGGTTCAGCTTCTTTGTATCTTGAAGCAACATCGACAACAGTGAGAGCGTATTTGTAAGTCTTTCGACCTACTTTATCGTGAGGTAAAAACAAGAGATCGGCTTGGTGTACGGCGTTTGGGCGATTTTCCTCGAACTTTGGACGCGGTATGCGATGTGGAACGGGTAGATAAATCTGCCACACAGCTTGTTTCTTTAACCAATCACGAGCCTCCGCCTCGGAAACTTTGGCGGCTGAGGCCAGTTTCTTCACCGCAGCCTTACCTCGCCAGTAACCTCTAGGGCTGTAATAGACGGCTGAAAGGTGCTTAGACATTTCAGTAAAACTATATATTACAAACAGGTAAACACATACACAAATGATTTTAGTTTGCGTCTTCGCTGGCTCTTCGTTCTGACACCCATCCCCAGCCTCGACTTTGCTGACATAATGGCTGATACCAGCCGGGCATCTTTCTTTTCATAATCTGGAGTTTCATCGGTGAGTGCGATATTCGACGCGGCTGCAGCGAGGATGTCATCTGCGTGGTTACGCCCTGGGGTATCTTTATGAACTGCGTAAGCCACATCATGGTGGAGGCACGCACGGTCGAGCTGATTAATTGCATGATAGTGCTGTGACAACCGTTTATCGAGTTTTGTGAATGGTCCACAATAAGAGTACTTTCCTGTATTCTGAAAAGAACCTCCCGGATTATCTTCCGAAGACATACCGGATGGAAGGCTCATATGCATCTCAGGCAGAGGAAGAGCGTTGAGGGCCCTATTCAGCAACGAGCCTCCATAAGTCTCACGAGACTTATGCTTCCGCACTTTAGAAGGCAAAATCTGGCTCTTCTTTGCACCACAGTCGGCACACGTTCCCTTCTTGGCTGGCCGACCGTTTCGTAACTCGACGATTGTTTCATTTGAAGTCTCAGTATGTTTCTTACATCGTAGGCAATACATTGTTTTCGTTGAATACAATCATAACTCGTTGTCTCTATATTGAAATAACAAATTTCGATCTCGAAGCCGACGATGGAAAAAAAACACCACCATTGGCTGTTACCATCAAGCATACGGTGTATAATCTGTGGGCCTAGCGGATGTGGGAAAACAAACCTACTGCTCAACCTTCTGTTGAAGAAGGGGTACCTGCGTTTTGATCGGCTGTATCTATACTCAAAGTCTCTGGGACAGGAAAAATATCAGTTTCTTCGGGACTTGGATAACAGAACTCGAAAAAGTTGCCGGGAAGGAAGTGGCTTCCTTTCACTCTTGCTCAGATGAAATAGTTCCAGTTGAATCATTAAATAAGAATGCCAGAAGCCTTCTAGTTTTCGATTACGTCATGCTTGAAAAACAGTCGCCCATCGAAAGGTATTTCACTATGGGTCGACACGGCGGCGCGGACTGCTTCTACTTAACTCAGAATTACTTCCGCATTCCCAAGCAAGCCATCCGTGACAATGCTAATCTTATCGTCCTCTTCAACCAGGATAGCAAGAATTTGCGCGCCATTCACGATACGTTCGTAGGCGGCGACATGTCTTTCGCTGAGTTCCGTACATTTTTCAGCGAGTGTGCTGCCCAGCCATATGGATTCGCAGTCATAGATTTGACGTCCAAGGTGTGCGATGGAAAATATCGTTGCGGGTTCGATCGCTTCTATAGACCTATGGCCAATTAAAAGGCGTTATATCGCAAATGAAATTCATTTGCGGCTAGATAAAACACCCTTAGTTTTGCGTAAGCCACATGGCTTTTTCGTTTTTTTTTTTTAAATCTTGCATATGGCTAAAACCACTTTTTTCGCTTTAAAAAATCTATAATAACAGTTGTGTGTTTTAACAAGTTTTTGGCAAAATGAAGGAAAAAGAAAAAAATAAAAAATAAAAAAAATAAAAAATTTAAAATAATATAAAAAAAATAAAAAAAAATAAAAAAAATAATAAAAAATAAAAAATAATAAAAAAAATAAAAATAATAAAAAAATAAAAAATAATAAAAAAATAAAAAATAATAAAAATTAAAAAATAATAAAAAATTAAAAAATAATAAAAAAAAATAAAAAATAATAAAAAAATAAAAAATAATAAAAAAATAATAAAAAAATAATAAAAAATAAAAAATAATAAAAAATTAAAAAATAATAAATAAAAAATAATAATAAAAAATTAAAAATAATAAAAAAAATAAATAAATAAAAAATAAAAAATAATAAAAAATTAAAAATAATTTAAAAAATAATAATAAAATAATAAAAAATAAAAAATAATTAAAAAAATAAAAAATAATAAAAAATAATAAAAAATAATAAAAAAAATAATAAAAAATAAAAAATAAAAAATAATTTAGCAATTTGTTAACAATAGATTGAGGTTTACTCTGAATTAGCGATAGAAAGTTTGATTGTTGGCGAACATTGCTCAGGCACCGGCAGCAAATCTTGTCCGAATCGAAAATTTTGGTCATTGAACTATTTATTCGTCATTGAAAAACATTTTTGTCATTGAAAAACGTTTTTGTCATAATTTTTTTCAATGACGGAAGTGGATGGTAAACGAGGCTCTACACGCGGATTGGCCAGAACTAGGCTACTAGACATGGATTGGACGTTATGAAATGCTATGAAAGATGGACGAAGTCTGTAGAGGGTTAGGGCTAGGGTTAGGGTTAGGGTTAGGGTTAGGGTTAGGGTTAGCCAATGTTATAACAGCGAACGCAAGACTGTATTTTTATACCAGATTCTGAATATAAAACAGAAGGCTATTGTTTTTTCAACAAAAGATCTCTTCATTTTAAAAATAACAATTACTTAAGGAAACGATGTAGCTAACATATAAACCATATATCGTCGACATACAACCAAAATGTGGACCAAAGTTTCGTCTAAGCAGGAGCGAGACGCGTTAACTCAAGATTATTTAGCTCGTAGAAGTCGGCTGAGACAGCGTTTTGTGGACGAGAAATTAAGTGATTCAAATCTTCTTTATGATACGACAAAGCTTTTTAAACCCATCGCCACAGCCACGGCTGAATCACAAAAAGAAACTTCTAAAGAGCTGGAGAAAGTTACCAACGCGTTACAAAATTTGCCGGCGCAAATTGCAGAGTCTGGTAATTTTAACCCGATATCAGCTTTGTTCGGTGATTCTACAGGAACGTCTGTTTCTGCTGCTGCTCCAACGGCTGCTCCAGCGACTCCAGCGCTTCCAGCATCCCGAATTCCCCCCGCATTGTTAGTCGATCCAAACAAGTATCTCAACGTCGCGGCAATCACACGGCATGGGTTTAAACCTCCTAGCGAGCTCGACCTGAACGACACGGCAGCTGTGAAACAGATTATTCAGGCAGTGAACCAGTACAATAGAAACCCACTTGGCAAAGAGAAAATGAAAGCCACAAATCGTTCAGATGAAGAAAAGGCCGCTTCGCTGACTTTAGATATTAAAGCCCTAAAAGACTATAGAGAACGAATACGTTTTTTGGAGAAAGGCCATAAACTCACTAAGCAGGGGAAAGGTTTTGTTGTTCAAGCCGTTCCTCTGAAACTACAAGATAATGCGTTGGGGGAGCTCTCCGTTGACCCCATTGCGCTGTCTGCTGGTAGACTGAGAGTGTTTAAAGGTGGCAACCTCGTACTCGAATCGCCTGCTGATGAATCGCTGTTCAGCCTGTTAACAAAACGATTCGTTAAGACAAAGATGTACTCACCTGAGTCAATACAAACGTTTCGAAATCTAGTTCAGATGTCTGGTCTGCCTATTCATGGCCGGAAAAGTAAAAAGTTCCAGCTGATTCGTGGCGGGGCGGTGCAATTTTATAATGACCCAAACGCCCTGGTAGAGAGGTTGCAGCTTTTGGTGGCCTCTAGGACCGCGGGAAACACTGGTCTCGGCAGCGAAATCTCCGCCATTCTTGACGAGTTACTGCGTTCCGGTGCGATCTCCAAGGAGCTGGCACTCGAATTGAATAGAAACATGCTCATAAAATAAAGTACACAAGATGGAACGCTCGGAGAAACTGCTCGAAGAAATTCGAGAACTTTTCCAGCCTAAGGAAAATTTTAGTATAGTTGTTTCCTCAGATACTACAGGGTGGACCACGGCTTTCTCACCGCCGTTGTACCTGGATCCAAAAAGACGCTTTGAGCTTGCTTTGGTCAATCTTGAAACTTATAATTCGATTCCCAACATCGATAGTACAAATAACAAGTTCGTCTACAGCTCCGACAATGGTGTGACGTGGAAGACGATCATTTTGCCCGACGGAAGCTACGAGATCGCACAGATTAATGATTAAATCGGTCAGCAGTTAGAAAAGCAAAATCCGCCGACAGGTGTTGCTCAACTCGGCTTTAATTCTCCTATTACCATAGGAGCTAACGCATCTACCCTACGCGCCTTCATAAAAATTGTGAATGCTCTATATAAGGTAAATATGGTGCAATCTACTATCAGGCAAATGCTCGGTTTTAACCCTCAGAGGCTTGGTCAAGGTTATGAAGAGGGAGAAAATCCAGTCGATATTCTCCGGGTGGACACAATCCTGGTAAATTGTGACATTATCTCTGGACCGTATCGAAATGGTAGCCAGCTGCCAGTAATCTACAGTTTTTTCCCGGATGTGTCGCCGGGCTACAAGGTAATCGAGTCTCCGAAAAATCTGGTGTACCTACCAGTTGCACCGGCTGGTAACGTACAGGGCATTCGTGTGTGGCTGACCGACCAGAATGGTGAACAATTAAACCTCCGCGGTGAGACAGTAACTATAAGGTTTCACATCCGCAGTGCGTAAATGTTCACACTTAAATATTCTCATGTTTGTTCTTGGAATTAAAAAGCGGCGTCGTGTCGTGGGTGGTGGACTTTTCGACTGGATACCCAAAATCGCGGGCTTGCTAGGACGTGCCGGATCCTTCATTTCGGCTAATAAAGGTGTAATAACAAACGTTGCCGATGTAGTTGGTAATGTTGTGAAAGCTGGGGCCACAACGGCGTCTGCCGTCAGGCAAATCGTTGATGCCGTGAAAGCGAGACGCGCTGTTGCGGGCGCAAAAGCACCAGTAGCGGTTCCCGCACCTTTGGAGAAGGCGCTCAGCGACAAGAGCATCGAATACTTGAAACAACTGGCTGTAAGTCCGCCACCCGTTGTTCCGACAATGGCTGACATAAACAGCCACATTGCTGGATCCGGTTTCAAGACTATAAAGCCGAGTCGTGGTGGCAGGGGTCTGTTTCTCGCAAAATGAAAAAAAATTCCGACTAATTCACAAAACGCAAAAAAATGTTTTACCCGCCATATATGAATCTCATTTCGTAAACGCAAATGATTTTCATTTGCTGATTCATTTACAGCATGATTAATAATTGAAGCTTGAACTTTTTTACTTATAATAATGGCAGCATTTGACATGCCGAGTGAAATGTTGGACATCGCTTCGGCGGTGCCCGATGACAATAGCATTGAATCGTTTGAATACCGCGAGTATGAGTCACAAAACCCTGCGGCTATTAATAACGGCCAGGCCATACAGATAGACATCCAGAGCCAAGACATTTTCACGCAGCCTTCCAAGAGCTACCTTCTTGTGGAGGGCAGGCTTACATCTACAGGCGCGGCTTACATCGCAGACTCGTTGGTGTCATTCATCAACAACGCCATCCCGTACATGTTTTCTCAGATTCGATACTTGGCTAACAACACCGAGATAGAGAATGTCATGTCTCCTGGGCAAGCCACGACGATGAAAGGCATGCTGGTATACGGCGATGATTTTTCCAAAGCCGAAGGTTTAAACATGTGTTGGCAAAAGGACACAACCGCGGCGGCGGCGGCTCTGAATCTCGGCTTTGAGAACCGTCGACAGATGATCATTGGCAAACCTGTCCCTATCGGTACTTTTTCATTCATCGTTCCCTTAAGACATCTATTCGGTTTTTGCGATGATTATCACAAGGTCGTATACGGGATTAAACACTCCTTACTGCTGAGCCGGCAGGGGAATGCAGACGCGATCTTCAAGGAAGCCGCTGCGACCAATGGCCAGATCACGCTGACTAAACTCTCCTGGTTCATGCCGCATATAATACCCGCTCTGGAGTATAAAAGCGTGCTTATGAAGCAGATTGAATCAAAGGTTAAGGTACCTGAAGCATTCCACGCCATGCAATGCGACAACATTGCGGTGCCACGAGCGACGACTTTTCCCTGGCGTTTGAGCGTTAAGTCGGGTACGGAAAAACCGCGGTGGATTCTTGTTGCTTTTCAGACTGGAAGGAATGCACATCAAGGCCAGAATCCGGCACTGTTTGACCATGCACAGGTTCGCAACATTTTCGCTTTGCTCAACAGCGATCGCTACCCGGTGGTTGACATGAATCTCGACTTCACCAAGAGGACAACCTCTCGCGCTTACAAGGCCCTACGTGACTTCAAGGAAGAATATTGCGGTATAGACGAGCGTGAGTCGTCATGTCAAGTAACACCAATCAACTTTGTAGATATGTTTCCGATCTTCGTCCTGGACGTGCGCAGGCAATCGGAACGACTAAAAACCTCTGTACAGGACATACAAATCAAGGTGGACTTTAACGAAGTGGTACCAAATAATACGACAGCATATGCAGTCCTGATCAGCGACCGACTCCTGAATTTTGAATCGGATGGCAGCAAATTCAACGTCGTCTACTGATTCCCATAATCACATTTAGAAAAATGGCCCTCTTCTAGATATATTTTTCGCAAAAATGAAAACTGAATACGTTGCGTTCGGCCTTTCGCTGACCGAAGGGCAAAAGCAAACATTGGCTAGAGCTGCACGCGCCGGCATTGGCGCCACGATCCGGCTCACTCATGACCAGCTTCGTGGAGACGATAAGCTCGCGCTCACAAAAGTTCAAGCCGCCCGAATCGCGAAGAAGATTTCGGAAGGCGTTGGCATGGAGCTGAGATTCACCAAAACGCAACTGAAAAAGATGACGAAAAAAATGGGCGGCTTTCTTCCGCTACTGGCTCTCCTTCCGGCGATTTTCGGCGGTTTATCCGCGGCTGATGCATTAGCTGGTGGGACCGCTGGGGTAGTAAAGGCTGTGCAGAGCAAACAGGCCAGCGACGCTGCACTGGCAGAGGCGGCGCGTCACAATCGCGAACTCGAAGCTCAGGTCCGCGGGACTGGTTTATATCTCGGGCGTGAGACTCATGGCGGTTGTTGCCCAATGTGTAAAGGATCGGGTCTCTACATCGGACAAAAAAACTAAAACCTCTTAGCAACTTCGATATAGAGAAAGTTGCCAGGGCGCTGCCGCATTTCCGCGGTGTTTTCATGCGAGATGGTCTGCATGCCGTAGCTCGTGAGAAGGAGTGTGGAGTTGTTAATTTAGATTCTGGTTCCGGCGATGGTACTCACTGGGTTGCCTATTGGATAGATGGACCTACAGCCGTCTATTTTGACAGTTATGGGCTGGATCCGCCTCTCGAAATTTCGCGATATTTAAACCGTTTCATAAAAACTCAAACGTTCCAGCTACAGGGGCCCGAAGATGTGGTATGTGGTCATCTCTGTCTTCTCGTGCTAAGAGAGCTCGCTGCCGGAAAGAAATTTGAAGACATCGTGCTTGACCTATGTTAGACTTCCGTCACCCTTTTTTGTATAAAAAATGCCGGTTGATAAATTTGGAAGAGACGGTGGAGGTGGGGTGGGAGGGGGGCAGATAAGCGCCGCTGGGCTCGTCCACAAGGCGGGTGATACCATGTTGGGAATTCTATCGGCTGGAGGTTTTCGGCTGACAAACGTGGGGACTCCTACGACGGACACGGACGCCGCGACAAAGGCTTATGCGGACATCGTAGATCAGGACAACTTACAAATCACCGGTGGAACGATGTCTGGCGTTCTAAAAATGGGCGGTCACAAAGTAACTGGGCTGCCCACAGACGAAGCAGCGTCTGAAAGCGACGCAGCGAGCTGGGCACAAGTGGTACGATACGCAGACCAGAAGGCGACCGCAGCCGAAAATCATGCAGACCAGAAGCTTATCGATGCCAGACAGTACACGGACGAGAAGAATGCGGGGCTGAGAGATTCCGTTAGGCAGTATGCGGACGACAAGGACCTTATTGTCAAAAGTTATGCCAACGAGCAAGATGTTATCGTCAGGAACGTGTGCGTGCTGAAATCAGGCAGCGTAATGACTGGAAGTTTAGTTATGGGCGGCCACCGAGTTACTGGGCTCCCAACAGAAATTTCAGGATCCGATAGCGACGCAGCGAGTTGGAAACAAGTGTCAACAGCGGTCGCTGGCGCTCTAGTAAAACTCGATAGAGTACCCACGGAGTCGTTGCATGTGGTGAATAAGCGGTATGTAGATTCCCGCGACGCTTCTTACAGACAGTACGTGGATGAGAAGGTCACCACCGCTAGAAGATATGTGGACGAGAAGCATGCTATCGTAAGAGGCGGGCATGTGCTCAAAACCGGCGATTCTATGACTGGTGATTTGACCATGGGTGGTAAAAGAGTGACTGGGCTGCCAACAGAAATTCCAGGATCTGATAGCGACGCCGCGAGTTTGAAACAGGTGACGCAGCTGATCAGCAACGCCACTAAGAATAATGATACGGCGCCAGCTGGACCAAAGTACTTGACTAACAAACGGTATGTGGACGCGAAAAACGCTGAGATTGGAGCTTCCGTTAGACTCTATGCGGACCAGAAAGCTGAAGCTACTAAGAGGTACGCCAACGAGCAAGATGTTATCGTTAGGAGCGCATGCGTGCTTAAAGCTGGCGACGTAATGACGGGTGATTTAACCATGGGTGGTAAAAGGGTTACCGGGCTCCCTACGAGCGCAGCAACGTTCGAAAGCGATGCGGCGAGTATGGCACAAGTATCGAAGCTGATCGCCGACAACATGACAAAGAGTGATAGAGTACCAACAGAACCGTTGCATGTTACAAATAAACGATACGTTGACGTGAAAAACGCTGAGATTGGAGCTTCCGTTAGACTCTATGCGGACCAGAAAGTTGAAGCTGCTAAGAGGTACGCCAACGAGCAAGATGTTATCGTTAGGAGCGCATGCGTGCTCAAATCCGGCAGTACCATGACCGGTGATCTGGCTATGGGTGGTAAAAGAGTGACTGGGCTACCAACAGAAATTCCAGGATCTGATAGCGACGCCGCGAGTTTGAAACAAGTGGCGCAGCTGATCACCAACGCCACTACGAAAAATGATACGCCGCCCTCGGGACCATGGTACCTGACTAACAAGCGGTATGTAGACAGTGAGATAGCTAATGAAAGGCGATACGCGCAGAATATCAAGATTCTCAACTGCAGCGGCCATATTCCGCCCCTATCCAGAAACGTTTCCGAAACGGGTTTTATTGCCTCAGCCAACGAATCTTTACCCACTAACCCGCCTCATATGGCATTCAACTCGGGTGTGAGAGGTGAGTGGAAGACGGCGTCCACATCGAGAGCCGATATTGATGCTCAGGTTAGTGGGACTTGGTTACAGATTGAATGCCCGACGGCTGTGCGAGTATGGAAGGTTAGTCTGGCTGGGGGATCTAGTCCTACTGCACCACGTATCACGTCCTGGAAGATTTATGGGACTCCACCCGATAGTGCAAATAGATTTGATGCGCTCATCACCTCCAATGTCACTTTGACTAATTCTGCACAAGAGTTCACCTTCACAAATGACAGTGTATACAAAAAATTCAGGCTGATGGTCTTGGCCACCAGCCCACCACAACCTACTTTTGGAATATCCAACTTCCAGATCTATACATATTTTAGACACGGGGACAGTCAATAGTATAGAAAAATATGACTGACACGCACTACAAGATTCGAGGGTATCTCCGTCAACACGGAGAAATAGACATGTGTAAATGCAGCGTAGACAGTCTAGGTGATGTAGGCCACTGGGGTTACGACATCCCAAAGCCCACCGCAGAGCTATTGACCGCGGTGCCTCAACAGCACATCGACTTCGTGTCTGACGATTACCACAACCGCGATATCTATACGGCGGCCGGAACGGTAACCACGAGTGCGTGGCAAACTCTTCCATTGACCGCTGCGCGTTTTCCGTGTATAACTTTGCAAACCACCAATGAGGGGGTTTCGTTAGAGTGCGGGTTCTGGAAGCTTACAGTCTTTGGTGTTTGCGGTGGTGATGCAACAGTTCGCGTTATAGCACCGGCAACTGCTGGTGGTAGCATCGATCGTACAGTCGATATTTCAAGTGGGCAATTTGATGTAGCTAGGGCAATATTCATTCCAGGACAAACGAGTTTTAGAATTGAAGGCAAAAAGAGAGGCATTGAAAGTACTTCATCTATCGACTTAAACATAACGTTACTGATAGAGCAACTATAAAAACTATGTCTTTGTACCCAACGCTTACGGAGTCAACAATTTTGTCAGACACAACGTCGCAAACATTTCGTCTGCAGAAGATCGGCGAAATAGAAGCCTTCCTGAGGTCAGAGGCGATAAGTCGAGGACAACTGTGCAAAAAGTATAAGAGGGTTGTAGATGTTGCTAATGGGGCCTCGGCCGGCCTTGCTATGGTGAGTCTTGGAACTGGGGTGGGTGGGGCAGCTATGTTAGCCACTGGTATTGGTTTTATTCCTGGTATTGTTCTGGAGAGTTTAGCCATAGCGACGAGTTTTCTGGATATTATTGGAAATGTTATTAGTAGAAGTTTTGTTGCTAAAGCTTCAAAACACGACGAAATTTGTATTTTGGCGGAAAGTAAGCTAAACACTGTTCATGACCACATTTCTAAGGCGTTGGAGGACACGGCTATTAGCGATGAAGAGTATAAGCTTATTCTGGGAGAGGAGGAGAAATATAGAACGATGAAACGTGATATACAAAGCAAGAATGGAAAAAAGAGTTGCCGAGTCAAAGCAAAGACTAGATGCTGGCAGAACTAATCAAGAAACTAACCAGCGCTGGGTCTTGCCCGCGAACCTCAAAATAAAAGTTTTCATCGTAGGTGGTTGGAGTAGTGAGTCTGTAATTCCTAGCGCGCCACCGCCGTACGATTAGTGGGCTATAATTTTTACTGGCACACTCCAATGGTTTGGCCGGCCTCGTGGGAGGTTCTCGGCCTGCAGCAAACGACACTTTTTGCGGCTTGATGTGTTAAGGCACATTTTTTTGTTTTTTTGACTGAATTCAAAGTGGCTCGGCTTGCAGGTTTTTGGTGGTGCAATTCGTACACCAAAAAAATAGATCTGCTATAGAGTCCACACACTCTCTGGAGGCCTAGATGGTGTAGACCGGCATCCTCTTAATTCAGTGAAATAACGGAGTGGTGGGGATAAAAAAAATTGAGGGGTGGAGACCGTCCCCCGGTATTTTTGATTGAACAACGGGGTGATTTAAAAACCCCAGTTCCCATCTACTACAGTACATCGTAAACAGTTTTAAATTCATAAATATCTGTTCTATATTTTAAATTTCGTCAACACTTTTTGGTTGAACATAATTAGGCCTATATTAGAGGCCTGCTATGCAATTTTGGAACCAGGCCTACCAAATGTTAATCCGGCCCTGAGTAGAGAGTGACATTGCTAATTTTGGTGACTACAGGAACTGTGACAGAGGCGCAGTCTTTTAGAAGTCAGTTGAATCGATAGAATCAAGTTCACATTGTTGCTGGAAATGGCATTTAGGAGGAGTGACACTTCTCCTTCGGAGGCGGGAGGGTGATTTTGGAGCGATGACTGAGAGGCAGGAGGGCATAAGGTCGAGAAAACACAGTTAATCAGTACTGGAGGAGCCAATTGGAATGTGTGAATATTGTAATGTGAAGCGAAGTGATGAGATTTTGTCAGAGAAAAATGAACAGAAGGAATCAGCTATTGAGGGGGAGAAAGGAAGCTAAGCAGTGGGGAGAGAGACTTTGCGACGGAGAGATGTGACAGCTCTCCAGTGATGTCTTGGGTTTGAGGAGCGAGAATGGATTTCTGACGAATAAAATTTCATTTTGGAAGCAGCGATGAGTTTATGCTATCGATTTGTGACTGATTTCAGGGTATTGCTCGAGGGCTTTTGCGCCAACAGACCGGATTTCTTGAAAAGGTCTTTAAAGTTGACGAACTTAGCAAAGAATTTCCGCCCTAAGCGGAAGTTGCGTCTCATTTGCCGTCGACTACGGAATCCAATAATATTAATTGACATCAGTGGACCTATAAGTCTGTTAAGTCTATTTTCTTTGTTTAGTGAACGAACAGAGAATCAGTGTTGTTGTTGGCGCTGCGATTGTCAACGTAATTACCTGATTGCTGCGGGGCTGTTTTCGCTCCTGTTACCTTGAGTCGGCGCTGAATCAAGGAAAGGCTTCGACGAAGATGATCAATGCGTATGACGACCTTTATGAAATCACAAGCAGACCGGATGGTACTCGATCAGATAATTTCAAGAAATTCTACTCGTCTTAATGTTCGTGCTATTATACCTTGTAACCTCTAAGTTTACGTGTGCGTGTGAGCCTTACTGATCCAAGTGTTGCCGTGTATCTTCCTATTCGTGTGTCTTTCTATCCGTGTGTCTTTATATGCGTGTATCTTTCTATGCGTGTATCTTTCTATGCGTGTATCTTCCTATGCGTGTGTCTTCCTATTCGTGTGTCTTTCTATACGTGTATCTTTCTATGCGTATCTTTCTATAAGTGTGTCTTTCTTTGCGTGTGTCTTTCTATTAGTGTGTCTTTCTATGCGTTTGTCTTTCTATGCTTGTGTCTCTCTATGCGTGAATCTTTCTATGCTTGTGTCTTTCTATACGTGAATCTTTATATGCGTATCTTTCTAAGAGTGTGTCTTTCTTTTCGTGTCTTTCTATGTGTGTCTTTGTATGTGTGTGTCTTTCTATGAGTGTGTCCTCACATGAGTGTGTCTTTCTATGCGTGTATTTTCTATAGCCTACGTTTGTCCTTCTATGCGCGTGTCTTCCTATACGTATGTCTTATTCGTTTGTCTTTCTGTGTATGTTTGAAATGATCTCCCCTCAACATTCCATAACTTGCGTTGATTAATTACTATGGACATTAAAACTAGACTTAATCGAACATTTCGAACTCGCAATTCCAGAAAACCGATTTCGGTTAGTAAATATTTACTACAATGGTCCACACAAATAAACCAGTTTCAAGTTATCCAGAATGCTCTTGTTCGCGCCGTCATTAAAACCCCTTACACCTCCACATTACAAAAACACAATGTCCTCATATCA
>OY744607.1:9670938-9770938 GCA_963556255.1 Allolobophora icterica | reverse complement strand
TCTCCGTCTATCTCAAAACTATCCCAATCTGCTGTTGTCATGACCTTTGTCTTCTTTATGTTGAAGTATAAACCAGCTTTTTCACTTTCTCTCCTGACCCTTCTTATCAGTTCTGCCAGATCCTCTTTTCTTTTTGCCATTAATTTTGTGTCATCCGCGTATCTAAGGTTATTCAGTGTCTTTCCAGCGATTTTTACTCCCTCAATTGCCCCCTCCAGTTCTGCCTTTCTCATTTTTTCTCATTATTGTTAAATATAATAATAATAATAATAATAATAATAATAATAATAATAATAATAATAATAATAATAATAATAATAATAATAATAATAATAATAATAATAATAATAATAATAATAATAATGATAATAATAATAACAATGATGATGATAATAATAATAATAGATTATCAATTATACGCATTTTCAATAATACCTTATGCCTGTGAATTTTTATCTCCGGGGGATGATTTTACACGATGGGGGATAGAAATGGTTTATCCCCGAATACTCTATACCGGTAGATTCCATCCGGGGGGATAAATTTATACATCCCCGGATAGTTTTATCACGCGACACCGGCCGTTTTGTCGCAGGCCGTTTTGGCGCAGGCCGTTTTGGCGTAGGCCGTTTTGGCGTAGGCCGTTTTGTCGCAGGCCGTTTTGGCGCAGGCCGTTTTGGCGTAGGCCGTTTTGGCGCAGGCCGTTTTGGCGCAGATAAACATAAATAAACGTAGTACATACAGTGATGGGCACTAAACTATTTTTTTTAAGTTAAACTAAAACTATTTTCCAACTGAAAAAAAGTAGTTAAACTAAAGTTGGCAACTGATTTTGGAAATTAGTTAACTAAACTAAAAAAAAGTAGTTAAACTTTTTCCAACTATTTTCCAACTATTTACGACAAACATTTTTGCAATAAAAGACGTTAAGTGAACTGTAATAATGCAAAGCGTCAATGACAATTTCACCTTCAAACTATGCAATGTGTACTGTTCTGGCATACAGTTACATGTGCATTGTAAGTAGTGTATGAATTTGAAAACACAGGCTGTAAAAGTTAAAACCATGCAGTGTTAAAATGTTTTTTTTGCTGACAGTGTTCAATGTTCACTGTGGAAAAATAGTTGCATATTGCTGATTTTTTAGTTAAACTTTTTAGTTAGCAACTAAAATTTTTTAGTTAAACTATGGTTTTAACTAAACTATTTTTTTAGTTAAACTTCTTCCTTAACTAAATTTTTTTAGTTAAACTAATAGTTAGCAACTTTTTAGTTAACTATTGCCCATCACTGAGTACATAACAGTAGGCAAGAAATGCTTAGTCATTTTTATTGCCTGTGTAAAAACGTATTAACCCAGCATATCGAAGGTTGTAAGAAATGTTCAAAGATGATACTGTTCAAAACCTGTAGCTGGATTAGCGATGAAAATTTCGTTCAAAATAGAAGCTGGATTAGCGGTGAAAACGGAGATCAAACTAGGAGCTGGATTAGCCATGAAAATGGAGGTCAAAATAGAAGCTGGATTAACGATGAAAATTAGATCAAAGTTGAAGCTGGATTAGCGTTGAAAATATAGCTGTCAGAGAACGAACAGAAGCAAATACAGAGGTAGACATCAAAGTATATATATTGTATCATATCTGCGCCAAAACTGTCACGCCAAAACGGCCATGGGCTAAACGTCCTGCGCCAAAACGGTCGCGCCAAAACGGCCGCGCCAAAACGTCCTGCTTCGCTCTGAGAGTTAGAAATGGATATGTTTCTTCCATTTTGCAGCACTTCATTTCTTCTCATATATCCTCATTTCTATAATCTTTCTTGAAAACTGATTCCGTGAATTTCATTATTTTTGGCTGTCACAGCATCGTCGATTGTTCATAAATGTATTGCGGAAATGTCACTCTTTAAATGCATGTGTCGTCTTTCGCTCAGTGCACATCATTCACGTAAGCATGTATAAATATGCTTCCTTGTGTGTCGACTGCTTCTGTAGTCTTCGTTACTGATTACTGATTCAGTCTTCAATTGTCTTTCGAATAGTCTACCTTCTTCTAGTAATTTTGTTTCATTGTATCACTTTGCGGTCACCTGCTTGTAAAGTGCCTCCTCAAATACCTGGAGATGAGTTTTCTTTAACTACAGATCTGATAATGACACTTGTGGGAGTCAAATTGGGGCGAGACGATGACGGAATCTAAGAATGCATCTAATGACGAAATAAAAACGAGCGATATTCCGTAACTGTTATATTGCAATGCACGGACGCCTTTGTGAGGTACTTGCAACCATAGTTTTGAAAACCGTTTTTTTCTCGTTTTTTATATTTTTCCAAAACACCTCTTTTTTCGTTTTTTTATTTCCTTTTCGTTTTTCTTCCGTCGCTTATTTTTTATATGTAACTTTATTTATGTATTTACTGTCTGTTATTTTTTTTCATTTTCTGTTTAATCTTTTGTCTGATGTTCCTTACGTTGTCTCCGTACTTTCAAGGATTTACGTCATCATTTGAGAAATACATACTTTATAAAAAAGCTTAATAGCACAGCACAACAAGAAATAAAATTGTAAAAGTTATTTCTAAGTTATCTAAAATGCCAAAAGAAAAGGGCGCGTTATGGATTCACGTTACTTTGATTAACGAGAAAGGCAAAAACTCAGCATTGGCTAAATTGAAATGCATTAACTGGGAGAAAGTTTACACTATGTAATCTATACCTACAAAGTTTAGTTTTTAATTGTGTTAGTTTAGTCAGCATGGACTTATGTGGACTTATGTCTACAATTTAAATTTGAAAAGATTTCAGTATTTTTAATTTCTCAATTTCTTATTAAACCAAACTAATAAGAAATAAAATAATTGTTGTAGATTTATGTTATTAAGTGTCTACTAATAAAGTTGTGTTATTTGCGAATTAAATTCTGTAAATAAGGTTTTTAATTTTAAATTGCAGTAGGGCCTTCAAGATGTGAAAAAGTCAAATTATTTTCTTTTGTCGTTTTTTCTGTTTTTCCTCGTTTGTCTTATTTGTTTGAAAAAATGAAGTTTTTTCCGTTTTTTATTTAGTTTCTATCGTGTTTAACAACTATGCTTGGAACGCGCCATATAAGTGTTCTGAGGTACAGTATGTATATATGTATCCCTGTATTCACACATGCATGCATATTAGTGTATATATATGTATGTATGCTTCCTAAGATAACAGTTACAGCTTACGACTTTCTGATTTAGAACGCAGTCATCTCCAATCATCGCACGGCTAATCAGGATTTACCGTTGAAGAATAATTCATCACTGTGATTCTGAGACGAAATCGGGATTGAATCTGTTCAAAACAGTAAAGATGAACAGCACATCGTCCATGAGTGTTTCGGTTAACGATTCGAGCAATCAATCATCACCTCAGACTCAGAAACCGCTTGACCTCAGATTCTACTCTAGTGTGGTTACCTTTGGCGTCCAGATCTTCAACACTTCAATTGGTGTCGTGGGAATCACTGGCAACCTGTTGGCTCTGGTCGTTTTTCTTGGACACAAGCCACTCCTCAAACGACCGGCCAACTATTTTCTCGTCAGCCAGTGTACAATCAACCTTCTCGTCAGCATCATGCTCATTCTGACGACAGTGCTCGAAGGACGTAACTGGCCACCGTCTATGGTCGTCCCAATGTGCTACCTATTGAGCTCCCGTTCATTCTTCGTCGGCCTGTTAATATCATCGATCTACAACATTGCAGCATTGACCGTTGAGCGGTACCTGGAGATTGTGCACCCGATCAAGCACCACCTGAAGATCAGCAAGGGCAAGGTCATCGCAAGCACCATCCTTTCGACTCTGATGGGCTTCATCACTGCGTTGAGCTTATCCTGTCCCACCGTGAAGATCATCGATGGAATCTGCACGCTTGGAAACTTCCCAACCATTGCACCCATGCGTCTTGTTTCCGTCGCCTACTTTCTCTCCGAATACTTCATCCCCATAATTGTCTTTACCTTCTGCTACACCAGCATGGCGCGCTCTCTACGCCGCATCTCAAAGATCACTCAACCTGGAAATGTCGCAGCGCAACCGATTGATCCGAAGATCTCTCGAGCCAGACGCAACATCATTAAGATGTTGTTTATCGTCGTTATTGCATTCATCATTTGTTCGACCTTCAAACACATTATTATAATGGTGAGTGTCTTCGGTAACATAGTGCTGGATTTGGGTGGCTTAACTTATAACGTGGCTTTAGTCTTGTCCTACTTTAACTGTTGTAACGACCCATTCATCTATGCTTTTTACTACGAGGAATTTCGCGTTGGTCTTCGTAAGTTATTCTGTCGTTTTCGGGTGATGCCGTCGGGATCAGGTACGACTAACTCAACTTAGATTAACAAATTAAGTAGTTCAACGTAGAGACACAGGTCAAGTAATTCAGATTAGAGAAACAGTTCAAGGAACTCCACTTAAGGACACGCGTTCAGTCGAGACACGTTGAGCCTAAATGTATTTAGTAATGTATTTTATATAGGCCTATCTATTGTTTATAGAAGTCGGCTTACTTAAATTGTAGTGCATTGTTCTACATAGACCCAGTTGTGGATATTGCAATTACTCTTTGCGACGGAGCAATGGCTGCTCCGTGATTTCGCTCCTTCGACGACCCATCGTCACCTGATCCTTCTCCTGGGTTAAAGTCTGACCAACGAACCCTCATCGCTATCGTCACTAACTTACATCACAACATACCTCATTTCGTCCTGTAGTCACTACGTCACTTCATTCACCGTTTCTCATTCCGCCGCCATTGTGTATATTGTATTTTTTTGTTTTGTATGTTGCAACACAAGATCACACAAGATCTTAAACGTATCTGCCCAACAAACCAGTTCAGATCCTTCAAAATGGAAATCGATAAATAGGGCTACCCAAATTTATAGGTATAAGCTTACCACTGATCAACCAAAACGCCCCGATTAAAATCTAAATATATAATAATAATGTTATTTAGATCGCAAATTGACATTGGGATAAATAATCGTTTCGTAATTTAAAGGATTGCATTTAAGTCAGCCAATTATCGTACATGATGGCAAAAACGCTTTGTTTTACATAAATAACGTTGTTCATGAATATGCTACATTCAGTTTTAATCATATGCACATGTATAACCTTATGCACGTCTTCTTATAGACCTACGACGATTAGATTTCTCTTTGTGTCTTGGCTTGTTTCACTATTTAGATTAATTCACTATTTAAAAAAATGCTACGTCAGTTTCTATGTTTAAAATGATTGCACTTGTCACAGTTGGCAATTAATTGTGCGCACATTGATATAACTAATTTTTTAAGCTCATGTTTGTTGACATGGACTTGACTAGTTAAGTAAGCATACGTTTAATTCTCTTAATTGGGATGTGCTTATTTTGTGTGTGTTTATTTTACCAAGTTCTTCTATGTAATCCTGTTTACAGTAATAGGTGCTCGGCTGATCCATGCTGATCATCTTATGCATTTTCAGTCACTAAGGCGTATAACAAGGCATTCCCACTTATTAGATTTGATAAAAGGAATCGTCGAACTTTTAAAAACTGTTGAATGTCCAAGGGTTTATTGAAATCATGTAATAAGAAGAACACATTATACCTAAAATATATAAAGAATCCAACTGAAACCAATAAGAATACATTTATAGTATATAGAAATAAATTTAAATCGATTAAAAACAAAGCTGTACAAAGCTATTATGCACTAGAATTTGCTAAATATAATAAAGATATCAAACAAACTTATCCACTCGCTAGTTAAATCTAAATCACATGATACTAAAGTTTCTTCGTTAACAATAGATGGTTCAACTATTACAGATGACGCAGTTATAGCCGATCAATTTAACAATTACTTCTCTGCAATTGCACAAAACCTCTCAGCCAAAATCCCTACCTCTACCAAAACTTTTATGACCTACATGAAACCTTCACTTCTTAACTCCATGGTTGTCAATCTGTAGCGCCATCCTATACTAAGAGTGCTTAGTGTCATGTTCTACACCCACGACTACTTTAGTTCTGTTTCATCTTGTCTATACTGGACAAGGAAATGCATAGGCCTATCTATTTGACTAGGGAAATGAACATAGAACACCTGTGTATGCATTTAAATGTATATGAATATAATTTATATATCAAAGTTAAAGCATGTAACAGTTCAATGTCTAGTTATCTTATGTCTATTTTGCCTTATGCCTATACCTAGCCAGCATCTTTGCTATCTAGATTTTATTGCCTATTGCTACCTCCCAGTAAGACCCTTTATTACGGAATGTTCTCACAGTTTGTTCCTCGTAGAAAAGCTGTCTTTCACCCGTTTGTTCATCTGATGAGTTCGCAGATCGGTTCGCAAATCGTCTAGATTCTCCCTCGTCGAAGCTCGACTATCCACCATTCTCGTGACTTCTCGTAGCTTGATGCCACTCTCGAAGAGACCGTCGTTACAACTCGAGTGCACGCTTTATTACTCCAGAGTAACGTACACTTCTCTCGCGAAGTAACTCTTTAAGTCCGTTGACAAGATCGTTTCGCAAATGTCGACTTCCTATGGCGGAAAGTCACGCCTCGCAACAGTTTGTTACGAGAGCGTTTCACTCGAATTATTCGATCCTCGCTGTCAAACGTCTCGACTTATAAACTCAACTGCATCGATCGTTTTACAAACAGATCATGTCGACTAACGATGCCTCCATCGACTTAGTCAAACATTCACCGAGTCGATATACTCCAGATCTCTAGAACGCCTTGTTCAGTTGAAATCAAAAATCGAACTGCCGCCTCTCCACGCCACTTCACCACGGTTGCTTGGTTACCGAGTCGTCAGCCGCTTCGCCATAACGGTTTTTGATCAGCTGTTCGTCCTGACCAATGAGGTGAGTCCACATCGTCTGCTGTCCTTTGCGTAGATATGATGAACCCCTCTATCTAATATTAATTAAACCCTATAATGCTGGCTTAGCTGCTGGCATTTTAATTAATTTACATTTATGTAGCTCTACTATCCTACATTATATAATTTAAATATATTCTTCTCTACACTATGACATCTCGTAGCATGTTGTGTAGCTGGGAATCATTGTGTGGTTTGGGGAGATCATGACACAATCCTACAACTCCTGAAGAACTTCTGGTACTAAACTCTACACTAAAATTGACTCATAGCTCTGGACCTGATCATTTGGATCCTAGTAGGCCTATTATTAGTCCAAACCTTTCTTTCATTATAACTCCATTAGTGGATATAATTAACTGTTCATTATCAACTGGTATTGTACCCGACGGAATGAAAATGTCAACAATAACTCCGATCTTTAAACAGGGCAATAAAGCGGATCCCACAAACTATAGACCGATATCTATATTGCCATACTTCTCAAAATTACTTGAAAAAGTAATGTATCAAAGATTATACAATTATATTACTACTAAAAATATACTGTACCCTTCCCGATATGGCTTTAGATCGGGACACTCCACCTCAATGGCTCTCCTGAACATACAGGATAAAATAACCCAGGCTATCGACAATAACGAATATGCAATAGATATCTTTTTAGATCTCTCAAAGGCATTTGATACTGTAAACCGTAATATACTCCTTAAAAAACTTGAAACCTACGGCATACGTGGTGTTGCTCTGTCTTGGTTCAAAGACTATCTTAGTAACCGGAAACAACAAGAAAAGTGTAACAATACGTTCTCCAGTTTTAAAGAAATTAGATTCGGAGTACCGCAAGGCTCTATACTGGGTCCCTTATTATTCTTAATATATATTAATGATCTCCCTAATAAGTCGTCTCTTCTCTATTTCATATTATTTGCAGACGACTCTAATGCATTTATTTATCACAAGCTATATGACAATGTATTTCACCAGATAAATCACGAGTTGAAATCCGTATCTGACTGGTTTAAAGCAAACAAATTATCACTTAATGTAAGCAAGACGAACTATATCTTATTTTCCTCCCACAGGAAACCAATTCCACACTTAAAAGGCACGGTTTTAATAGACAATACTGTCATTCCACAAGTGCAATCTGTAAAATTTCTGGGCGTCTCTCTGGACCAACACATCACTTGGAATGAGCACATACACCAAATATCATTGAAAATACCCAAAAATAGGTATAATATCGCTATTAGCTTACTTATTACCAACCAACATTCTGCGTACTCTATACTTTACCTTGATCTATCCCTATTTGACTTATTGTAACATGATCTGGGCCTCAAACTACACTTCCCGTCTTAATAGAATCATTGTCCTACAAAAAAGAGTTGTTCGCATTATAACGCGCCTTCCATATAACTCTCCAACTTCTTATACATTTAAACAATTGGGCCTGCTGAGAGTTGATCAAATCAACAATTTACAGATCAATGAATTCATGCATCGATACACTTACAACATGCTACCAAATGCATACAACAATTACTTTGATTTAACCTCGGACTTTCACTCTTTTTTCACACGGAACTTAAATTCATACAGAAGTGGCTACGCTCGGACTAACCCTCGACAGTTTTCAATTAAATGTTTAGGTCCGTGTACATGGAATAACTGCCTCATGAACTTCGACACATATCCAACCAAAACTTGTTTAGAAAGCAGCTTACTCGTTGGTTGATATATGTTATTTAAAATTTCGGATTCAGCTTTTTTAATATTGTGATTAATGTTAACTATTTTGTAGTTAAGATTTATAGTTAAGATAAAATCATTATACCGGTACTGACTATTATTATAATGAGACTATCCACATATGTTCAGTGATTTCAGACTGAGATATTATTTGCTAGTCAGCGAGCATCACTATTATCTTTGTGTTACATAGGTGGCCCTGACCTAGCGGGACTCTCGTCCCTTCTGGGCTTCCCCCTTTTTGCCCACTAGAACATGCTTTTTATGAACCAGTGCATTAATTTTTTATTGTTTTGTGTTCTTTGCACAAATAAAAAGAATTGATTGATTGATTGATTGATATGCTACATTCAGTTTAAATCATATGCACATGTATAACCTTACGCACGTCTTCTTATAGACCTACGACGATTAGATTTCTCTTTGTGTCTTGGCTTGTTTCATATAGCTAGGCCTGGGCGTCCGCGTGAATTTTTGTAGGGGGAGCAGTTTTAAGTTGTTGGCACGGGGACTAAACGAGGGTGCCGAAAGCAACCGATTGCGTCACCCTCGGCACTCGCTACATCGATTATGGGGTCTGGTGCGGATCCCAACAACCCCCAGCGCTTTTGGAAGCAATTCACAGGATATGGACCCTGTTGTTAATTTCCTGGGAGTGGGATCCCGTTTTCAGCTTTTAAAAGTAATAATGGTCAAGGACTTAAATAATTATGTGCTTTTCGCATTGAAAATCGTGTTGGGACTGTTGTAATAAAATCATAATAATCAAAAGATTTTATTATTGCAAAATATGCGCAAAATCCAGGGGGAACAAATTCTCCCCCATGCCTCCCGGCGAACTCCCGTGAACCTATAGGTGAATTTTATACTCTAATCAGGAAGCATTTTGATCTGATTTCATGACAGCTATCAGATATTACAAGAAGTACCGGTAAACCGTAAACTGTATTTAAACTGTGACAATCGCTGTCAAGCAATGCAGGTTGATTCAACCTACTGAGCAAGGTTGTCATGTTGTCTGATTACAATTGTCGTGTTCTCACGCTTAAACTGAAGGCTCAATTAATTTCGCGAGGACTGATGTTGATAGAATCATGTAATACTGAGCAATTACCTTACCCCACCTTACCTTATCTTGCTCCACCTTAGATTACCTTGCCTTACCATAACTTAACTTACCTTTCATTGTCTTACCTCACCTTACATCAGAATGCCCTGCTTTAACGTATCTTACTTTCTCTTCCTCTAACCTTAAAAACCTTGCCCCATCTTACGTAACCTTAAATTACATTACCTTAGCTGAAATGTATAACAGGACGCACTCTGGCAGTCGCACGCTGCCGTGGGTCTTCTTAGGAGGGGGAGCCAGTTCAACGTATGGCCAAGCTTCATCCTCGTAATACACAGGCTGTTTGGCCCGCAGGTGCTCCCTAACCTTACAACCGGAAGCTGGCTAATTGCATTACGATTCTTCATTGCATGCAGCTGCGTTGGGTTCAATTCCGGAAGTGGAGCTACCAGGATTTCAGGAGTGGCGTCCGCGGTCACCGGGTGGGGATGGTTGTCCTTGACGACGCATCAGGGTTCTTTTCCGACCCACGAGCAGATTGAATTGTAATTTCTTCTGAAAAAATCGGACAATGCAACTTCGACAGGGTCTCCGAGGTTCGAACCCCCGTAGGCCTATCCGAGTCACTGGTCTCGGACGCTTCACCGTCGAGAACTTCAGTCAGGTTGCCTATTACCCTACGTGTGCAAGCCTCCTTCAACTGGGAGTCAGAGAATACCAGGTTCAGAATTTCTTCTCGATTGTAACTCATTATTATTAAATTCAACAGAAATTATATAAAGTACAGAAAATATTTCCGATTTTCGATCAACTTAAAACAGAGTCAATTCTACTCTACCTGTGCAGGCTTAAATCCGAACATCCTTAACTCTACGAAAGCTTAGATTGACAGCAATCTGGAGCTTAAATTTATACAAACACTTTATGGCGCAACCTCACAAATGGCTGTTAGGCCCAATAGAAGCGGCTATTCTAAGCTCACATTTTATTGGACCAGCTCTACTCCCTGACTACAGAATTTTTATACACTGGTTTGAAAGAGCAACTTGATAACTGATAATCAGGAATTTAATTTCTGTGTTTTATAATAAAGAGAAACGAAAGGACCCACGACAAATGGTTCACGTCAAGTGGTTCACCGACAAATGGTTCACGCGGAAATGGTTCACGACAAATGGTTCACTACCTTTCACGATCTTCCACCTTTTAGTTTGAGCTGTATTTTCATCGATCATCCAGCTTCTAATTTGAAGTTTACTCTGACACGTTTTCATCGCGAAAGCAGTGTAACTAATACGAAATAATTTCCGCTAAAAACCCGGGTTTATGAAAATATAGCTCAAACTAGCAGCTGGAAGAGCAATAAAAAAAGTTCAAATTGGAAGTTGGAAGGCCGATGCTAGCTCAAACTAGAAGCTGGATGACGATGAAAATACTAGAAGTTGAATGGCCGATGAAAATATAGCTCAAACGAGAATCTGGATGAGCGATGAAAATAGAGTTCAAACTAGAAGCTGGCTTATCGACGAATATATATAACTGAAAATAGAAGCTGGATTCTCGATGAAAACATAGCTCAAACTGGTAGCTGGAAGATCGTGAACCATTTGTCCGTGAACAATTTGTCGTGAACCATTTCTAGGTGAACCATTTTGTCCGTGAACCTTTTGTCGCTACACCGAAACCAAATAGGTAAACTCCGTTTAACATAATGTCATTGCCGACGGGTAAGAGTTAGGCTGGTTGTGTCATTGCGGCGCCGTCTGGAGCGAACTGCTGTCCTTCAATCGTCACTTTTGTTCGACAGTGTCTGAAACTTTGCAGAAAATTTCTTATCGCTTACTTAAAAGCTTTAGATCTCAAAATCTAGGCTCAAGTTTAATCGAATCTCGCTCTTAAATTATCGAAATTGGAAAGAAACATCGACAAATAAAATATCGTGCAACCAATCTTCGTAAACGGCCGTTTCCAATAGTGCAGAACTGAGAATATCACGTGACCTCCAAACCCAAAATTTGCACCACCTACCAAGGACGACTAAAAATAATCTTACTTAAGTAAAGGCCTCTCAAGCTAGCCGCCGCCTAGCGAACTGCAATTAACTCGGTAATAGTAATGTAACGTAATACCAAACGAACTCAACTTCAGGCCAGAGAAAAGTAAGTTCGCCTCGTCAGTGCTTCAGCGCTGAACGTACAGTGACAACCCTAGGTTCGCACAACTTAGCCTACGGCACTTTACCTAATCTTACATTACTATACCTTACCTAACATTTAGTAATCTTCACTGGCGTAAACTTGTCCAAAATATTGGGGATGGAGGTCTGGTCCAGAGTTGCAAAAAACCAAGTTGTTTTCAAGGACCTGAGGTGCAAAAAGCAAGTTTTTTCAAGATGAAAAGTTGTTTTTTTTGTTTTTCGCTTGTTTTGATTTTATGGTTTTTGTTGTTTTGGTTATTTGTTTTCAAGTTTTTCGGATAATAAAATCCATGAAAAAATGGCCTGAACAAGAGCCAACTCAGTTTACTTCAATATCAATTTCCGAAATTACAAATCATTAAATCAATATTATTGAAATAACTTCTACTATAGAATAGGAAATTTATAACAAATAAATCCAAATTTGTTGGGTTTCTTGTTTCTTGTCTTAAAAAACGAAAAAAAACAACTGTTCACCTCTGGTCTGGACAATCAGCGAGCCTCAGAGGCTTCCTGTGTTATGTAATGGGTGATTATCCAGAAGGTGTCAAATTCAGTCAGGAAAAAATTGTTGCAAGTTTTTTATTTAGTCGTTTACATAATTAAGTTTAACTAATTTAAGAGAAATCCACCACATCTGTAATTGTAATTTAATTTTTTTCAGATTTTATGCAATTATACTCCTGTTTTGTCACTACCGTCCCCCAATTTTTGCTGAATCACACGGACCTGAAATATTCCTCTGGTGCTTAGGTAATTGCAATTTATCAACTTACTAGATCATACCAGCAGTAAGTTGGAATAGCCTACAGCAGGCCTTTCCTTCACATAACATAATAATTAGTATGATGTCGAGAAATTAAGACATTTGTCGAAATTGGGTAGGTTTTGTTTACATGTTTCATATTTAAGATATAAATAAATCTTTTTTTATTATGAATTTCTGATAGTATTTCAGTTCTATGTCTGTTTTTTCTGTTTTTGATTAAGTTTGTCTATATTGAAACATAATATTTTAATATTTCAAAAAATTCTTCTCTCGATTTTGGGTGGCATTGCCCCGGCTCCTCGGTTATTGGGGGCACTTGCCCCCGCTGCCCCCAGAGTCTACGCCTATGCTAATCTTACCTTACCGTACCGTACATTACATTATCTTACTGTTGTCAAGTTTAACTGCATCTCAGAATCTCCGGCCTGCAGCATAGGTCCAATCTCTCATCGATTACCAGCAGCTAAGAAATTTCACTATGACGATATTTTACAGCGATGCCAAAGCGTAGGCAACATCTCGGTTGCGGGTGACTACACTTGACAGTACAATGCAATAGTCTACAACTGCAAGTTGAGAATGCCCTCATTTACAAAGTTCGTAAATGGCTTTCGCTCAGGTCATTCTACTTACATGGCTGTACTAGAAATGCATGACAAAATCTGCGAAGCTATGGACAACAACCACTTTTCTATGGATGTCTTTTTTGATTTATCCAAAGCGTTTGATACTGTGAACCATGATATTCGCTGATGATACTAATGTTTTTATGTCAGATAAATCAATTGATGTACTGGTTAATAAAATTAATGCCGAATTAAGACTAGTAGGAGAATGGTTTAAAGCAAACAAACTGTCGTTAAATTTCATGAAAACGAATTTCATATTGTTTCATTCACGAAGGAAATGTGTTCCAACTTGCAATCTAAATATCAATATTGATAACCAAAATATAACTAGGGTATCTTCTACTAAATTTTTGGGTGTTCACATTGATGAGCACTTAACATGGAGTGAACATATAAATGTCATATCTAAAAACATGTGAAAAAATATTGGTATAATTTCTCGTATTCGGCACCTTCTACCGCAATATATACTTGTGAACTTCTACTCACCTTGTCACCTTGTGCTGTCAACTCTCGGAGCTCTAGCTACCGCCATGACAAACATTCTCCATTGATTCCTATTCGAAGTCAGGTCCCTTAGTTCTTCCAGGTTCATGCCAGTAACACCGTGAATATCATCCATCCATTTCCTCCTTGGGCGACCCCGTCTTTTCTTCCCCTCACCACAAGCCAGCATCATTTCCTTTTCTAACCCATCAGATCGCATAACATGACCAAAGAACCGAAGCTTTGATCTGGTCGCCTTTTGTTTTAACGACTCTTCATTCTCGACCCCAATCTCCATTCGTATTGATTCGTTCGTCCTTTTCTCTGTCCATGATATTCTCAACATCTTTCTCCATATCCACATTTCACATGCGTTGACTTTTTTCTCCATATTCTTTGTCATTGTCCACGATTCACAGCCATACAGTACCGTTGGAAAGATTAGTGCTCTCACAAGCCTTTTTTTGTATCTATGCTCACATGCTTGTCCTTCCATATCTTTTCCAGTCCAATCACTGCAGCTTTCCCAATCGCAATCCTTCGTTTTATTTCTGTATCGCACTTTCCTTCTTTTTCAACCAATGATCCCAGGAAAGTAAAGCTTTTTACCACCTCTATTTCTTCTCCATCTATCTCAAAAGTATCCCATTCTGCTGTTGTCATGACTTTTGTCTTCTTTATGTTGAAGTATAAGCCAGCTTTTTCACTTTCTCTCCTCACCCTTTTTATTAATTCTATCAGCTCATCTTTTCTTTTTGCCATTAATGTTGTATCATCCGCATATCTAAGATTATTCAGTGTCCTACCAGAAATTTTTACTCCCTCTTTTGCCTTGTACTACTCCTTAATATACCCTTATATATCATATTGTAATATCTCATGGGCTTCCACGTATCATACTCGCTTAACAACTCTTAAAACTCTGCAGAAGCAAGCCATTCAAACTATAATGTAATTTACCCTATAGAACTACAACTCTGCCGTTATTTCTTAGTTTGAGAATACCCTGTATTGCCTTTTGAATGCATAAATAAGTTGCAAGTTGGATTATTTATGTTCAGATTTCAATCGAATCTACTGCCTTTGAATTTTAAAAATTGTTTTTGTAAAAATTCTAATGTACACGATCATTACACGCGATCGCTCAAGTACCATCAACGTAGTGTCCACACTACTGTTAAGCAGCAAAGCATCAAAGTCTGTGGCCCGATATTCTGGAATTCATTACCTATTGAAGTTACTGGTTTACCTACTATGCATCGATTTAAACTAAAACTGAAACTCTATCTCTTGGATGCACTCACATGACTGCATTATATGTTTATTTGCAAAGGCATTGTTGTTTTTTTCCATCTCTTTTTAACTAATGAAAATTGATCTGTATACCTTAGTTGGAATCCATGTGTACTGATAGTTAGTTCTTTAGTTAAGAGTTCTAATATTGTTTCCTTTATCTGTTGATCATATAACTTGATCGATGTTACCGTTCAAAGTATTGATTGTGCTGCCATTTACTTGTATTACGATAAATGTTAACTAGGTGGCCCTGCTAAGCGGGATCAAGATCCCTTTTGGGTCTCCTCTTGTTGCAAAACTTCAAACTTTATGTTGTATTTTCCTTGTACTTCAAATGGCTTCAATAAAAGGATTAATTGATTGCTTGTAAGTGCAGAAGAATTGACAAAGTTTCTCTCTGGTATTAATAAATGTTAGGTTATCACGCAATTATGACGTCATTTGCGACTGCGTCATTTTTAAATCGCTTCACAAAATATTTCATCCGCTAACAAAGGTGACGCAGATGTATTGTTATTATGGCGTCCTATAACTTCGCTACAATGGGGTTTTACCATCGACCTATATTAGTGGACGGAGCGTAGACCAGTATATTGCCTTTTAGATTCTGTCGCCTGCCTATTATGCTAATGAGCTCTTTGCCTGACGTCATGGTTGGCGAAAGCTTAGTATTTGCCATCGACAGTTAAGTGACCCGACCCACTGCGCATGCGCACACGAGAGTAGGCATGACGTCACCGGCATCTTTTCACGCAACAGGCTAGGCCTCAGCTTGAATCGCTTACGCTCTGTCCACTCAATGTAGGTCGATGGGTTTCACTATTGAAGAATAAATTGTCAGTTATTGTTTTAGATTTCTGTAAGTTTGTAAAGAGCCCCATTAGTCATCGCCAAACAGTCAGTTGTATTTGCTATAGCAAGAAAGAGTCACGACAGCGCCTGGAAAGCGGGCGAACAGCTTATCTTCATCAGCTGTTCGCGCGCTTTCCAGGCGCTGTGACAGCTGCTGACAGCTGCTGAAGCAGCTCTCCGCTATATATAAGTTGCAGCTGTGGCAAGGTTCGACGCCACAGTCGTTCTCGTCAGAAATTAGGTATGCCGAGACCGAGTAAAGCCCGATACTTGAAACTAGCTTAGGAAGGTGAGTGATGATGCAGTACCCTTGTTCTCAGTTATAGGCCCACGAACGGGTGTGCTGTCCGTTGTTCATTTTCGCCTCTGGAATACCGTAATTCTGTGATGGATTAATACAGGGGAAGGGAAACTACGGCCTGCCAACACTTTTTATCCGGCCCCCAGAATTCTTCGGAAAATGAAAAAAATTCAGACCGCGAGAAGTTTTCTTCGTTAGACTCACGTGGTGCTGCTATCTTATTATTCCGGTCTCGTCCTTTATAGTATTAACTCTGCCTCTCTGCCCTACTTCCTCACAGGTTTTGCACACCACCTGTACGCAGAAGTGAAATCCTTTCAAGTACCTTAAAGCTAATGTTGCTTTCAAAGCAGATGAAAGAACAAAACTACGGACACTTTCCTACCCTCCAGTTGCAAACTGTCACAGCAGAGTTTGCAGAAAAATATAGCCCTCAGTAACATTGCCAAATCTGAAAGAAGAGTTCTCCAGACGATTTGCGGATTTTAAATCAATTGAGACTGAATTGGTTTGGCAGTGGACAGAGGAGAGTGGAAGAGATGCGTCGCCCGATGTGCAGATCTGCACCGGAAGGACTAAGGTCTAAGGTGTAAGGATACTGAATTTACTTTGCTTAGCCTATTTAACATTGACATTTGACATTGACAATTAGCTGATGCGGAACATCAGCTGGAGTTAACCGACCCACAAAGTACATTGTTCTCAAAGTGCAGGCAAAAAAATGACCTGATAACATTCTTTTCTTCACTCAGAAAGGAAAAATTCTCAAATGTACAAAATGTTGCTTTAAAAATGTTTGTGTTATTCGCATCCAATTACATCTGTCAATAAAGATTTTCAACTATGAAAATAAACAAATCCAAGTACAGACCTAAGTTAACTGGTCTAAACCTTAACTCAAACTGCGAATTCTGCCAGTGCAATCACTCCCGATTGTGGGAAACTTTATAATGCATGTTCAATGTTCATACTAGTAGCTTATATCTCACTATAGTAACAGCCAAAGTGTATTTAATGTATTATAAATATGTAAACTTCTTGTCATGCTAGTCGTTATTGGAGTTAAAAATTTGTTACCCGGCAGTAGTTAACCCTTCGTCGGGCGTGGGGTCAAAAATGACCCCAGAGTGCATTTCCAAACCATGGTTCGATATCAAAAACTGAAATGGCTGCCGTGAATTTTCACGAGAATTATTGTATAGGTCAGGCATGGCGAACCTTTTTTAGCTCGCGTGCCAGAAAATGGTTCTTAAAGACAGTGGCAGAATTTCGCGTGCCAGAAATTTTATCGAACCAATGAACACAGAATGAAGTAAACCCCCCAACCCCCCAACCCCAAAAAAAGCGAAAGCTAATATTGAAAGCCTTTCCATCATTTTTAGACGTGGCTACTTAATAATGCGATTTATTTATATTTATAATTTTATATGGAACATTATACTGTCAGTGTGATTTTTCTGCTGGACAGCAGATACCAGCTGGTTGATGTCTGGTTTGTATTTTGTTGTTTTCAATGCCACGCGTGCAGCGCTTGTATGCCATCGGTTAATCTGTTTCTAATGTCCGATTTAATTAAATTCATGGTTGCAAACAAAGATTGGCACGAGTAACTTGACTGAAAAATCTATAAAATTCCAAATGCGGCTGTTTTGAGTGTGTTGAATGTGTCTGGAAGCGATATCCGTTTTCGAAGAACTTAATTATCTGCTGAAACATGGGCGCCCGCACGTTGGGGCAAGGGGGGCACTTGCCCCCCCCCCCCCTGGATTTTGAATCAAAATATGTAACATTAAGAATATTATTAATTTTAAATAAATAAATATAGTTATTCTGACATTTTGTTTGCTTGCTTGGTGACTTATACAAAGGTGCTCTTGTACATTGAAGTAAAGACATCGGAGCATAAGTTAAACAACATGACATTGATTAATTGCAGCGTGTAGTGACGGCCGCTTTACCACGGCCTTCTAGATGGCTCTATTTAGAAGGCCGTGGTTTGACACTGCTGACCCGAGAAACCGGGGCATAAAGGCTGACCATATAGCGGGGAAAGCCAATTCGACATCTGGTCCTAATATCAGGGGTCCATAGGTTACCGGGAGTGACTGAGAGCATAAGGGTATGCGTGTTTAAGCTGTTGGGAAGGAGAATATTTGCACATGTGTATACATGTATATATGGTACATCAATGACATACACATTTGGGGTTGAAATCCAGTTGAATATTTGGACACTTCAACAGACTTGGCATTAATATGCTGATAAGATAGGACAAGTGGGGAGGGAGACAGTGTGGTGGCTCCTTTCTTTGTTCTCCGTTCTTTCCAAATGACTACACTGGGCCAATTACAAGGTGAACACAGAACCATGGCACTTAGCGTGCCTGTAGTGACGTGCTATTGGAAGGACAGTTGAATGTAGGCGTTACACTATATTCATCATACCGTTGACTTGTTACATTTACTGTAAAAGTATTCTGTAACCGCGAAAGTCATTAATCTTTGCTGGAAGTCTCAACACCCGAACACTGGAGGGTTCATAGACATAATTTGTGGGCACCATGCTTTGTGATATTACCAGTACATTTAGGCTACCATCAACAGCAACGATTTTAATGGTGAGTTACAATTTTTTAATAATGCACATCCTCTGTTCACCACTGAAATTTAGTTTTAAAAAACTCGAGTAAATTTTGTTTAGATTTATTCTTACGTTTCATAGCTCTTTGTTTGTTTGACGAATTTGTGTCAGAAATTCGAAGAAAAAATTCAAAAAAATTTCCAGACAATTGATTAAATTAATATCGGTAGAATGTCCAGAACTTAATTGCAATGGCCGAGATCAAAATACAGCCTAATTGGAAATGGATAAATCTACTGTCTGCGCCAATCCGTTCTCTCAGCACTCATGAATAAGCTGGTTCCTTTCTTTTAGCTTTACAAGTTAAGCTCTCTATATATAGCTATAGAAATTTGGAGTTTACCATTAAGACTTCTTACAAAGTATGCCCATTAACGTTCGTCCATAGTTCCATATGGGCCCTCGTGGGTCCCACATGGAAATATGGGCATGCCAACAAGATTCTTGCTCCCTTCAAACAAATTTTTTACTCCATGGTTGTCCCCCCCTGCAAAAATTCCTGCGGGCGCCCATGTGCTGAAATATCCAAAACTGTTCCTTCCAAATGATCACATTCGAATTTACAATAGCCTAATAGCAGACTGACATGATGCAAGAGTCAAATTTACGCTCTACCGCTAGCGTTATCTACTGAATGCATTTAAAAATTAAAGCTTAACAGTTACTATAATTTTATGTGACAGTGAAGCAGGAAAGAAGTTGTTGAATGTAAGAAATAAAGAAATATAAAAAAGTATGAAAAAACGAAAATTTAGAGTTCAGGTGGCGTGCCAAGCAAAATCTGTTGGCGTGCCAAGTTGGGCACGCGTGCCATAGGTTCGCCATCCCTGGTATAGGTTGTCTCTGCCTATTCCAGTTGAGTTTGCATGCGAATTTTAGAAGGACAAAAAATTACAAGACATTTATACAGATAGGGTCATGGGGTCATTTTTGACCCCATTACTGATTATTGATGTTTCTTTCTCATTAGACAGTCTAAAGTTGCACAAAGCCCACAATTTTACTTCCTTATTTATTGTTACTCTTTACACAACGCTCAAGGTGCAATGATTCAAGGGCGGAGGCGTAACTTTGGTCTAAAAAGTGGGGGTACCAGTTTTTTGCATATACGAAGCAAGGCCAAGACTGCAATCTCTGGGAAGGTACAATAATCAGATATTGACTGATGTTGTTCAAAAAGTGGGGTGTACGGTACCCCCAGTTCAAAAAGTGGTTGGGGGTACGGGTACCCCTCGTACCCCCCACAAATTACACCTATGTTCCTGGGCCATTCCTGACAATTGGCGTCAGGCTCGCTCCATATCGAGCTCGGTACAAAATTCGTACAAAATTCGTCGAAGTCGGCAAACTACGGCATAAAGTTATGAATGTGCTGCGATGCTGAAACGAAGTTCGTGTACAATGCCAGCATAATATTGCAGCAAAGAGAGCTCTGATGCAGCTTCAACCAAAGATCTGAGAGGAAACGTTGTCCGTCAGCTCATACAACATCTTGAATGTGGAGGTCGCAACATTATCACTGATAACTGTTGCACCTCGCTGGCCCTAGCTACAGATGTTCTGAAGATAAAGAAATCTACTTTGGTTGGTACTATTCGTACTCAGGCCCGGCTCAAGACATTTGGCGGCCCTAGGCAAACCGGCGGCCCTAGGCAAACTGGCAAACCGGTGGCCCTAGGCAAACCGGCGGCCCTCAGCAAACCGTCCGAAATTTTTATATTTTCGTCATGGTAATTTCGATTTCGTCCATCTTTTTCGGAATTTCATCTCCAAAAAAGTTGATGACTTTTTTTAGTCATTCGCCTCACAAATTAATGTCGTTACCTTCTTTTTAGCAATTCACGGTTACACCTGCGCAATTTATTACAACAACACTATAAACCAACACTCTAATACTTCCATCTAGCAAATAATAATTAAATATATTTTTTAAAAAAATAGAAAATTGGCGGCCCCTCAAAATCGGCGGCCCTTGGCGGCTGCCTAGTTTGCCTATAGGACGAACCGGGCCTGTTCGTACTAATCGAGTAGAGTTGCCCCAAAAATTTGTTTCTCCCAGAGGAAGCGAGATTTTACTCATCCCTTGTCAGGTTCAATGAGACCGGCGACTTGTCATTGCTTTCTTACAACTGTAGGACAGACAATGTGGTTATCGTCTTGTTGACTATGCACATCTTCAATGGAACTTTTAGCAAAACACCAAGGAAACTTCCAGAGGTTATCAACTTCTACAACAAGACCAAAGTAGTTGATTATGCTGACCAGATGATAGAAACCTTCAGCACGAAGGTCTCTTACTTTCATGACGTAACTCCTCATTGAGGCGCCTTTGACATAGTTCCGTGGGTGGCTGTCACCTAGCTCCTCATTGGTGGACCTTTGAAATAGTTTCACGGGTGGGCCTTTGACCTAGCTTCTCATTGCTGGGCGCGACCTGACTCCTTATTTGTATTCATAATGACCCTAGTACAACTTTAAGGACAATTTCAACATAGTACAACATTAAGGTAAAATTCACCGTAATACAGCTTTAAGGTCAGTTTCAACATAGTACTAGTTTGAGAGCAGCTTTGTCCTACTCCCACTGTAGGAGCAGTTCTTACTTCCACTTTAAGCTAGCACAGTTCTGACCTATCCGCATTTTAAGACAGATACGACCTAATATCGCTTTAAGGATATGTTCAAACCCTAATATACATCTATCAGCCCTCGTGCAGTTATGACAGCAGATGCTTTTTTCTCATACATGTTTTAATTAAATTTTACATTCATTGACTTGTATAAATTCTGGATGGATAATTCTTTTGTATGTATATATATATATATATATATATATATATATATATATATATATATATATATATATATATATATATATATATATATGCGCGCTATAAATGTTTTTTTCTTTGGACTGAACGTTAATATGGACATATTGAACAATCGGGTCAGCCGTGCTGCTACAGGTATGTAGGCTTACGTTCCTTACAGGTGTAAGGAGTCATACTTGGGCTAAACAGGTGTGAACATCTCGGCGAATACAGAACACGGATAGTCGCGTGTCTCAGCCTATGTCTATTATTATCATGTCTAGCATTTCCATACACGGCAATTCTACCTAAGGCTTATAGAGTATTATTTCTTGCACAATGAATACTTTGCGCCTCAGGTCACAATGACTTGCATTTCCATACACAACAATTCTACCTAAGTACTGTAGACCTATAAAGTATTATTTCCTGTACAGTTAATACTTAGATTTTAACTCCATTGACACGATTAAATTCTGAAATGCTAATTCTCGTATTATGCGCTATAAAAGTTTCATCGGGTCGCTAGTTGTATTCAGAAGTCATACCTGGGGTCATACCAGGTGCGCCTCAGCCTGTGTCCATTGTCATCATGCCTTGCAGTTTGTACTCATCTACTGTGCATGCGTACAACGATAAGCTCATACAGGTGAAAATACACCATTATACACCTGAATACGTACGCATCATGACTTGCAGCTAAGATGCGTGAAATACTGACATGTGCAATAAAATTACAACTTTTTGATTCTTAACACAATTAAGTTGCAACTCTTATGATGAAACATCGATTCGTTTCAAGTTTTCTTTATCAAAATTCTCAATTTTCGATATCTAAGATGCCTGAAACACTGACTTGTGCATTCAAAATACAATTTTTGATTCTTAACACAATTAAGTTGCAACTCTTATGATGAAACATCGATTCGTTTCAAGTTTTCTTTATCAAAATTCTCGATTTTCAATTTCTAAAATGCATGAAACACTGACTTGCGCATTCAAATAACAACTTTTTGATTCTTAACACAATTAAGTTGCAACTCTTATGATGAAACGTCGATTCGTTTCAAGTTTTCTTTATCAAAATTCTCGATTTTCGATTTCTAAAATGCATGAAACACTGACTTGTGCATTCAAATTACAACTTTTTGATTCTTAACACGATTAAGTTACAACTCTTATGTAAATGTAAATGTAAATCTCCGAAATTTCTCAGCTCCATGCAAAAGCCACGTCAGGTAGACCAGCTTATTTACCGGCGCTATATCAAATCAAGTCCGCAATAGCCATGTCCGCCTTATCCGTTCCGGTGCCAGGTCAGAGTCCGGGTAGGTCAAACCGAGGAGACAGCAGGGTACTACGGGGGTAAACGGTGATGATGACGGTTGTGTGGTGGCGCAGGAATGGAATCAGGATAGGATAACTTGAAGAGTTCGGTTTTCAGTCGTGAGTGTAAAGCAACGGAAGACAGTGCAAGCGGAGTAGAGGTGATGTCAACAGGCGATATGGGAGGATGAGCAAACTGATGAAACATCGATTCGTTTGAAGTTTTCTTTCCCAAAATTCTCAATTTTAGATTCCTAAGATGTGTGAAACAATTAATTGTGCATTAAAATTACAACTTTTTTTAATCCTAACACAATTAAGTTGTTACTCTTACGGTGAAACATCGTATCGTTTGAAGTTTTCTTTATCAAAATTCTCAACTTTCGATTCCTAAGATACGTGAAAAACTGACGTGTGCATTAAAATTACAACTTGTTGATTCCTAACACGATTAAGTTACATCACTTATGGTGAACCATCGCATCGTTTGAATTTTTTTAAATCAAAATTCTCAATTTCCGATCCCTAACATGCTTGAAATACTGACTTGTGCATTAAAATTGCAACTTTTTGATTCCTAACAAGATTAAATTACAACTTTTATGTTGAAACATCGCACAGTTTGAATTTTTCTATATCAAAATTCTGACTTCCAGTGGCGTAACTTTAGCCTAAAAAGTGGGGATACCAATACCTTGGTCTAAAAGGTGGGGGGTACCAATTTCTTCTCCACTTTCGTTTTTCGCATGATAACCATTTTAAACATATTCCCTGCCAGTATTCTCATTAATTTTGGCTCTCAATTGACCTTGGAATCTAAGCACTTTCATACTTTTGGCGGAGATTGCGTTCTCTGGGAAGGTACAATAATAAAATATTGATTGGCAATGCTTAAAATGTGGGGGGTACAGTACCCCCCAGTCCAAAAAGTGGGGGATACGGGTACCCCTCGTACCCCCACAAATTACGCCTATGCTGACTTCTATGTTCCTAAGGTGCGTAAAATGCTGACTTGTACATTAATATTACAATTTCTTTATTCTTAGCATGCACGGATAGATGATTTGCAACATTAAATTACAATTCTTATGATGAAACATCGCAGTAGTTTTAGCTATATTTTAATGATAATATAATAAAAACTAGAAGCGGGAGCAACGACTAAAATATAACTGAAACCAGAGGCGGGATCAGCGATGATAATATAACTAAAACTAGAAGCGAGATCAACGATTAAAATATTACTAACAGTAGAACCTGGATCAACGATGATAATATAACTTAAACTAAAAGCGGGATCAACGATTAAAATATAATTAAAACTGGAAGGTGGGTCAACGATTAAAATATAACTAAAACTAGAATCGGGCTCAGCCAGGATAAAACTATATAAAAGCGCGATCAGCGATGATAATATAATTAAAACTAGAGGCGGGAGCAACGCCAATAATAACATTATTACTAGAAGCGGGTGCGTTTAAAATTAAATTAAAACTAATAATAATAATAATAATAATAATAATAATAATAATAATAATAATAATAATAATAATAATAATATCTCTGCTCCTAAATAACAATAATTTTGTCCAAACCTGAGGGATCCTTGATACCTCGGGTAAAAAAAATAATAATAATAATAATAATTTCGTTTAATATTTTCAAACTGACAATTACGCAGTATGATTATAAATCAGTATGAACGGATGATGACATGTTATTACAGGAGTCGAATTTAACTGTATACGGCAGCCATGCAAGGCGCCCATCACGTCTAACATCTCATTTTTAACAGCGCGCCATCACGCGGATGAAAATAGGTTGAGTGGACCTTTCTGAGGGTTGCGGGAAGCGATCCCGCTACCGCTTGCTCTTCACGCCATTGATGTTACCAATACTCTGAGGACCCCCACTAGAAGTGGGATCACCGATGATAATATTATTAAAACTAGAAGCGGGATCAACGATTAAAATATACCGGGTAATTAAAACTGGAAGCTGAGTCAACGATTAAAATATAATTAAAACTACAAGCGGGATCAGCGATGATAATAAAACTAAAACTGGAGGCGGGATCAACGATTAAAATATAACCAAAACTAGAAGTGGGATCAGCGATGATAATATAACTAAAACTAGAGTCAGGATCAACGACTAAAATATAATTAGAACTAGAAACTGGGTCAACGATTAAAATATAACTAACAGTAGAACCTGGATCAACGATGATATTATAACTAAAACTAGAGGCGGGATCAACGATTAAAATATAACTAAAACTAAAAGCGGGATCAGCGATGATAATATATCTAACACTATAAGCTAAAATTAGACGTTCGAAACTTGTAGACGAAAAGTCTGTAGACGAAACGTCGTAGTATAGGCGAAATGTCTGTCGGCCAAATTGTCTGTAGACGAAGTGTTGTAGAGTGTAGACGAAAAGTCTGTAGACGAATTGTCGTGTTACCGTATGGTACAGTGTGAACACCAAAATTACACAGTGAAATTGTCAAACATATCGATGTGATGAATAATCCTTGTATGGATTTGATTTGGTGGGTGGACCCACGTGCGTCCAGTGCGTCGCGCTGCCGGCGCCCCTGCTTATTATCTTGTGTCGACGCTGATAATAAAGGAAAGGCCGTGACGAAGATGATTAATGTACGTAGCGACTTTTATGAAATTGCAAATAAGACGATGGATTAAAAGTCTTCTCTTCAAATGTCAAGATAGATTGTCTTCCCTTCTTAGTTTTCGTGCTATTATACCGCGTGACCTGTAATTCTACGAGTGCATGTGAGATTTACTCATCCAAGTGTTTCCGTGTACCTTTTATGCGTGTGTCTTTCTATCCGTGTGTCTTTCTATGAGTGTTTCTTTCTATTCGTGTATCTTTCTATGCGTGTGTCTTTCTATTCGTGTGTCTTTCTATTCGTGTGTCTTCCTATTCGTGTGTATTTCTATGCTAGTGTCTTTATATGCGTGTATCTTTCTATGCGTGTCTATTTCTATACGTTTGTCTTTCTATTCGTTTGTCTTTCTATCCGTGTGTCTTTCTATGCGTGTGTCTTTCTATGCGTGTGTCTTTCTATGTGTGTCTTTCTATGCGTGTGTCTTTATAAGCGTGCATCTTTCTATGCGTGTCTATTTCTATACGTTTGTCTTTCTATCCGTGTGTCTTTCTATGCGTGTGTCTTTCTATGCGTGTGTCTTTCTATGTGTGTCTTTCTATGCGTGTGTCTTTATAAGCGTGCATCTTTCTATGCGTGTCTATTTCTATACGTTTGTCTTTCTATTCGTGTGTCTTTCTATCCGTGTGTCTTTCTATGCGTGTCTCTTTCTATTCGTGTGTCTTTCTATACGGGTGTCTTTCTATTCGTGTGTCTTTCCATTCGTGTGTCTTTCTATGCGTGTCAATTTGTATTCGTGTGTCTTTCTATGCGTGTGTCTTTCTATTCGTGTGTCTTTGTATGCGTGTGTCTTTCTATTCGTGTGTCTTTCTATTCGTGTGTCTTTCTATACGGGTGTCTTTCTATTCGTGTGTCTTTCCATTCGTGTGTCTTTCTATGCGTGTCTCTTTGTATTCGTGTGTCTTTCTATGCGTGTGTCTTTCTATTCGTGTGTCTTTGTATTCGTGTGTCTTTCTATGCGTGTGTCTTTCTATTCGTGTGTCTTTGTATGCGTGTGTCTTTCTATTCGTATGTCTTTCTATACGTGTGTCTTTCTATGCGTGTCTATTCTATACGTTTGTCTTTCTATTCGTGTGTCTTTCTATCCGTGTGTCTTTCTATGCGTGTGTCTTTCTATACGTGTGTCTTTCTATTCGTGTGTCTTTGTATGCGTGTGTCATTCTATTCGTGTGTCTTTCTATACGTGTGTCTTTCTATTCGTGTGTCCTTCTATGCGTGTGTCTTACTATGCTTGTATCTTTCTATGCGAGTCTCTTTCTATTCGTGTGTCTTTCTATTCGTGTGTCTATCTATGCGTGTGTCTTTCTATGCGTGTATCTTTCTATTCGTGTGTCGTTCTATGCGTGTGTCTTTCTATGCGTGTATCTTTCTATGAGTGTGTCGTTCTATGCGTGTGTCTTTCTATGCGTGTATCTTTCTATGAGTGTGTCTTTCTATGCGTGTGTCTTTCTATGCGTGTATCTTTCTATACGTTTGTCTTTCTATACGTTTGTCTTTCTATCCGTGTGTCTTTCTATGCGTGTGTCTTTCTATGCGTGTGTCTTTCTATGTGTGTCTTTCTATGCTAGTGTCTTTATAAGCGTGCATCTTTCTATGCGTGTCTATTTCTATACGTTTGTCTTTCTATCCGTGTGTCTTTCTATTCGTGTGTCTTTCTATGCGTGTGTCTTTCTATGTGTGTCTTTCTATGCTAGTATCTTTGTAAGCGTGCATCTTTCTATGCGTGTCTATTTCTATACGTTTGTCTTTCTATTCGTGTGTCTTTCTATCCGTGTGTCTTTCTATGCGTGTCTCTTTCTATTCGTGTGTCTTTCTATACGGGTGTCTTTCTATTCGTGTGTCTTTCCATTCGTGTGTCTTTCTATGCGTGTCTCTTTGTATTCGTGTGTCTTTCTATACGTGTGTCTTTCTATTCGTGTGTCTTTGTATGCGTGTGTCTTTCTATTCGTGTGTCTTTCTATGCGTGTGTCTTTCTATGCGTGTGTCTTTCTAATCGTGTGTCTTTCTATTCGTGTGTCTTTCTATTCGTGTGTCTTTGTATGCGTGTGTCTTTCTATTCGTGTGTCTTTCTATGCGTGTCTCTTTCCATTCGTGTGTCCTTCTATGCGTGTGTCTTACTATGCTTGTATCTTTCTATGCGAGTCTCTTTCTATTCGTGTGTCTTTCTATTCGTGTGTCTATCTATGCGTGTGTCTTTCTATGCGTGTATCTTTCTATGAGTGTGTCTTTCTATGAGTGTGTCGTTCTATGCGTGTGTCTTTCTATGCGTGTATCTTTCTATGAGTGTGTCTTTCTAAGAGTGTGTCTATCTATGCGTGTGTCTTTCTATGCGTGTATCTTTCTATGAGTGTGTCTTTCTATGAGTGTGTCTTTCTATGCGTGTGTCTTTCTATGCGTGTATCTTTCTATGAGTGTGTCTTTCTATGAGTGTGTCTTTCTATGCGTGTGTCTTTCTATGCGTGTATCTTTCTATGAGTGTGTCTTTCTAAGAGTGTGTCGTTCTGTTGATGTTCGAAATGATCTCCCCTCCACATTTCGTGACTTTCGTTTTGATTAATAAATATGAACTTTAAAATGGACTAAATCGAACATTTCGAACTCGCAATTCGAGTTGCCGCTTTATAGAAATATACCACATAAGCCAACTAAATAAATCGCTCCCAAGTTATCCAGAATGCTCTCGTTGGCGCCGTCACTAAAACCCCCTATACCTCCACATTGCGACACCATACATGTATGTCCTCATATCAGTCCACTGGCTTAAAATACATGAACGATAGACTATAAAGTAGTATCACTTACATACCACACACTCCCAATCTTCCAAGCCTTCGTAAGCCCCTATCCTCGTCAGTTCTTCACAGACCAACCACTACGCCGCCCAACCTGTTCTTTTTCCGCCCTAACACTTCTCTCCCCTTCCACCACCTCAGGATTGAAAATTGCATGTATCTTCAGATCCACAACTGTTCCGCCTATCTGGAAAAAACTCCAGCCATAATTAACCTACGACAAATAACTGGTGCAGCCTACGAACTCACCAAAACCTCACCTCATGCTATCTCTCCACGGATATTTCACTTAGAATTGAGAACATATTCCATCTGGATTACACCTATTCCCCATGCCTCCCTCACCGCTTGAATTCTGATCATGTCCTCATCTGAACTCCATTCACCGTAACTGTCCTATTGCCTGCCAGCTTTACTCTTATGAATCTTCACCTGAAACCGATGTTGACCATATCTGCCATTCGATATCGGTTTGTTTAACAGAGCACCTGTGAATAAGCTGGTTCCAGCGACTTGGCTGTTTGAGCGCTGTAGAAATCTGGAGATTACGACTAATACGTCATACCTGGTCAACATGCCCATCGAATCTAAACGTGCGCGTGATGTGGACTCCACCCACATCGACTTTTACGTGGATGCGTCTTGTCTGTCGTTGACTCGTGATTGACGCACACATAGGTCTATATATACACCTGCTCCTGATCATGTCCTCATCAAGCGGTACGTTTAGTCAATGTGACTTCATTTATCGTCAGTAATTCCGCTGATAGATCTCTAGATCTCTGAAAGCGTTTGCGAGACTCAGTAAATACGAGCTAAAGATCCAAAGTATTGTTCCAGAATTTTCACTGAAACAGGTAATTAGCGTTTAATGTTTTTTTCATTAAATGAATTTGAAAAATGGCTGGTGGCCGTATTATCATTATCTTCTTCTTCTTCTTTAAGTTCTCTGCCCTTCGGCAGGTTTCCACTTCCAATGACGCCATTCTTCTCTTCGCTGTGCTTTTCTCTTCAGTCCGCTGTATCCTTCGGTCATCATCCATCCAAGCATCATCTGTCGCGGTCTTCCTCTCCTTCTCCTTCCCTCCAATCTCCCCTCTATGATTTCTCTCAAGAGGGAGTCTCCTCTTAATATGTGTCCAATCCAGTTCTTTTGTCTTTCTCTTAACGTTGTCATCAGTGATCTTTTTTCTTCTACTCTTTGCAACACCTCTTCATTTGTCATTCGCTCCGTCCAGCTCACCTTTTCCATTTTTCTCCATATCCACATCTCAAAGGCCTCCAATCTCTTGATATCCTCTTTCCTGATGGTCCACGTCTCCGACCCATACAGTACCACACTCCATACCAGTGCCTTGACAAGTCTCTTCTTTAGGTCTTTGCTCAGTCCTCCTCTCATCAACTCTCCTCTTTTCGTGAACGCGTCTTTTCCCAATACTATCCTTCGTTTAATATCACTATGGCATCTTGCATCTGTTGTTATCACACTTCCCAAGTAGCAAAAGCTCTTGACCTGTTCCACCTCCTCTCCATTTATTGTTATTTTCATTTCGATCTCCTCCTCCCCTGCACTTATCCTCATAATCTTTGTCTTTCCGATATTTATCTTCATGTTGTATTTTATTGAGGTCCTGTTTAGTTGATCCATCAATTTCTGCAGTCCTTCTTGTGTAGTTGCGAGCATTGCTTGGTCGTCAGCAAATCTTAAGGCTCTTATGAGTCTTCCACCCACTTTTATACCCTCTCCTGTCTGTTCCATTGCCTCTTGTATCAGTTCTTCTATGTATATGTTGAAGAGAATTGGTGATAGTGGGCATCCTTGCCTTACTCCCCTACCAATTTCTCCTTCCTCTGAGAACTCCCCTTCTATTCTTATCTTTACTTTTTGGTTCAAATATAGATTTCCTATTAGCCTCCTGTCCCTCCAATCTATGCCCCTTCGTCTGAGTGCATTCATCAGCTTTTTCCAATCTACTCTGTCAAACGCCTTCTCATAATCCACAAAACAGATATAGACCTCTTGGCCGTACTCTAAACTTCTTTCCGTTAGCACCCTCAGGGCTCCGATGGCGTCCCTGGTTCCTCTACCCTTTCTGAATCCAAATTGGTCCTCTCCTAGACCTTTGTCCGCCTCTACCCTTGCCTGGATTCTCTTTGTGATTATCTTCAGCATGATCTTGGCTGCGTGTGGTAGTAGGCTAATTGTTCTATGGTCCTTACAAGCCGTTGCATTATTTTTCTTCTTTATGGGGATCATGATGAAATTTATTTATTCATGCCTTCCTCTCATTATTATCTAACGAGGGATTAATGGACGAAACTACAAAGCAAAATCTTTAAACTATGTTTTTCGAAAGACCGGAAGAATTCTTCCGCACAGGTCGACGCCTGTGAATTTAACTTATCTCCATGAAAGAGGTATGCATATAGACCCTTAACATAGCGCACTAGGTAAGCAATGATGGCACTAGCATATAATTTCATACAGCTTACTATGAGACACAGATGTGGGTATGTTTCTTCCATCCTGCAATTCTTCACATCTTCTCTCTTGCATTTCGCCATTTCTAAAACCCTTCTCCTCTATACTGTTTCCACGATTTTGATTATTTTGGCTGTCATTGATTCTTTATAAATGCATTGTGGAAAGGTTAATCTTAAAATGCATCTGTCTTCTTTCGCTCAATGCATATAATTATCGCAAACCTGTATAAATATATTTCCTTATGTGTCGACTGAATCTGTAGTCTTCTTTCTATCCACTCTTCAAATGTCTTTCGAATAGTCTACGTTCTTCTAGTAATTTGGTTTTATTGTAATATAATATATGCATTGCCGTCCTATCCACTAGGCAGAGTAGGCATTGTGCCTAGGGCCTACGAAACTTTCAGGGGCCTACGACAGTCTGAAAATCTGAAAATGAGAAATTGAATGATTGATTGGGGAAATGGGAAAGGAAAACTGCGAATTACAGCAAATTCATATAATCAAAGTTATTAACTATTGCACTGAAACAGTTTAAGTTAAGCTAATGTGAATGCGTTTAGCTGTAATGCAGAGTTGGCAGTTAAGTTGGGATCTACAAATGCAAGAGTGCTTGGGGCCTACGACGACCTTAGACGGCCGTGAATATATGCGGTCACCTGCTTGACCAGTGCTGCCTCAAATACCTTGAAATGACCTATCTTTTAGCGACAGATATGATGTTGACACTTGTGCAAGTCAAAATGGGGCGAGGCGATGACCGAATCTAAGAGTGCAGCAAAAGTGCCGAAATAAAAAAGAGCTACATACATGTACTGTAACTGTTATTATAGCCACACCCGAACGCATTTGTAAACCACGTGAAAGGCGCTACATGAAGTGTTCTGAGGTATGTATATGTATATCCATACATGCAGGCACAGTGCTGGGAAGTATTTGAACTACAAAGTATTTGAAATAGTATTTGAAATACATTTAAGTTTTCAGAGTATTTTGTAATTGAAATATCAAATGCTTCGTTAGAAATACTACTTATTACCTACTTACTCTCATAAATTTCACGCAACAAAAATTTACCCGGGAATAATAACTCAGTGGTCTTCAAACTTACGATCTTTGGTGAACTTTGTATAGTTACCAGTGTTGATCATCCATTCTTCAAACTGCGCTGGGTGCCTAATCCCCAGAATGAGAGATTCCGAAAGCGCCTCCCTGACATCTCCTTATGAAACCATTGTGCCACTGAGAACAATGCAAGTCATGACAACTTTAACAACTAAGACGCCCATCCAACCGATTCAGGCAAATCTGCAAGTTACGCAGTATCTTGAAGACCCTTCGTGAAACCTCGAATCACTTACATTCTTTTGAGTAGTAAGGGACATTTTCATTTAGGCCTACAACACGGTCATTCAGACGTCTACACCCGTTTAACATTTTATTCAGTTGTGGTGGACGGATATTTATTCCACAATGCAACTGATACAACTTTTGAGAAACTGTGGCTGTTAAAGCAGAAAAAGGACTTTTTCCTTTGGAAACTTTGCCAACCTGACATTGTGTTTTTTCCAGCACGATGACTATTAATGAGACATTTCTGACTGCGTATCAAGGCTAAGGTGCATTTATTTTGTATTTCAAATACAAAATACACCAATGTATTTGTATTTTGTATTTCAAATACATTTTAAAAAGTTTTTTCTTCTTTTGTATTTCAAATACATATACAATGTATTTTACCCAGCACTGTGCATGCACGCAATTGTGTGTGCGTGTACCCATGTATGTTTTCTAAGGTAAGAGTTACAGCTCACGAGTTTCTGATTTATGATGCAGTCATCTCCAGTCACAGCACGGCTAATGAGGACTGACTGAGGAAGAACAATCACGATGACTCTGAACTGAAATCTGGATTGAATCTGTTCAAAACAATAAAGATGAATAGCACATCGCCAATGAGTGTTTCTGTTAACGATTCGAACAGTGCGCCATCACTTCAGACTCAGAAACCGCTTGACCAGAAATTCTACACTAGTGCGGTTACCTTGGGCGTCCAGATTCTCACCGTTTCAATTGGTGTCGTGGGAATCACTGGCAACCTGTTGGCTCTGATCGTTTTTCTTACACACAAGCCACTCCTCAAACGACCGGCCAACTATTTTCTCGTCAGCCAGTGTGCAATCAACCTCTTCGTCAGCATCATGCTCATCCTGACGACAATGCTCGAAGGAAGTAACTTTCCACCGTCTTTGGTCGTCCCAATGTGCTACCTGTTGAGCGCCCGTGCATTCCTCTCCGGCCCGTTCTTATCGTCGGTCTACAACATTACTCTACTGACCGTAGAGCGGTACCTTGAGATTGTGCACCCGATCAAACACCGCCTGAAGATCAGCAAAGGCAAGGTCATTGCAAGCAGCATCGTTGTGACTCTGATGGGCTTCACCACTACGGCGATCTTAAGTTGCCCATATGTGAAAATCGTCCATGGAATCTGCACGGTCGGAAACTTCCCGACCATTGCAGCCGCGCGTGTTATTGTCGTCGCCTACTTTCTCGCCGAGTACTTCATCCCCATCATTGTCTTTACTTTCTGTTACATCAACATGGCGCGCTCTCTACGCCGCATCTCAAAGATCACTCAACCGGGAAATGTCGCAGTGCAACCGATGGATCCGAAGATCTCTCGAGCCAGACGCAACATCATTAAGACGTTGTTTATCGTCGTTCTTGGCTTCGTCATCTGTACGACCTTCAGGCAATTTCTTCTATTTGTGACTGTCTTGGCAAACGTAGCGCTGGATCTGGGTGGATTAACTTTTAGCATGGCTCAAGTCTTGTCCTACTTTAACTGTTGTAACGATCCATTCATCTATGCCTTTCACTACGAGGAATTTCGCGTTGGTCTTCGTAAGTTATTCTGTCGTTTTCAGGTGATGCCGTCAGGATCAAGTACGACTGACTCAACTTAGATAAACAAATCAAGTAGTTCAACGTAGAGACACAGGTCAAGGACCTCCACTTAAAGACATGGATCATTCCGACCTATTGTTGTTAAGTTCACTTGTGTCAAGTTAAGCCTAAATGTATTTAATCATGTGTGTTATATATCTATTGTTCATAGAAAAACATGCTGATAGATATGCATAGAGCAGGGTTTCAAACCCTTTCCATGACCTGCACCCCTAGGAAATGTTTGATTAATGTTCGCACCCTGTTCAAAAGTAATATCACATTTGAAGACGAATAAGTTCAATTTCTATTTAAAAAAAAAACAAATTGAACCACAGACACTCACACGGTAGGCCTACTGCGGGTGAACAAATGAACTGAATATTTGAAGGTGTTCAACTGTGCTACTTAGACTAATTAATAATTTCGATTAGCCTGGTTCATTTCTTGTCATAATTTCAGAGAATTGTCCTCAAAGTGCCTCAAAAGTTTCCATCATTTAGTAAGGGAATTGAAACGCCAAAGTTATCAGAGGATATCGACACCTAACAGTACAAACCGTTATCGCATAAAATATTTAGTTTTCAAACGCTTAGGGAAAAGGGCAAGAGAAAGACCAAGAACCTCATGCCATAGGTTGTTATGCAGTAGCCTGTGAAAGCTCTAGCAGGTGTGCCAACCCGTTCATCCAGTCGAGCGAAGAAGCCTGAGGCCAAGAATGAAATGAAACGGAGAAACATAACTCATGAAGAAGAGTTGAAGAAGAACTTGAGCATAAGCATTCAGATAATAAACTTCATGTGTTTCTGCAGAAGAAACCAGTGCAGCTCCTCTCACATGGAACTGCATTAATCCCCAAACCTAGGCAAGTTTTCTTATACCACTAATCAACCAAACTGCCGATTAAAATATTATAATATTATCACAGTGTTACGTTTAAGTCGCAAATTGACACTGTGATATGATCGTTGTGTGATTTAAAATGTTGCGCTTAAAATGTCGGCCAATTATTGTACATGATAGCGCAAACACTTTCTTTTGCAAATGTTACGTGTTTCATGTATATATGTTACATATAGTTCAAATCATTTGCACATGTATAACCTTCAACGCGTCTTATCATAGACCAAAGACTATCTGTCGTGTCTTATTTCTTTTACCTAGGTATATTTTATATTTTAATCTGAAAACATTTGATCTGATTTGATGATATCAGATCTATGTTCAGATCGCACAATATATGCCAATTTAGTGCAATGAACTACACTCAGAACTGTTGTAGGCCCCATAGTTCACTTCGTTGTGGCGTAGTCATTCAATCATTTGACAAAGCTTTCAGTTTTCTCGTACAGGTTATCAGCCTATTAAACGACTGGCTTGATTCAGGTAAACTAGCATAAACCGTTTCAGTTTGCAATGATTTTTTTTCGGTCATTAGATCTGAGATTATATACTGCATGCCTAGAAGTGTCATGTTCTTCGGGTTCTCCTTAGTATAGTCAATTATGCCTTTGTTGTAGGAAGATTATTCTGAAATGTTCATGGTAATAAAAAAGTTAAAAGTTTATTAGGCTTGTTCACTCGCATTTCTTGTACTTCATTGCAGTGTGGGAATTGTTGAAAAAAGACTGGGGATTGAACATTCTATCCGTATTTTGTAAAATGATGTCAACGAAATCAGAAAGCAGCTGATTTCAACGCTATCAGTTTTGTAAGTCAGACTCGAATCAAAATCAATTCCTTTGTTAAGAAAATTGAAAAATTCATACGTGATACACCATGGAAATTATTTCTCTTTGTCAGAGACTCAGAGTCAAATAATGCTAAGTCACACTAGCACAACTGAGGGGTTGGAAACAACTGCGCCAAAGTTGGAAACAAGTTGCGCCAAAATAAACGCATGTACATAGCAGTTTGTTGCATGGCTGACATTTCATATTTGCAATTTGCTTAGTGCAAATTCTTGCACCAACTGAAACTAATGGCTCTTAGACTTGTGAACAAATGATTATTTGGTGTAATATAGTCTGTGTTTATCCTGCAGTATTCCCACTCCAGTCGGGAGGCCACTGTAATCGGGGGCACATGCTAAAGCATATTGAGCATATATATGTTAATCCGGGCTTGACGACGAGAGTCCTCTAGCAGCGACTGGGACAGTTCGTAGTTAAATTGTTTAAGGCCACAGATTCTTATTACCAGTCTGGATTTTTTCTATATTACGCCTGGTATATACTGATGTACGACGCCCTCACGATGCCCATTTAATCATTTATCCTTAAGGTATTCTTTGTCGATAGACTCACCTCTAGAGACCGTTATCGTAATCGTAATCTCCAAACTTCTAACGCGCCACTCGAAAGCCAAGCGCAGGGCACCAGCTTATTCACGAGCGCTACGTCAAATCAGAGGGAGTTTCCAGAAAGTAGTCCAAAATGATCCAAGTCCGGTTTCCAAAAGACCAAATAAATCTATCAGTAAAAATGAATAGTTTATTAGTCACTACTTGCTTCAATGAGGTAAAACTGAAAGAACTTCAAAGTAGACAAAAGCAAGCGTAAGAACTTCAGGGCAAAATGTCGATTTTGTGTGAATAAAAGGATCTCTGGAAATATTACGTCTACAACCAACTTTCTGAACCCGCATCAACGTCTGACGAAACCTCTGATCACCTTTCTTTTCTTACGATACAGATACAAATTTGACAGTGGTCTTGCTGTTGCTTGTCATTATTGTCATGATTTACTGGTTTTATTACTCAAGTCAAGTGAACTGCATTGCATTGCATCATTGCATGATGCATCATCGTTTGCATTAGCAACTGTCTTAATTATTTTCTGGTAGAAATGTAGTGCACATTACTTAGTTTGAAAGTGAAATTGTCTTTGACGCTCTGCATTATTACAGTTCACTTAACTCTTATCCGCATTTTGAAAAATCGACTGAGGTCAACCGTGGTTGTTGATTGGTTTGCACCTCTGACAGTAATAGCCTGTGAACGAGACGCTAAAGAAGAAGAAGAGCAGTTCCGTACGCTAGCCCTGAGGCAGCCATGGGTATGAAGTGTTAGCAACTTCATTTTATTGGCCTCGGCATATGAGGGCGGGTGGCCAGTCCTCTCCCTCGCCATCTCATCTTCCCACCGATAGTGTACGGTCAGTGTGTTCATCACAGCTGAGTTGGCTAGGGATTGCAGATGAAACAGAAATCTCGAACCAAATTTCTGCCCTGCTGGGGATTTGAACTCCTGACCTCTCGATTGACAGTCCAGCGCGCTAACCGTAATTATATATTCCTTCTGACTACACAGATACACTTATCTAATGGCTATTGATGTTGTAATTATGGAACAGGCCTATAAAATGTTAATCTAGCCCTGGTAGAGAGTGACATTCCTAATTTTGGTGACTACAGGAACTGTGACAGAGGTGCAATCTGTTAGAAATCAGTTGAATTGAGAGGATCAAGTTCACATTCTTGCTGGAGAGGGCATTTAGGAGGAGTAACACTTCTCCTTCGGAGGCGAGAGGGAGTTTTGGAGCGATGACTGAGAGGCAGGAGGGTTTAAAGTTGAGAAACACAGTTAATCAGTGCCGGAGGAGCCAATTGGAATGTGTGAAATTGTCGTGGGGCGTGGTGGCTCAGTGGTAAGTTCGGCGCCTTGTGACCGGAGGGTTGCAGGTTCGAATCCCACTCTAGCCGCTGCGTACGGACCTTGGGCAAGTCCTTCACTCGCAATTGCTCGTGGCACTTCGGCGTGAAAATTCCGGCACAGTATAAAATGCTGTAGTCGGGAGCGCCTCTGAGTAGTAGTTGACTTCGAGAGGCGCTATAGAAATATCCGGAATAAATAAATAAATAAATGTGAAGCGAAGTGATGAGATTTTGTCAGAGAAAAATGAACAGAAGGAATCAGCGATTGAGGTGGAAGGAAGCTAAGCAGTGGGGAGGGAGACTTTGCGATGGAGAGAGTTGACAGCTCTCCAGTGACGTCTTGGGTTGGAGGAGCGAGAACGGATTTCTGATAAATAAAATTTCATTTTGGAAGCAGCGATGAGTTTATGCTATCGATTTGTGGCTGATTTTAGGGTATTGCTCGAGGGCTTTTGCGACAACAGACCGGATTTCTTGAAAAGGTCTTTAAAGTTGACGAACTTAGCAACGAATTTCCGCTCTTAGAGGAACCCCAACAGCATGGTTATATGGTATACATATCTAAAAAATACATCGATTTTGCCCATATGGGCTGTATATGTCATGCGTATGACAAAGCAATATAGCATATGCTACTTCTAGACCATATAAAATCTACATTGCACATACATGAAACAATTGCACGAAAACATCGGAATATCAGGTCTCGTGAACCTGTGTGCTATTGCTGCTGACAAAATAACACAAATCCGACTAATAATACTCTTGGGCAGCCATCCGTGTAAGCGCGTACATACATGCAGACATACATGCAAACACACATGCATACATAGGGGCCTACATGCATGCATACATACATACATAGGGCCTACATACATACATACATACATACGTACGTACATACATACATTCGTACATACATAAATACATATATATATATATGTGTGTGTGAGTAGCGGGAAGGATATATATATTTATATATGGACAATATATTGTATCCATATGTCTGTCATGCCTGCTGACCATATCTTAACCATGTCTTCACCATATCTGGACAATATATTGTATCCATATGTCTGTCATGCCTCCTGACAATATCTTGACCATGTCTTCACCATATCTGAACAATATATTGTCAGGAGGCATGACAGACATATGGATACAATATGTATATATATATATATATCCTTCCCGCTACTCACACACATTTATATATGTATTTATGTATGTACGAATGTATGTATGTACGTATGTATGTATGTATGTATGTATGTATTGTCAAGATATTGTCAGGAGGCATGACAGACATATGGATACAATAAATATGTATGTATATATATATATTGTATCCATATGTCTGTCATCTGGACAATATATTGCCCAGATATGGTGAAGACATGGTCAAGATATTGTCAGGAGGCATGACAGACATGTCTTCACCATATCTGGACAATATATTGTCCAGATATGGTGAAGACATGGTCAAGATATGGTCAGGATATGGTCAAGATATGGTCATATATATATTGTATCCATATGTCTGTCATGCCTCCTGACCATATCTGGACCATGTCTTCACCATACCTGGACAATACATAGAGGTTGAAACAGGGATGTAAGCCTCCGCTCGTAGATTATTGTTGTACTCACTGGTCAAGGGGCGTGTCGCGAGTATGTTTGTAGTGGGCGTGTTAGCTCCTTCACTGTTTCCTTGGAATAACGAACTTTTCCTTGCATAAAAGTTGTAAATAAGAGTCTCCGAGTGTTCTTTAGTATGAAGCCTAGTAGTAGCCAAACATTAACTGAAATTAAGCAATGTTGTCTGGTGTAAATTCGAAACTTTTATTTACGCTGTGACTAGCCGAACTATTCAGCTCAGCGCCATCTATCGAATAAAGTTTCACCAGGTGGCGCTATTGTGAAACACCATATATCAGTCGATTGCAAATTGAATTTGGATTATAACAAGCCAAATTCCGTTAAAATATTCCAATCCGTTCCCCGGATATCACAATGAAAACTTTGGGGTCCCGTCGGACCCCCGTTGGGCATTCGTGTACCAAAAAATAGCTTGGGCACTCGAGGGTTAAATTGGTTAGCTTCCTACCTCTGCAATCGGTTACAACAAGTGGCTATCGGTACTGCTCGATCGGATCCTTCTCTCTGCACTGCTGGTGTCCCTCAGGGTTCTGTACTCGGTCATCTATTATTTACCACCTTCACCTCACCAATCAGTCGCATAGCCAATCACTTTAGAGTCCAGTTACAGCAGTATGCTGATGACACTCAGCTTTTTATCGCTCTGTCGCCAACGGATCAGTCCGGTAAAGGAATACTAGAAGAGTGTCTCTCTTCAGTGCATGCTTGGTTCTGCTTCAATGGTCTTGCTATAAACCCAGATAAATCTGAGGGAATCATGTTTGGCTCAGGCCAGCGACTCCGCTCTTTTCCTTCTCATTCTAGCGTTGACCTTGCTGGCACTGTCGTTCCAGTATCAAAGACTATCAAAACACTTGTGGTCACTTTGGACAGTAATCTCACATTCCAATCCCACATAACAAGCCTTTGCAAATCTTGTTTCTATCATATTAGGCAATTCGTCATATAAGATCTGCTCTTACCAAAAACATGTCACAGACCATAGCCTGTTCTCTTGTCTGCTCTCGCCTCGATTATGCCAACTCTGTGTTTGCAGGCATTTCAGATCTTCAAGTCAACAGGCTACAACGCACCCAAAATTCCCTGACTCGCGTGGCGTTGCATGCATCTTCTCGTTCAAACTTATCAACTCTGCTCCATCAGCTGCATTGGTTTTCTGTAAAATTCAGAATTAGATTTAAACTGGCCTGCTTGACATTTAAAACCCTCACAATGTGCACTCCTACCTACCTTCAACCACTACTCTCTCCTTACATCCCGCCACGCAGTCTACGGTCTTCGGTTATGGGTCTTTTAGTTGAGCCTAGATGCAGCACTGCCATGGGCTCTCGTGCATTTCGTGTTGCAGCCCCCAAGGAATGGAACCGACTACCAATGCTTATCCGTTGCTCGACCTCTTATTCTTCCTTCAAGAAACGCCTCAAACTCATTACTTCTCACTGGCTTTCAAACATATGGATATCTAATTGCTCTTCATCTGGCGGCTGACTAACCGCGCCCCAGATTCGCATTTCTGTGTGACTTTGCGCGCGTTAAAAATGTTTGTAATAATAATAATAATAATAATAATAATAATAATAATAATAATAATAATAATAATAATAATAATAATAATAATAATAATAATAATAATAATAATAATAATAATACACTGATTGATAACATTTTAACCAACGCTTGGCCCACCTTGATTGATACCTCCGTCATTGCCTTCGACATTTCTGATCACCAACCCATACTGGCTCGTTTTGACTATAAATTTGCTCAATTAAACAGGCCTTCATTTGAAGACTTGACGGTTATAACCGATATTCTCTTACCTTGGCTGGTCTTCTGTTAAGGAAGCTTGTAGTAGTGGTGATGCAAGAAGGGCTTACGACTTGTTTATCTCCCACTACAAGAGAGTCTATGCTGAGTCCTTTACTATTGCCTCAAAACCATCCGTGGTAGACCTATACTTTTAAGCAGCCATGGATGATCCGGGATTTCTTCAAATCAATTAAAAGGAAATCCTCTCTGTACCGGAAATATTTTAAAAATTCCAATGAAGTTAATAGAAATAAATTTATACTCTATTGAAATAAATTTAAATTAATTCGAATTAGAACTGAACGATGTTATTATGAGGCTTAGTTCTGCAAATATAATAATAACCTTAAAATGACATTGAGTCTCATTCGCTCACTAGTTGGGGTGGGATGCGATGCAAACCGGATTGACGCTGTGGTAATCAATTGAAGGAAACAACAACGGATCATGCAACTATGGCAACTAAAATTTAATAATTAGGCCCTACTTCTCAGCTATTGCTCAATCACTAGCTGGAAAAATCACAGATGCCCCTACCTCCTTTACGAATGATATGCCTTCCCCTCTTCCTAACACTTTTGGACACAGTGAAACATCTCCGGAAGAAATTTTAAGTTTGGGCCGTTCTATACAATTATCACACAGTAGGTGGGTTGACGACATTGATCCCTTGACAAAATTGCTTGCCCATTAGCTGACATAATCAATTGTTAATTTGTCTCAGGTATTTTTCCTAAGGCCTTAAAACTTGCGAAAGTAGTTCCTGTCTTTAAGAGAGGTGCTAAAGATGGTGTATACAGACCCATCTCGGTTCTCCTCGTATTTTCTAAGTTTTTCGAAAAACATTAATGTTACTGCCCAATCAGAGATATTATAAATTCTTCTCGAGCAGTGGAGATGTGAGAAGAACTTGATGCTAATGTGAATTAGTGAAATTGAGCCCTTGATAAATAGAATTAAGGATTTACGGTAGTATCCGATCTTACGGCCAACCAGTTGACCGAGACTGCTGATGCGTGCCTCTTTCAGGCAATAGCAGAGAACGAGAATCATGAATTTCGGCACTTATTCCCAGTGTGAGATTTGTAGAAAAAAGACTAGGGGTGAGGGATTAGTTTATGATTCACGTGGAGTTGAATATTTTTTTCGTATTTTGCAAACTGTTGTCAGCGAAATTTGAAAGAAGCAGATTTCAACGTTAACAGATTTGCAAGTCAAACTCGAAAATGCATAAATGATACATCATGGAAATTTATTCACTTTGTCAGAGATTCAGAATCAAATAATGCTATATCACACAGCTTAGGGGGTTGGAAACTACCCCTCTTGAGTGTGCAATGAAGACAACTGTGGGGTCGTAAGAAAGACTAGGGGGCTGAGACCCCAAACTCCGAAATTCTCACCATGCTTATTCCCCATCTTATCCCCCTCTTCGAAATTAGCAATGCCCTCTTCGTAATAGAATGCATAAATTCACTTTACCAGAAAAAGACAACAACAACTATATCCCCCACATTCTCTATAAGAACTCTAACTAATAGAATAGATCAAACTCTTTCTCTTATGATGTACCAAGGTGCGGCAAATCAGCTTGTTTTTTTCAACAAAAGAATATTGTATTGTATTGTAAGTGTTGTTCATTGATGATGGTGATGATGATGATGATGATGATGATGATGATGATGATGATGATGATGATGATGATGATGATGATGATGATGATGATGATGATGATGACAATGAAGACGAAGAAGAAGAATAGGAGTAAGAGGAAGAGGGAGAGGAGGAGGAGGAGGAGGAAGAAGAAGAATAAGAAAGTATAGTGTATTGTTTTTAACTTCGTCGTAAGTTGGTGGATTAATTACACTACCTAGAATGAGACATGATAAAAGAATAAGACATTCTCTCATGACAGCCTTAATTCATGGTACAAGATACCGAAGAATCCTTCTGATGAGCGATCCTCTTCTCTATTACAAATCCTTTATAGGTTGATTTTATTCTTGAGTTCACCTCGTAGACTCGAGTGCACGATATCGATTGTAGGATTGCAACAGATTTGACGGAATAAGATAAATCCGTATCAACTTTATAACCCATTATAGACGCGTTTGATCGTTTCGATTTGTAAAATTCCTAAATAGTGATTCGGTTGAATCCCTCGAGATCGCACAGCACACGCAGAACTCTGTTTCTCACTTCTATTTCGATAGATCGCAATTGACAATTCATTGGGGGGGGCTCTGTAGCCATAGGGAAGAGAGCAGGGATGTCAGCCGTGTATAAATAAAAGAAGAGGACCTATAACGGAACCCTGAGGAATGTTAAATTTATCAGAGGCGTACTGAGATCTATATTCATGTATGTTTGTATGTATTGTTTGTAAGTATATATATCATTATCAGAGAGTTCATTTCGGGTATGTAAGGAAATTATAGAAGCCAGATAAGTGACTAGACACTTTGGCGCCTAGGAAGCTATAGGAAATAGAAATAGAAGTCGAGAATTTCAGATCACTCGACGGAAGATAATTCGAGGATAATAGATTTACTATACAGATATTACATACTAGAAGCGTCTGGAAAGGTGATCCATCCATGACACGTTGGAAAGAGTTTTCCGTTGGTTAGTAGATTTAGGCAAGGTTTGACTAAGGCCAGCCTTCCAGTGACCTAGCTAATGTTAATCCAAGGATTCAAGGTAGAAGTCCTATAGGGTTGATGGACTAATCACGATGTTCCTTTACCACGGACCTCCGAATAATTATAATAATAATAATAATAATAATAATAATAATAATAATAATAATAATAATAATAATAATAATAATAATAATAATAATAATAATAATAATAATAATAATAATAATAATAATAATAATAATAATAATAATAATAATAATAATAATAATCTTCGTTTAATATCTTCAAACTGACAATAACGCAGTATGATTACAAATCAGTATGAACGGATGATCACAAGTTATTACAGGAGTCGAATTTAACTGTACACGGCAGCCATACAAGGCGCCCATCACGTCCTACATCTCATTTTAACAACGCGCCATCTCGTGAATGAAAGGCTGAGTGGACCTAAATTTGAGGAGGTTGCGGGAAGCGATACCGCTACCTCTTGCTCTTCACGCCAGTGATGTTACCACTACTCTATGGATCCTCCCCTTAGGACTTAGGATAAGGAGAGCAGTCAGTTGGGCAGGCAATCAGGCGGTCGAGTAGTCATTCAGAATGATGCAGTGACCATGAAGCTTACACTGAGAATTCAGTATCAGACATCTAGTGTTAAGCAGACACTAGGCATTCATCTTGAAAAGTTCAGAACAGGAGATCGATCTTGTAGTTGTTGCAATGTCGTAGCCATCTCATCATCGTCAACGTATACATAGTTGAACAATTGTGTGCAATTGAACTGTGTATTCGTCGAGAGACATTCCCGATGAAGAAAATACACTGCAGAAGAATCTCTCTTCCTGTAGCCCGAAGTAGTCCAATGGTTTCCTGCCTTCATACAGGCAGACAATACCATTGTGATAATTATATGTATGTATGTATGCGTACGTTTGCTTTGTGCCGTACAGGTTAGCGGCATCACATTGTTCATCGCCAAGGCGTGCTGACATCGCCCGCAGTCGCAATATACAGTAGGTGTTCCTTGATGACGTTCAATATTCGCAACAACAGCAACAACGTCGACTCAATCGAAGATTTCGAACTCGAACTCATCGAACTCGGTTTATTAAAATTTACCACAATGAACCGAACTGTGTGCCTCAGGTCATGAAATAATATAGAGCTCCGACTCGTGCTGCGATAGACGCAAACCGAACCAAACCAAATTCTGAACATTATAATAATTATCATCCAAGCAGAAGAGTGCCAGAACGGTTCATGCATTGGTCGTTATTCTCATTATTGTCATGATGTCAAGTCCTTCAGTTGTCTACCTCTCGCTGTGAAAGGATTAGAATTCGTTTTAGGTAAAAAAGTGTTTTGAAGGCTTTTAAATGCATTCGCTCAACTGTTTTTAATCGGCTGAGTCTTTCTGATGTCGACTTAGCCTTAGTTGTTTCAGAGCTCATCCTCACTGGACTGCCATCCTGTCTCGTTGGATTAATCTTCTCAAATGAACTGTATTAATTGTATGAGGAACAGGCAGGCCCGCCGAGAGGGGGGCATGGGGGTCAAATGCCCAGGGGCCTGGCGACTTTTTAGGGGCCCGGGCCGGGCCCGCAATCAACTTAAGAAAAATATTATAATCACTTATACAAAGTTTATGATTTATGCCTTTTAAAATATGTTTTCTGACGCTTAACTACAATCAGTATCAAGCATCTGAATAAAATCACAGTTGTAGGCCTATATATCGACACTTTTATTATTTGAATTTGTGTTTTTTTATTTTTCGTACGACCGTACGATATAATTATATATATAAACGAACAGAAATGTCAGGGGAAGGCAGGCAGGCAGGCAAGCTGTGTCCACCTTTGCATGTTACGCTAAGTAACGCGCATGCGCACTGTTACTGGATATTCATGAACCGCTCGCCATGGCGACCAATTGTTTCGGCTTAATAGTAATAGCTTAATTGTGACGTCACTGGCTCTGGCAGCTTCATGACCAGCGACGATGTTTACAAATAGCGACCTACTGTAGGCCTAATTCAAAGTTCTAAAGAGCCTACATTAGGCCACACAGGCAATATTATGATTATTTTAATTGTTCGACTTTCTATAGCCGTCTCAGTTTGTTCGTTAGTATAATATAAATTATAGGCCTATGCAATCCTCAGAGAAAGAATTTCTTAATTTTTATTCCGCTGTTTACGATCTTCTGACTATACACGGGGACTTTAAATGGCATGGCGCCTATTCAAACGGACAGTGGTGGTGAAGGATCTCACCCGATCAAATCATTGAACAATAAGCAGGGTCGAGGTCATACGGTCGTTATAGAAAATCGCGTAGGCCTAATCGTATAATCGTAATCGTAATCTCCAAACTTCTAAAGCGCCACTCGAAGGCCAAGCGCAGGTCACCAGACTATTCCAGGCACGTAACTAGGCCTTTTCGTTTGGGGGGCTTAAGCCTTGAACATGGCAACATTTATACAGTGTTCATACGAATTTTAGCCGTAAGCGTACAACGGCTTGACTTGTTTGGGGGGGGCTTCAACTTCGTTTGGGGGGGCTTAAGCCCCCCCAAGCCCAACGCTAGATACGTCCCTGGACTATTCACGAGCGCTACATCAGATCAGAGGGAGTTTCCAGAGAGTAGTCCAAGAGAGGTCCGTGTCCGGTTTCCAGAAGGCCAAACCAAATTAGAGGGGTTCCAGAGAGAGGTCCAAAAGAGATCCAAGTCCGATTTCCAGGGTACCAGATCAGGAGAGGCAGAGCAGCTGCCAAGGCGGGTGTCGTTTACGGCGAGAATAATTGGAAGGCGGAGGATCAGATGAGTCATGGTAGGAGAGTTTGAAAAGGTGAGACTTCAGTTTTACATTTAATCGCAACACTTTCGAACGTCATCATGGATGACGGTCGGACACGCAAAACATTGTTTATGATGACATTTTCACAAATTTTTAAACTATGAAGGTCGTAATAAATTTCACGTCTTAGGACAGGAAAACATCTAGTATTTATATAAAGCCTAAAAATAGTTTAGAGGCCCGTAACTGCTCTGCCTAGGGGCCCGTGACTGTTCTGCCTAGGTGCCCGCGACTGCTCTGCCTAAGGGCCCGTGACTGCTCTCCCTAGGGGCCCGGAATTTCTCTCGGCGGCCCTGGGAACAGCTAATGTCAACGTTAGTGATTAAGAAAACGGCGTAATAAAACGTTTAGATTACGTTTGTGTATAGGGCCGCCGATTTTAGGGGCCGCAAGTTTTCCATTTTTCCGAAATAAACATTAAAAATATAATTTCTGGAAATTCATAAATGAAACGTTGGATTACTTTTTAATTATTATTCGCTAGATGGAAGTATTATAGCGTTGGTGTAATATATTGTTCTATTAAGGTAGGGTTCACCGTTAAGTTTTAATCATAAGTTTTTCCGGAAGTATTGAATCAGCAGTTCAGTTTACTCTAGTAGGCCTATAGACGGCTAGACCATTTCCATTATTTTATATATTTTATTTTAATGAATGTTTGAAAATAAATAACGTAAATTTCAGTTGATCATGTCAGCTAAAAAGGAAGTAAGAGCGATTCTGGCGCTGAGAAACGGAAACGGAAAAAACACAAGATAAACTGTTAGAATCACACAAAGGTTCCATGTTGAAACATTTAAAGAAAGATATAGCAGTCGAGGATTATGTAAATCAAACGAAGAAAGAAGAAACAGAAATTCGCGAAATTGGTTATATGGTTGCATTAGATATCGCTTCGTCACTCGATTATTCAGCATTAATAGACGACTTTGCAGACATGAAAGCAAGAAAAGTGAAATTCACTTAAAGCAAAAATGTTAGTTTCACTTTCATCAGACACTGAGGCAAAATAACCGTTCTTTACGAGCTACTACACTTAGTGTTAATTTGTTATTTCATCGCAAAATAAAAAGAGCTAATGACTTCATTTTAATCGCAGGTATAACCGTATAATATTGTATTATGGGTCGACGGGCCGCTCAAATGTAGCTTTGCCTAGGGCCGCCAAATGTCTTGAACCGGGCCTGAACAGGCTGGCGCATACGCGTGTGTGTATTTGTGTGTGTGTGTTCCCAGTGGTTAAATTCAGCCGGATCCCGCCGGATCTGAGATCCGGCACCTCTGATTTGAGATCCGCCACCTGCATTGTGAGACCCACCACCCAAATTATGAGATCCGGCACCTAAGAAGGGAGACCCGTCACCTCAACAGGGAGACCCATCACCTCAATAGGGAGATCCACCACCGAAGATCAGATTAGCATTCGTCAGCCTCACAGTGCGGTTCAATATTCACTAGGATCATAGAAAACTACTTGGGCCTAGGCTATGTGTTACTTAAATCGCCTGCTGTTTTATAATCGCTGCTGAGGGGTAGTAACCCAAGGCTGAGGCAGCAGAAATAGATTTGGGCCTGCATCCTAGCGATAACACAGTAGGCCTAGTTTGCTTCATTAATAACTCGTTTGCGGAATTTCGGAAGGCTGAGCTGGAATCGTTTTAAAATCTGGAATAGCACGTCATTTGATTAGTTATAGTTATCGCGCATGCCGTCTGCAGATAATGTCGAAAAGAAAGTTGGTCAGCGTGCAAAGAAAGCTATCGAACGTGGATGGATTGCTAAGGGTTGTCATGCTGCAAATACGAAAAATTAATATGCAGAGTACTTTCAAATAAAGCAGTCTGACTATTATCCTTACGTGTAGATCATAACAGATGTAAACCCAGTGAATTAAATTAAGTCCCTTAAATTAAGCTGTTAGCGACTTCATTTTCTTAGCCTTGGCATATGAGGGCGGGTGGCCAGTCCTCTCCTCGCCGTCTTGTCTTCCCACCGATAGTGGACTGTCGGTGTACTCATTATAGCTGAGTTGGCTGGGGGGCACAAGTGGAGCAGAAACCTCGAACCAAATTTTTGCCCTAGCGGGATAGATTGTGAGTGGTTAGGCTAGCGTGCAACAGATTTAGGCAAGTGCAAAGCACCGAAAACGTCCACAGCCACAGAAGCATGAAGGGCAGTATGGATATAATAATAATTGTAATAATCTTCGTTTAATATCTTCAAAGTGACAATATTATTACGCAGTATGATTACAAATCAGTATGAACGGATAATCACAAGTTATTACAGGAGTTGAATTTTAACTGTATACGGCAACCTTGCAAGACGTCCATCACGTCCTATATCTCATTTTCACAATCGCGCCATCTCGCGAATGATAGGCTGAGTGGACCTTGGGAGGGTTACGGGAGGCGATCCTACTGCACTTCACACCAGTGATGTTACCGCTACTCTATGGACATAAGTCAGCATATTGTGGCATAGACAGAATGACAGTAGGCCTATTGAAATTCCTGCTTAATTTTCAGCTTTTCACTGGGTTTACATCTGTTATGATCTAAGGCTAGTCAGACTGCTTTACTTACTGGGCTCTTCAATTTGAAAGTAGTCTGCATATTATTCTTTGGTATTTGTTCATTATGTGCTTTGTAAGTTATTGCATTGACAACGAAGCCTAGTCTTCTGTAACATATGTTATGTGAAGTAGGCCTAATATTTATGTGTCAATCGTAATTGTTAATGTTTTTGCTTTCAATTACCGGTGATGTGTCGTGTTTCATGCATGTTGTAATTCAGGGACGTCATATTGGGTTTTTTTTGGCCCCCGCCCGATTTTTGAAAAAAAGGAAAAAAATTATGTATAAAAGAAAAGGAGGATGAAAAATGGGTAAAAAAAGAAAAAAGAGACTCATTTGCAGCATTGGCTTACCGTTTTGGACATGTAGACTACATACAAAGCATTAAAAAAAACACCAAAGAATGTTTTAAAAAATGTTCGCGCGTGAGGGCAGAAAATTGTTTAACCTCTTTTTTGCTTCCCTCTGGAAAAAGCTGAAATGACGTCCCTGTTGTAATTTAGGATTAGCCGTAGGTTTTTGGATTTGCAAATATTTAGAGACCCACCACCTCTGGATGAGCAATTTAACCACTGTGTGTTCCTATGTGCATAATATACAGTAGGCCTATGTCTGTTGCATGTATGTGTTTGTGTGCATGCACATGTGTACGTGAGTTTGCGTGTATGCCTATGTGTATGTGTATCTGCGTTTTTAGCCAACGACGGACTGAAACGAATGGCTTATGGTTGAGCCTCTCATCTTGGTCGGGTTTCTTGGGTTCGAAACCAGGCGCCTCCTGTGAAGCGGACAGTTTGTTGTTGAGTCACTTGCAGCGAGTCTTGGGGATGCTGGAAGGGCGCTATACAAATGTTTTGTTATATTACATTTATATATAATTGATTGACGATTTCGCCGCTTTACAAGCTACTGAATCTTTGGCATTCGAGTAAAAGTTCACGCTCGGCAAGGCGCTCAAAAGAAAAAACATACATGCGTTCCTGAAGCCCACCGATTAGCTACATTGGTAGACATTCGTTTACATGTAGCAGAATAATTTGTATATGGCGCCTTCACATGCAGTTGCTACCACAAAAGTAATTGGGCTTGAAATAGCAGTTTTAAGGACCTGCGTATAGTGTGTTCACTACTCCCATAAAACGTAAGTTACACGCTGGGATAAGCTTATATACATATGAACGAAAGAAAGGTAGGCCTATATACATTTCATATGCAACATATTTGTATGTTTCATATATAAGGTATTTAGCGTTTATACATATTATATATTGTGCATTTTGAGTGTAATATAAATATTCCTGTGCACTTCATGTGTATATAGGCCTAACATTAAGACAGTCATTCCGTTGATAGATTTCCAGACCTTTGAAAACATTTGAGAGACTGCGAGCATACGAGCCAAAGAGCCGAAGTATTGTTCCAGAAGTTTGACTGAAACGGGTAATTAGCATCTAAGTGTTTTCATTACATGAATTCGAAACATGGCGAGTGGTCGTATTGTAATTTACCGAACGAGAGAGAAAAGGATGCAACTACAAGAGTGGTATATAATTATGTCACCGGCACTATGTTCGAAAATTCCAATACACCTATGTATACGTATTTCAATGAATAGAAGGTGCGAAATATATCAATTGTGTGAACTTGTTCATTCATTCATTCATTCATTCATTCATTCATTCGGAGATTTATATAGCGCCCCTTCAAGAGAACTACTCAGAGGCGCTCCCGACACCAGCACGTTCAAATAAGACAGTTTTAAGATTTGCAAGAAATAGGCCAGAGGACTCAGAGGCGGATCCAGGGGGCCAATCCGGCCATGGCCCCCCATTTGAAATTTTTCTTTATTAACACAGGCGTTTTATGATGGTTTTATGATGTTTACACAGGCGTGGCCCCCCTGACAGACCTTCTGGATCCGGCCCTGCCAGAGGTGACCCCAGAGCACATGCGGAGCTCTAAGGGCAGTCTGTTCCAGACTACCGGGCCCACCACTGAAAAAGCTCGACTTTGCATAGTTGTGGAACGAGCAAATGGAACTAAAAGTACCCCTTTTCCCGCTGAGCGGAGGGAACGTCGGCCTTGGGAACCTGAAACTGTGCCGCAAAGCTCCCGAAGGTAAGCAGGTGCAGGGCCCTGACAACATCGCCATACTAAGGCAGCGATCCTATATTCCATGCGTAAGCGCATAGGAAGCCAGTGAAGGACCTCCAGTAGGGACTTGGCCGTGTTTAGGAATATGCCCAATGACACGGGCTGCAGAGCGCAGAATTCGTTCTAGACACACTATGCGACTAGATGGAAGACCAAAATAAAGCGATGAGCAGTAATCAAGGCGAGCTGTGACCTCCAACCTGTGACCTCCAACCTCTCCCATTTACATGCAGGATCTGACATACAGGTAAAAATTCCAAAGCACCTACGTATACGCATTTCAATTAATAGAAGGTGCGAAATATATCGATTGTCTGAACTTATTATAAATGTAGTCTCGACTCCGCTGGACTGCTGGAGGCCCGTGAATGGTAAAGTCATCCATTAGTTCACTATTCTGTACCTGTCTCACAATACACGAAATTGTGTATTTCAGGGGTAGAAGTTTTGTGGGGGTTGATTCTCCAATTGCCTTTGGGGCGGGGGTTAGACATCACCACTCCTCCGCTTGCACTGTCCTCCGCTGCTTTCCACTCACGACTGAAAACCGAACTCTTCAAGCTATCCTATTCTGATTCCATTCCTGCGCCACCACACAACCGCCATCAGCACCGATTACCACCGTAGCACCCTGTTGTCTCCTCGGCTTGACCTTCACGGACTCTGACCTGGCACCGGAACGGATAAGGCGGACATGGCTATTGCGGACTTGATTTGATATAGCGCCGGTGAATAAGCTGGTCTCCCTGACGTGGCTTTTGTGTGGCGCTGAGAAATTTCGGAGATTTACATTTACATTACATTTACGTCAGCGCCTACAACTGAACAGAAATAAATGACGACATAGGGGACATGGAATATATATCTCCAAGTGATGGAAATTGCCTGTTTTCAGCACTAGCTCACCAGTTAAGCCTACCGTTAGACCCATCGACGAAGAAAAATGCAAAATATTTTACCGCCGAAATCTGCCCCCCCAAAGTTATATTCAGCTTTTCGCCTCTGTATGTAGGTACTGAGGAGTGGAGGTGTTCCAAGAGGAAGGGAAGGGACTAGGAAGGGGAGGGAGAAAGAAGATCAGGTATCGAAGAGGTGCAGGAAGTGGAAGGGATGAGAAAAGGGAGAAGAGAAAGGGAAGAGCTTAGGACTCCAGCCCCCAAACCTGAAATCCTGGCGCCGCCACTGTTCCTATAAGTTTTTCTTTATGTAAAAGAAAAAAGATCAACATGACTGAAATTGTAGAGGCGTTAGCTCACAGAGCATTCCTGGAAAAGAGTTCGCCGATGACACGAAACAGAATGAAGCAGTATGTTGAGAGAGCAATTGGAGAAGAGCAAGCCGGTTTCAGACCAGGAAGAACCACAATTCATCAACTAGTCACAATGAGAAAGATACATGAACAAAGCACAGAACGCAACCGGAAAATCTTCGTCAACTTCATTGACTTCTAACAAGCATTCAACAGCAGGGCCTGTATGGCATGTGGCCTATATGGCTTGTGGAGAGCTATGCATAATGCAGGAATACCAGAGCAATTGATCAAACTTGTACAAGAGATAGGGCCTATATCGAATATCATGTAGTGCCATTAAAGTATAGATAGAAACTATTGTTTTTGAGTTGGGGAGTGACTATAGCCGAGTGCCTAAACGCTATGGGAAAGTTGCCGGTAGAGAGTGAGATTTATAATTTTGGTGATTACAGGAACGATGATAAAGGCGCAGTCTTTGGAAGTGAGTTGGATCGATAGGATCAAGTTCACATTCTTGCTGAGAAGGGAATTCAGGAGGAGGACATCAGTGGAACTAGGTCTATTAAGTCTGTTTGTTTATCGAACGAACAGAGAATGAACGTTGCTTGAAGAGCAAATGGCGATGTGTATGGCAATCTTAATTGCCTTAACTCTCACGTGTTTGCGTTTGTCGTGTCAACACATCTCAGTGCGCTGGTCCGTGTTAATTCTTTCGTTCTTTTTCCACGGGGCTCCTGCACCGAGGGCGCCTCTGAATAATTTATACTGCCGAAGACGCCTTATAAATTACTAGATACGATACGATACCTGATTGCTGCGGGGCTGTTTTTGTCCTTACTATCTTGAGTCGGCGCTGGACGAACGAAAGGCTTCGACGAAGGTGATCAATGTCTAGAGCAACTTTATGAAATCACAACCACACAGTATCGCACTTGATTAGCAACAGTTTCCCTACAAATTTGAAGATAGATTGTCTCTTCTCTTGTTAATTTTCGTGCTATTATACCTGGTGGCCTCTAATTTTACGTGTGCAGGTGAGCATTTACGTGTGCAGGTGAGCATACAGATAAAAGTGTTTCCGTTTGTTTTTCTATGCGTGTGTCTTTCTATGCGTGTGTCTTTCTATGCGTGTGTCTTTCTATGTGTATGTCTTTCTATGCGTGTGTCTTTCTATGATAGTGTCTATCTATACGTGTATATTTCTGTAAATAGGTCTATATTTTTCTATGCGTATATCTGTCGATGCCTGTGTCTTTCACTGCGTGTGTCTTTCTATGCGTGTGTCTTTCTTTGTCTTGTTGACAAGACCTTAAACCTCAAGACCAAGACCAAGACTTTGAACCTCAAGACCAAGACTTTGAACCTCGAGACCAAGACCAGGACCAAGACTTTGAACCTCGAGACCATGACCAAGGCTTAGTACCTCAAGACCAAGACCGAGACAAAGACTTTGAACCTTAAGACCAAGACCGAGACCAAGACCCAAAAAGACTTTAATTCCTTAAAAAATTGTCAAGTCGGTCTCCTGGCTATGCTAATGAAAACGTTAGTCTTTTATTTTACTGAAGCATATTAACTTTAAATCCAGACCGTAGAGAATTCCGAATTCATATTTACAAAAGTCCTTCATGCAAAATGTTATTCCAAATGCCTGTTGTATTTTATAAAAACCAATTCCCTACGAATTTTCTGACCAAGACGTGCCTTGTAGGGCCTCATAAAATTCCGCGATGTGAAAAATACGTTCTATAGGTGCCGAAGTAGCTTAAACACACAGTAGCTTTTCTACCACACTGGATATAAATGTAGAAATCGTGAGTCTTTTTGATATCCTCCCATGGTTTATCGCACCGTCTGGCTTCAGAAACAAGTCTCGGCAGTGCTTCCAGATACAGCGTAAGTTAGTTGCAGCTGTCGATGGGATTTCCTGACAAACGAGACTTGTATCCGTCCGTAGATATTTGCAGTGATGGGCAATAGTTAACTAAAAAGTTGCTAACTTTTAGTTTAACTAAAAATTTTTAGTTAAGGTGAAAGTTTAACTAAAAAAAATTAGTTTAGTTAAAACTATAGTTTAACTAAATTTTTTTAGTTGCTAACTAAAAAGTTTAGCTAAAAAAACCAGCAATATATGCAACTATTTTTCCACAATGAACATTGAACACTGTCAACAAAAAACCACTTTAACACTGCATGATTTAAGCATTAACAGCCTGTGTTTTCAAATTCATACACTACGTGCAGTACACCTGTAACTGTATGCTAGAACAGTACACATTGCATTGTTTGAAGGTGAAATTGTCATTGACGCTCTGCATTATTACAGTTCACTTACCTCTGCTATTGTGAAAATGCTTGTCGTAAATAGTTGGAAAAAAGTTGGAAAAAGTTTAACTACTTTTTTTTAGTTTAGTTAACTAATTTCCAAAATCAGTTGCCAACTTTAGTTAAACTATTTTATTTTAGTTGGAAAATAGTTTTAGTTTAACTAAAAAAAATAGTTTAGTGCCCATCACTGGATATTTGTCGTATGACGCAAACAGGCTTGACACATTTTTAAATTCTTGAGTTTTTTTTAACTGACTGCTCATATTGACAGCCGAGTCTTGGTCTTGCGAGACCAAGACCAAGACTTTGAACCTCAAGACCAAGACCTTGAACCTCAAGACCAAGACCAAGACTTTTGGTCTCAAGACCAAGACCAAGACTTTTGGTCTCAAGACCAAGACCAAGACTTTTAAAAACGAACTCGAATGCACTCGAGACCAAAGGTCTGGTCTTTATATGTGTGTGTGTCTTTCTATGCGTGTGTCTTTCTATGCGTGTGTCTTTCTATGCGTGTGTCTTTCTATGCGTGTGTCTTTCTGTATCTGTTCGAAATGATCTCCCCTCCACATTTCATGACTATCGTTTTGATTGAGAAATATGGACTTTAATATTTCGTACACGCAATTCGAGTAATATAACCGTTTTGTAGAAATAGACCACATCAGCCACCTAAATAAATCGCTCTCAAGTTACCCAGAATGCTGTCGCTTGCGGCGTCACTAAAACCCCCTACACCTCCAAATTACAATATCACATGTCCTCATGTAGTTCACTGGCTTAAAATACATGAACGATAAAATATAAAGTTGCATCACTTACATACAACATCCTCCCAAACCTCCAGTCGTGATAAGCTCCTATCCTCGACATTTATTCGCATACCAAACACGTACGCCGCTCAACCTGTTCCTTTTCTACCCTAACATTTCTACTCCTACCATCACCCGATGACTGAAAATTGCAAGTACCTCTAGATCCACAACTGTTCCGCCTCTCTGGAATAAACTCCCACCAGAACTCACCAAAACGTCAGCTCATGCTAGGCCTATCTCTTCACAGATCTTTCACTTAAAACTGAAAACAGTGTTCTTTCAAAAATTCCATGCTGATTACACCTCTTCCCATTACCTCCCTTGCCGCTTTAATTCTGAACACCATTCGCTGTAACAATCCTAATGACCGCCAGCTTTACCCTTCTGAATCTCGACCCGGAACCGATGCTGACCATGCAACCTGCCATTCGATATCGTTTTGTTTGACAGAGTACCTGTGAATAAACTGGTTCCCGCGACTTGGCTGTTTGGGTGCTGTAGAGATTACGACTAATACAATCACGCCTGGTCAATATGCCCATCCGAATCTATACGCGCGTGTGATGTGGACCCCACCCACATCGACTTTTACATGGATGCGTCTTGTCTGTCGTTGGCAGGTGATTGACACACACATAGGTCTATATATACACGGGCTCCTGATCAAGCGGTACCTTTAGTCAATGTGACTTCATTATTCGCCAGTAGTTCCGCTGATAGATCTCTAGACCTCTGAAAACGTTTGAGAGACTCCGTACATACTAGCTAAAGAGCCGAGATATTGTTCCAGAATTTTGACCGAAACGGGTAATTAGCGTTCAAGTTATTTCATTACATGAATTTGAAAAAGCAGGTGGCCGTATTGTCATCATCTAGCAAGAAACTAATGAACTGAACCACAAAGCAAAATCTTTAAACTATGCTTTCGAAAGAACGGAGGAATTCTTCCGCACAAATCGACGCCTGTAAATTTAAGCTTATCTGCATAAAAGACGCATGCACGTATATCTATATAATATCTACATCTTAACATAGCGCTATAGGTAAGCAATGATGGCACTAGCATTATAATTTCATAAAGCTTACTATGAGAGACCGATATGGGCATACGTTTCTTCCAATACTGCAATTCTTCACATCTTCTCTCTTGCATTTCCTCATTTCTGAAACCCTTCTCCTATACTGCTTCCACGATTTTGATTACGTTTTGCAGTCGTTAATTCTTTATTGTGGAAATGTTAATCTTAAAATGCACCTGTCTCCCTTCACTCATTGCATATAATTAACGTAAATCTGTATAAATATATTTCCTTATATCATTTATATGCCGACTGCATCTCCAATCTTCCTTCGATCCAGCTTTCAATATTCTTTCGATTTGTCTACCTTCTTCTAGTATTTTTTATTTTATTTTGAAATAATATATGCGGTCATCTGCGTGTCCAGTGCCGCCTCAAATACCTTGAGATGACCTCTTAGCTACAGATATCATGTTGACACTTGTTGAAGTTAAATTGGGGCGAGGCGATGACGGAATCTAAGAGTGCAGCAAGTGCCGAAATAAAAACGAGCTGTATGCTGTAACTATAATCATAGCCACACTCGAACGCATTTGTAAGGCACATGAAAGGCGCTATACAAAGTGTGCTGAGGCACGTATGTATGTATTTCTGTATCCATACATGCATGCATGCAAGTGTATGCGTGTACCCATTTATGTTTTCTAAGGTAAGAGTTACATCTAACGAGTTTCTGATTTGTGATACAGTCATCTCCAATCACCGCACGGCAAATCTGGAGTTACTGTCGAAGAATAATCACGGTGACTCCGATCTGAAATCTGGATTGAATCTCTTCAAAACAATAAAGATGAACAGCACATCGTCAATGAGTGTTTCGGTTAACGACTCGAACACTGCACCATCACTTGAGACTCAGAAACCACTTGAACTAAAATTCTACATTAGTACGATTACCTCTGGCCTCCACATTCTCAACATTTCAATTGGTGTCGTGGAAATCACTGGCAACCTGTTGGCTCTGATTGTCTTTCTTACACACAAACCACTTCTCAAACGAGCGGCCAACTATTTTCTCGTCAGCCAGTGTACAATCAACCTCCTCGTCAGCATCATGCTCATTCTGACGACAATGATCGAGGGATATCAGTGGCCACCGTCTATGGTCGTCCCAATGTGCTACCTTGTGAACTCCCGTTCTTTCTTCACCGCTCCGTTCCTATCGTCGGTCTACAACATCGCTCTACTGACTGTTGAGAGGTACCTTGAGATTGTGCACCCGATCAAGCGCCGCCTGAAGATCAGCAAGGGCAAGGTCATTGCAAGCAGCATCGTTGCGACTCTGATGGGCTTCATCACTACGGTGTGCTTAGCCTTCCCAGGTGTGAAGATCATCAATGGAATCTGCACGATCGGAAACTACCCGACCATTGCAGCTACGCGTGTCGTTGTCGTCACCTACTTTCTCGCCGAGTACTTCATCCCCATCATTGTCTTTACTTTCTGCTACATCAGCATGGCGCGCTCTCTACGCCGCATCTCAAAGATCACTCAACCGGGAAATGTCGCAGTGCAACCGATCGATCCGAAGATCTCTCGAGCGAGGCGCAACATCATTAAGACGTTGTTCATCGTCGTTCTTGGATTCGTCATCTGTACGACCTTCAGACAATTTCTTCTATTGCTGACTGCCTTGGGAAACATAGCGCTGGATCTGGGTGGCTTAACTTTTAGCGTGGCTCAAGTCTTGTCCTACTTGAACTGTTGTAACGATCCATTCATCTATGCGTTTCACTACGAAGAATTTCGCGTTGGTCTTCGTAAGTTATTCTCTCGATTTCAGGTGAAGCCGTCTGGAACAAGTACGACTAACTCAACTTAGATAAAGAAATCGAGTAGTTCATGGTAGAGACACAGGTCAAGGACCTCCACTTAAAGACATGGATCATTCCAACCTATTGCTGTAAAGTTCACTTGAGTCAAGTTAAACCTAAATGTATTTAATCATGTGTGTTGTATATCTATTGTTCATAGAAAAACATGGTGATAGATATACATAGAGCAGGGTTCCAAACCCTTTCTATTCCTGCACCACTTGGAAATCATGTTTGATTAATGTTCGTGCCCCGTACAAAACTAATATCACATTTGAAGACGAATAACTCTTATTAAAATATTTTTAAACTACAGATTGAACCACAAACATTCACACAGTGCTGCAGATGAACAAATTGAGCTCAAGAATAAGCTTTTTAACTGAGCAATTAGAAAAAAAATTTAAACAGTGAAATCACTCCCAATTATGAATTTGAAATTCAATAACTTCTTTGTTCCAGCTTCTTATTCATGATTTTGTCAAAACGTGAAACTTTGTTGGTGATTGCGATTCGCAGGTCTGCCTTTGGATTCAGACGATTCCTAGATTAAAAAAGTTGATTTATTATTGTCGCCGATAGTAGAGAGTAGAGACATCTAACACCCGACTACTGAAGCTTGTGCTTATATGAAATAAACTTCTTACTTACTAATACCGCAGAATAGATAATTATCATATGATCACAGTTCAACAATTTTTATCCATTCAGTCTTACAAGAAATCAGAATTTACATTTTGAAGTAACGAACGAAAATAATGGACAATAGGCCTACCGGTAGTGCGTTGTGGTGACAGTAGCCTTACAGAAAGGAGGCCGGAGTGCGAAACGAACAAAAATAATGGACAATACCGGTTAGGCGTTGTAGTGACAGCAGCCTTACAGAAAAGAGGCCGGACTGTGGTTTTGTTGGTTACGCCGTGTGCCTGCTGTCCACCAGTGGGCGAGACATAGATAACCGTTAACTGTTAACAGATAGTTTCTACATAAATACAACACAATAGCAACATATTTTCGCTTTTTGTCGCACCCCCTGAAATGCCATCTCGAACCTTCTGGTTGGGAACCTCTGGCGCAGAGGTATAGTAGCTTCACTTAAATTGTAGTGTACTGTTCCATATAGGCCCAATTGTAGATATTGTCATAAGTTAGCGTAAAAATATAATCAACATTCGAATCTTGTCTCTTCGTTCTTAACAGCTCGAGCCAGAAACACTTGAGACTTTTAGCAGCTGCAAAATGTGTAATAATGTCATCAAGTGAAATAAAATTTTGCATGTCATTCTCAATACAGAGAAGTTCCAGTTTAAGCCTAATTAGACAATAATATTGTGAGTAATAGCTTTTTTATAGTTCGCAGTTTTTTTTTAATAAGTCCCATATTACTGAAACAGCGTTCACCTTAACAGTTGATCATCAATGACATGAACATACGCAGAGCGATAGAAACCCATGTAAATAGCTGCATCAGCCATTCGACTGTCAAAATCTGCCACAACTTGAGATAAATAACGAACTTCATTGCAGTGTGGGAATTGGGGCCATCCATATATTACGTACACAATGAGGGAGGGGTGTTCGGATTTAGGCGATTTGCGTTCGGATGCGTATGGGGAGGGTTTCGACAAAATCTATTCGTACACAAAATAAATTTCTAGTTATCAAATATTAAAATCAGAACTAAAAACAAAATCATTGGCTATATTCCTGCTTTGTCAATCTTATGTAGCATTAAAACTTTTGGAAATGTAAGTGTTAGTGTTGTTAGTACTTTATTTCTTCTTAACAGTTAACAAATTTTAGCTAGCAAATATGATGTTTAACAAATATATTTACTAGCCTACGGTAAATAAATGTCTTATAGATGACTTTAGCTAATTAACTTTTGTAAGAGGGGGTAGAGAAGCTTAGTTGTACTTATGCATGTGGGAGGGGGTCCACAAAATGTACAAGGTGAAATAGACGATGGGGTATGAAAATATGATTTTTTGGGTACATAAAAATGGATGAAAAAAACAGAGGTTGGATATTTTATCCGTAATTATTGAAAAATGATGTCAACGAAATCTGAAAGCAGCTGATTTCAACGCTATCAGTTTTGTAAGTCAGACTCGAATCGAAATCAATTCCTTTGTTAAGAAAATTAAAAATGCATACGTGATACACCATGCAAATTTCTTCTCCTTGTCAGAGACTCAGGGTCAAATAATGCTAAATCACACTAGCGCAAATGAGGGGGATGGAAACGACCCCTGGGGTGTACAATGAAGACTTAACTGTGTTGATCCTAAGAAAGACCAGGGGTTGGACCTTCCTCCCCCTTTCAACAATTCCAACCCTGCTTCATTGTAAGCTTGAATTCTCCGCCTTAGCGACGTCAACAACCTCTCTGCAATAGCTAAATTCGCTTAGGACGAAATTTGTCTTTACCTTGCGAGCTGAAATCGCTGCTATGTGTAGGCCGATGATAGAAAACAAATCCCTTCGAAATAGAAACAAAAGCGACTTCAGCATAGATTGTATATTGACTGAAAAAAGTTGCGCCAAAAGAAACGCATGCACATAGCAGTTTGTTTTATGGCTGACATTTCATATTTCCAATTTGTTTAGTGCAAATTCTTGCATCAACTGAAACTAATGGCTCTTTCTTGTGAACAAATAATAACTTGGTGTAATATAGTCTGTGTTTATGCTGCAGTATTCCCACTCCAGTCAGAGGGGGGCCACTGTAAGTGGGGGTCCCATGCTAAAGCATATCGAGCATATTGGTTCATCCTGCCCAGACGACGAGAGTGCCAGAACAGCGACTGGGACAGTTCGTAGCTAAAGTGTTGAAGGCCAAAGATTCTTATTACGAGTCCGGATTTTTCCTGAAGTATATTACGCCTGGTATATACTGATGTACGACGCCTTCACGACGCCCACTTAATCATTTCTCCTTAAGGTATTCTTTGTCGATAGTTGAATGCGTTCACTACCTAGAGGGCGTGTACTTCCACTGATATAAACTCAACGTCTAATCAAAAATTATTATTCTGTAATTGTACTGAGGCCCTTTACTTGCACACAAATAGTCGTCAGTAAAAAAGTTCAATCAAGAACAGAATTACTCCATTTCGGATGTAAGACCGATCGGACAAAAGGTTCGGCTAACATGGTCACCGAATTTATTTAGCGTATCGTATTTGGAGATTTGTATAGCGCCGCTCACAGCTGAGGCCATTCAGTAGCTCTCTGAGACAAAATTCAAGTCGGTAATTTACAAAACATATAATATATTATTACACCACTTTTCCTTAACTTTACAAGTTTGTGTTAAGAGAAAAATCTTGCCTTTACACAACATAGGCCTCCTAGCTGTGATTAACAAGTAACATTTTACAACAGTCATGTAATGTGCATGGAAGGTAAGTTAGTTAGGTCACAGGTAAAGAATCCCATAGAGTGGGCCCAAAATATTTTATCCGCTAACAGCGGTGACGCAGATGTATTGTTATCTGTATTGAGACTGTGACGTCAATCGACGCAGTCACTCGCTGTTCCCTCACTCATCGGCGAATCTCTATCGTCATTGCATCTGGCTTTTGCTAGCAAAACACGCACGAGAGTTTTGAAAATCTGCTAGAGTGAGTATGCAGAGTTTTGAGGCAGGAAGGAGACAGCCATCAAATACAACAAGAAGTATAGTGTTGTCAAGCAATGCGATTTGATTCAACCTGCAGAGGAAGGTTGTCAGGTTATCAAATTACTGTTGTTGTGTTCTCTGTTGAGCTGAATTCTCCATCAATTTCACGAGGATTGATGTTGATAGAATCATGTAATCAATCAATCAATCAATCATAAAATTTATATAGCGCCTCTTCAAGAGTTCTACTCAGAGGCGCTCCCGAGCCAGGCCTGATCATAGAGAAAAGTCTTCAATAGGGTGTAGAAGGAAGACGAGTGTGTACGAGGAGATAGGCGAAGAAAAGATGGCAAGTCATTCCACACTGTTGGACCAACAACAGAAAATGCTCGACGCTGCATTGTAGCAGTGCGGGCAAATGGAACCAGAAAGTCACCCCGAGTAGAGGAACGAAGAGCTGAGCGACCCGTAAAGGAGGAAGAGAGAGTAAAGATGGAGCATAAGTAGCGAGGAGCTGTGCCCAAGACTCTTTGCCAGACAAGAGAGCAGAGCCGATACAGGATACGCTGCCGGAGAGGGAGCCAGTGTAGAGTATGATACATGTAGGAGGATACGCTACCATAGCGAGGAATGGAACCAACAAGGCGAGCTGCAGACCGTAAGACCCTCTAAAGAGTGGACAACCGGACTTGAGGAAGACCAATGTAAAGGGAAGAACAGTAGTCTAGACGAGAACAAACGAAGGCGTGGATAAGAGTAGAAGCAGCAGATGTTGAGAGAGAGCGAGCAACGACCCTAAGCTGACGGAGATGGTAAAAGCAGGAGCGAGACATATACTGAGCAGTTACTTGAACCTTCCTTTCTTTGTATTGTTCCATCTTAGATTACCTTGCCTTGCCTTAACTTAACTTACCTTTCATTGTCTTACGTGACCTTAGGCCCCTACATTAGATTGCCTTATTTTAATGTACCTTGCTTTTGTGTAAAATGACCTTGTATTCCTTGCCCTATCTTACCTCACCTTACATTACCTTACCTTCTTAACTTAACTTATCGCACTTACCTAATGGTACTTTACTTTGCCTTACCTAACATTTCCTTACCTCATATTAAATTATCTACCTGTTGTCAAGTTTAACTGCGGCTCAGAACTTCTGACCGGCAACATAGGCCAAATCTCTCATCAGTTACCAACAGCAGGTAAGAAATTTGCCTATGACAACATTTTACGGCGGTGACAAAGCGTAGGCAGCATCTTGGTTGCGTGTGACAACACGTAAGATAAGATAAGAATATTCTTTATTCAATCAATCGCTATCCGCATTTTGGTGTACAACCGTGTACATCTTTCAGCTAAGCCGTATACAATGCTATACATCCTTCCGCTACCCAGGACAGTCCTAATCTAGGACCTATATAACATTTTGGTGTACAACCGTGTCCATCTTTCAGCTAAGCCGCATAAAATGTTATACATCCTTCCGCTAACCAGGACAGTCCTAATCTAGGTCCTATATAACATCCTAGTAATGTATGTTTTCCTCATCAGGCTATCGACTGGTGAAATAACGCGGTTATGGGACCTCGGTCTCAGATGGTAGGCAGAGCGCTTAATCGTCGGGAGCATATCATGCAGTACGTGTTTCCCATCCGTCAAGATTGCTGAGGAGAGGGAAGAGTCTGTTCTGAGACATCGCTGCTCAAAGCAGGAGTATCTTCTGGAAGGTAATGGATGAGGCGACGCACGACCGCCTCAAACCGGTCACGCTCGCTCCGGCGCGCAAAGCCCCACCAAGCAGGAGAGGCATAGAGCATCCTAGCCAAGGTTGTGGCACGCACTACATCATGCCAAATGTTCATTGTCAACGCCAATGTCTATTGTCTACGCCAGGGTTCAGATTGCCAAACGCCAATGTTCAGGTTGCCAAATGTTCATTGTTAACGTCAATGTTCAGGTTGCCAAATGTTCATTGTCAACTTTGAGCAGTTTTGCTGAAGCTTACAAGCATATCAGACAAAGGTGAAGATCTTAAATGGATTGAATTTTTTAAAGCAACGAATTGTCCAAACTTGCAAAAACTTATTGAGCTTGAGTTGTCCGTGCCAGTGAGCAATGCTCCAGTTGAAAGTCTTCTATAATGAAGAACCTATATGGACTGATGAGCGCAACAGAATGCGTGATGAACTTGTGGAACCCGAATTGCTTGTGGAAAAAATATAGAATGACATGTGCGAAACTCTGCAACTTTTCTTTCGAACAAAAACCGTTGCTGAAACTGTGAAGAGTAATTTAAAAAACAACTTTAAATCAAAATCTTGACCATCGCATATAATTACTCTGCCTGAAAACTTGATCTGATCGACAGAATCTGCATGTGTTGTTAAAGTTAAACAGTTTAAAAAATCTGTCAGAAAATTACATAAATCAATGTTGGAAATGAACCGTATATACACTGTAAGAAAAAATTATAAAAATATATTTGTACATAAAGCAAAATCTTTAATGACAACATTTAAACACATTTAAACACATCCTGACATAATTACAGTGTTCGAAATCATAATTCTTAATCGTCTTTTTAAAGAAATTGTTGCTTTCCACAAAACAATTACTCGGTGGCGCGACTTGCACCTCTGGACCCCCTAGCCCGTGTGTTGTACGATTTGGGTGCAACAAAATTGCGTCCAGATTTAACAGTTTAGAAAGGTGGCAACCAGTGGTGTAGTCTTAAAAAATGAAGTGGGGGAACGCCTGGAAATTGAAGTAGCAACTGTAGCAAAAAGTGCAATCTTGCAAGAATTTTGCATAGTGTGAGCGCTGCTATTTTTGGAACTGTTGAATGTAAAAAAAATAACAAAAAAATTAATAAATGTAATTATGTAAATTTATACATAGGAATTTGTTATTTAGTATAAAGCCAACACATATATAAATATATCTGCGAAACTGCGAAAGGCTCCAGCAAGTAAGCAGTTGAAACTGTGAGTCTTGAAGTCTTCTTTGTTCATTTATTTCAGCAGAAATGCAGCAAACTAGTGAGGGATCGCGTTCCCTCCCTGGAAAAAAGTGGGGGAACGGCGTTCCCCGCGTTCCCGCCCCACTACACCACTGGTGGCAACCCTATTTTATTACCATGAACATTTAGGAATATCTTCCTACAACAAAGGCATAATTGACTACCTAGAACTGATTAAAGAGAACCCGAAGAAAACAAACTTGACACTTCTAGGTGTGCTGTATATGATAACCGAAATCCTTGCAAACTAAAACGGTTTATGCTAGTTTACCTGAATCAAGCGAGTCGTTTAACAGGGTGATAATCTCTAAGAGTAAACTGAACGCTTTGTCAAATGAATGAATGACTGCGCCACAAAGAAGTGAACTATGGGACCCTCCCCAAGTCATTGGGGCAACTTCCCCTTTCCCCCTAGGTATATCTAGGTTTGGGTATTTAGGCAGTTCCAAGTGGGAGTCGCTGCACTGGTTTCTTCTGCAGATATGCATGAAATTTGAGACATTGATGCTTATAGGCTGTGCTTCATCTTGTCTTCATAAGTTATTTGTCTCCTTTTCATTCATCCATAGCCAAATGCTCCTTCGCTGTACTGAGTGAACTGGTTTCTTGTAAGACTGGACAAAAATTGTTGGACTGTGATCCTACGATAAGTATCAGCACAGAATTCTGTTGTGCCAGTAAGTAAGAAGTTTATTTTCATGTAAGCGCAAGTTTCAGCAGTAGGGCGTTAAATGTCAGCTTGTTTAATCTAGGAATCGTCTGAATCCTCAGGCAGACCTTCGGATCGCAAGCAGCAACAAAGTTTCACGTTTTGACAAAATCATGAATGAGAAACAGGTACAAAGAAGTCATTGAATGCTATGTTCACAATTAGGATTGATTTGACTGTTTACAATATTTTCTCATTGCTCAATTTATGATTTCATTTTATGCGCCGAATTAAAATATTATTTTTGAGTTCAGTTTGTTCAACCGCAGCACCGTATGAGTGTTTTTGGTTCAATCTGTGGCTAGAAAAATAGAAATTTGACTTGTTCGCCTTCAAATGTAATATTACATTTGTACGGGGTGAAAACATGAATCAAACAATTCCTAGGGTACAGGATATAAAACAGTTTGGGAACCTCTGCTCCGTGTATTTATCAGCACATACTTCTATGAACAATAGATATACAACACGCACGACTAAATACATTTATGCTCAACTGAACTTTACAACGATAAGTCGGAATGATCCATGTCTTCAAGTAGAGTTCCTTGACCTCTGTCTCCAAATTGAATTACTTGACCTGTGTCTCTACGTTGAATTACTCGATTTGTTTATCTAAGCTGAGTTAGTCGTACTTGATCCCGACGGCATCACCTGAAAGCGACAAAATAACTTACGAACACCAACGCGAAATTCTTCGTAGTGAAACGCATAGATGAATGGGTCGTTACAACAGTTAAAGTAGGACAAGACTTGAGCCACGCTAAAAGTTAAGCCACGCAGATCCAGCGCTACGTTTCCCAAGACAGTCACCAATATAAGAATTTGTTTGAAGGTCGTACAGATGATGAATGCAAGGACGACAATGAACAACGTCTTGAAGATGTTGCGTCTGGCTCGAGAGATTGTCGGATCGATCGGTTGCACTGCGACATTTCCCGGTTGAGTGATCTTTGAGATGCGGCGTAGAGAGCGCGCCATGCTGATGTAGCAGAAAGTAAAGACAATGATGGGGATGAAGTACTCGGCGAGAAAGTAGATGACGGCAGCGACACGCGTGGCTGCAATGGTCGGAAAGTTTCCGACCGTGCAGATTCCATTGACGATCTTCACGAAGGGACAGCCTAAGGTAGCACATAGGGACGACCAAAGAGGGTGGCCAGTTACTTCCCTCGGACATTGTCGTTAGAATGAGCATGATGCTGACGAGGAGGTTGATTGCAAACTGGCTGACGAGAAAATAGTTGGCCGGTCGTTTGAGGAGTGGCTTGTGTCCAAGAAAAACGATCAGAGCCAACAGGTTGGCAGTGATTCCCACCACACCAATTGAAGTGTTGAAGATCTGGACGCCAGAGGTAATCACACTAGAGTAGAATTTGAGGTCAAGCGGTTTCTGAGTCTGAAGTAATGGCTATGATTATAGTATATAATATTAGCGTATATAGCTCTTTCTTAAAGAAGACAGATGTATTTTAAGATTAACCTTTCCACAATGCATTTATAAAGAATCAATGACAGCCAAAAATAAACAAAATCTTGGAAGCAGTATAGGAGAAGGGTCTTAGAAATGGCGAAATGCAAGAGAGAAGATGTAACCATGTTACGATGTAAAGAATTGCAGCATGGAAGAAACATTCCCATATGCCTATCTGTGTGTCATAGTAAGCTGTATGAAATTATACGTTAGTGCCATCATTGCTTACCTACAGTGCTATGTTACGATGTAAATATACATAGGCCTATGTGCATGCATCTTTTATGCAGATAAGTTTAAACAGGCGGTCTTTCGAAACCATAGTTTAAAGATTTTGCTTTGTAGTTCCGTCCATTAATCTCTCGATAGATAATGATAATACGACAACCTGCCATTTTTCAAATTCATGTAGTGAAAAAACATTAAACGCTAATTACCCGTTTCAGTGTAACTTCTGGAACAGTCCTTCAACTCTTTAGCTTGTATTTGCGCAGTCTCGCAAACGTTTTCAGAGGTCTAGAGATCTATCAGCGGAATTACTGACGATAAATGAAGTCACGTTGACTAAAGGTACCGCTTGATGAGGACATGATCAGGAGCAGCTGTATATATAGACCTATGTGTGCGTCAATCACGAGTCAACGACAGACAAGACGCATCCACGTAAAAGTCGATGTGGGTGGAGTCCACATCACACGCGCCTATAGACCCGGATGGGCATATTGACCAGGCATGATTGTGTTAGTCGTAATCTCTACAGCACCCAAACAGCCAAGTCGCGGGAACCAGTTTATTCACAGGTGTTCTGTCAAAGAAAACGATATCGAATGGCAGGTTGCATGGTCAGCATCGGTTCCGGGTCGAGATTCAGAAGGGTAAAGCTGGCGGTCATTAGGACTGCTACGGCGAATTCAAGCGGCGAGGGAGGTAAGGGAAAGAGGTGTAATCCCGATGAAATTTGTGAAAGAACACTGTTTTCAGTTTCAAGTGAAAGATCTTAGGAGATATAGCATGAGGTGAGGTATAGGCTGGATCAGATATTTTGTCATAGGTTACTTCTGGCGGGAGTTTATTCCAGAGACAGTTGTACATCTGGATCTACTTCCAATTTTCAGTCATGATGTGGTGGAAAGGGAGTGAAGTACTTGTTAGTGCGGAAAAAGAACCGGTTGAGCGGCGTATGTGGTTGGTCTGTGAATAAGTGACTAGCTAGCTTAGTAGGGCTTGGAGGACCGGAGGGTGCTGTATATAAGTGATACAACTTTATAGTCTATCGTTCATGTAATTTAAGCCAGTTGACTGACCAGAGGGTTTTAGTGACGGCGCGAACGAGAGAATTCTGGATAACTTGAGAGTGGTTTATTTGGGTGGTTCATTTCGGTAAATGTCTATAAACCGACATCGGTTACTCGAATTGAAGTTCGATATGTTCGATTAAGACCATTTTAAAGTCCACATATATTAATCAAACGACAGTCGCGAAATCTGTGGGGAGACAATTTCGAACAAATACAGAAAGACACAAGCATAAAAAGACACACGCACATAGATTGACACACGCATAGAGAGACACATGCATAGGAAGATAAACGCATAGAAAGATAATCAATCAATCAATCAATTAGACATTTATATAGCGCGCTCTTCAAGGCAACTATTCAGAGGCGCTCCCAGCCCAACCTCGACGAAAGAGAACAGCCTTAAGAGCAGAGAAGAAAGAGGTGGATGAGTCTCGAGGGAGAGACCGCAGTCCAACAGGAAGGCCATTCCAGATAGTGGGACCGGCAACGGAGAATGCTCGCTGTTGCATGGTTGCAGTGCGAGCGAAAGGAACATGTAAGTCACCGCGGGCGGTGGAACGGAGTGAACGGCGACCAAGAAGTGCGGACGCTGGAAAACAAAGCTCACGTAGATAGAAAGGAGCGCGGCCAAGCTGACACTGCCAGACAATAGAAGCAACCCGGTATACAATGCGTTGCGAAAAAGGAAGCCAGTGGAGGACGTCACGCATGTAGTCAGACACGTGACCAAACTTAGGGATGCGCCCAACGAGGCGCGCAGCAGAGCGTAGAACGCGTTCAAGGCAATGCAGTCGAGTGTGAGGGAGACCAATATAGAGAGAACAGCAGTAATCAAGTCGACATGTAATGAAGGCATGAACGAGAGTAGCTGCGTGCTTGGGAGAGAGAGAGCGGGAGACCACACGGAGCTGACGTAACTGGAAATAACAACCCCGGCTCAGCTGCGAAATATGCTGGGAGAGGGTGAGTTCAGAGTCCAAGGTGACACCAAGGTCACGGACAGAAGTGGAGAAGACGACATTAGGGAATTCAGTAGCAAGGCTAGCAAGATCAATCTTACCAAGTTGCCTGCGAGTACCCAGCCATATATATTGGGTCTTGGAGGGGTTCAGACGGAGGCGGTTAGAAGACATCCAGGCTACCAATGAGTCAGTGGAGAGGCACATAAGGCGGACTGCAGTGGCGGCATCAGAGGCAGAGCAATGAGTGTAAGCCTGTACATCATCAGCATAAAGCTGGTTAGACAGAGAGCAGGAAGTAAGAAGATGGCAAAGATCCGAGGTGAAAATGATATATAAGAGGGGACCCAAAACGGAACCCTGAGGAAGGCCGATCCGGACTGGGACCCAAGGGGACCTAGTGGAACCATAAATAACAGAAGATGAGCGGTTATGTAAATAGGAGGCCAGCCATTCTAGGGGCTTTCCAGAAAGGCCAAAAGATGTGGATAGACGGAGGAGGAGGATGTCATGATCGACCGATTCAAAGGCTGCTGTGACGTCGAAGAGTGCGAGCAGATAGACTTGGGAGCGCATAGAAAGACAAACGCATAGAAATACACATGCAGAGAAAGACACAGAAACACGCGGATCTGTAATGTTCATCTGCACAGGTAAACTTAGAGGTCACAAGGTATAACAGCACTAAAATTAACTAGAGAAGACTATCTATTTTTAAACTGCTAATCCAGTGCGATTCTCTCTTGCAGGTTGTGATTTCATAAGTCGCTGTAGGCAATGATCATCTTCGTCGAAGCCCTTCGTTCATTCAGCACCGACTCAAGATAATGAGGATGAAAACGCAGCAATCAAGTAATTAAGATTGACAAACACAGCGTCCAATCTATTTTCAAACAAGGTTCATTCTGGGTTCGCTCGCTGGGTTCGCTGGGTTCGCTCGCTAAACAAACAGACTTAATAGACCTAGGTCCACTGATGTCCCCCTCCTAAATTCCCTTCTCAGCAAGACTGTGAACGTGATCCTATCGATCCAACTCACTTCTAAAAGACTGCGCCTTTGTCATCGTTCATGTAGTCAACAAAATTACCAATCTCACTATCTACCGGAAACTTTCCCATGGCGTTTAAGCACTCGACTATAGTCACTCCCCAACTCAGAAACAATAGTTTCTATCTATACTTTTATGGCAGTTGATGATATTCGATATAGACCCTATCTCTTGTGCAAGTTTTTTCGACTGGAACCAAAGTAGAGAAGTGCCAGGAACGCCAAACCAAGAAGATAGTCGTTGAAGAAGCTGTGATCGATGGTGTCGAATGCGGCGAAGTCAAGAAGGCATATACAAGAGATTTGCTGATGGCTGACGGCAGAGACCAGTTTATAGTACAGAGACGAAGACAGGGGACGGATGTGGATGAAGGATGTGTGCCTCCAATTTTTTAAGCCTGACGGCGCCCCTGATATCAAGGACAAAAACAACCCCCGCAGCAATCAGGTAGGCCAGTTAAGATTGACAGACACAACGCCATTTTGTTTTCAAAACAACGTTCATTCTCTGTTCGTTCGTTACACAAACAGATAGACTTAATAGACTTAAGTTCACTGATGTCTACTACTTCTACTGGAAGCCTGAATGATAGGTTGGGAGGAGGCAATTCATATCTAAATAGTGAATAAGTTGGCCAGCTACAACCTTCTCTATAACCTTAGAAAGGAAAGAGACATAATTATGATATCATATTATATTATTTATACATAATGTATTGTACACCAAAATTACACAGTGAAATTGTCAAAAAAATCGATGCGATGCCTGATCAATGTTTAGATTTGATTTGGTGGGTGGACGCACGTTCGTCCAGTGCGTCACCCTGCCGGCGCCTCTGCTTATTATCTTCAGTCGACGCTGATAATAAAGGAAAGGCTTTGACGATGATGATCAATGCACGTAGCGACTTTTATGAAATTGCGAATAAGACAGGAAGGCACTCATCAGCAATAGATTAAAAGTCTTCTCTTGAAATGTCAAGATAGATTGTCTTCTCTTCTTAGTTTTCGTGCTATTATACCGCGTGACCTGTAATTTTACGAGTGCGTGTGAGATTTACTGATTCAAGTGTTTCCGTGCAGCTTTCTATGCGTGTGTCTTCCTATTCGTGTGTCTTTCTATACTAGTGTCTTTCTATGCGTGTGTCATTCTATACGTGTATCTGTCTAAGTGTGTCTTTCTATGTGTGTGTCTTTCTTTGCGTGTGTCTTTCTATACGTGTGTCTTTCTATTCGTGTGTCTTTCTATATGTGTGTGTCTCTCTATATATAGGTGTGTCTTTCTATGCGTGTGTCTTTCTATATGTGTGTCTCTCTATACGTGTGTCTTTCTATTTTTGTATCTTTCTATGTGTGTCTATCTTTGCGTGTGTCTTTCTATGCGTGTGTCTTTCTATGTGTGTGTCTTTCTATACGTGTGTCTTTCTATGCGTGTGTCTTTCTATGCGCGTGTCTTTCTATGCGTGTGTCTTTCTATGCGTGTGTCTTTCTAGGCGTGTGTCTTTCTATGCGTGTATCTTTCTATACGTGTGTCTTTCTATGCGTGTGTCTTTCTATGTTTGTGTCTTTCTATGTGTGTATCTATATTTGCGTTTTTCTATCCATACGTCTGTCTTTCCATACTTATATCTTTCGATGTTTGTGTCTTTCTATGTGTGTGTATCTATCTTTGCGTTTGTCTATCCATACGTCTGTCTTTCCATACTTCTATCTTTCTACACGTGTGTCTTTCTATAGATGCGTGTGTCTTTCTATGCGTGTATCTTTCTGTGAGTGTGTCTTTCTATGCGTGGGTCTTTATATGTGTGTGTGTGTGTCTTTCTATACGACAATTCCTTGTATCCTAGGGTGAGCCTCTTTATAGTTAGAAAAGTATTAATATCCAAAGTATCAGGTCAAGGAAAGCATGCGGACGCAACCCTGGAGACTGACCCCTGTAATTAAGGATAGTTAAGAATTTACGTGATTTGAGCTGTCTCTCCTGATTATGTTTTTTGTTTTCTTTGTTTGATTAGGAGGAGAGCCTACAGGCCTGTCATCTTTCTCACGTAGTATATGTCCAGTTGGGTGTCTCCGTTTATTGGGACTCACGTCCCTTTGGAGATTCCCTTTGTCGTTAGTGACAGTATAATATGTACTTCTTCTTAGTTTTGGTTTAAATTAGTTAAATGTACGAGTATATGCTAAATGTTCTGGTACGGGCTTCATAAGTAGAACATTCTTGAATTTCATTGCTAGTTTCCTAATGGGTAATATAATCTCTAGCTATATATACTCAATGCTTGATGCTGTTGATCACTGTCATTAATGGCAATAAAGATTTATTGAATTGTATTGAATTGAATATATGTGTGTCTATCTTTGCATGTGCCTTTCTATACGTGTGTCTTTCTATGCGTGTGTCTTTCTACCCGTGTATCTTTCTGTATATGTTCGAAATGATCTCCCCTCCACATTTCATGACTATCGTTTTGATTGAGAAATATGGACTTTAAAATGACCTTAGTCGAACATTTCGCAGTCGCAATTCGAGTAATATAACCGTTTTGTAGAAATTGACCACATCAGCCACCTAAATAAATCGCTCTCAAGCTACCCATAATGCTGTCGCTTGCGGCGTCACTAAAACCCCCTACACCTCCAAATTACAATATCACATGTCCTCGTGTAGTTCACTGGCTTAAAATACATGAACGATAAAATATAAAGTTGCATCACTTACATACAACACCCTCCCAATCCTCCAGTCGTCCTAAGCTCCTATCCTCGACATTTATTCGCATACCAAACACGTACGCCGCTCCACCTGTTCCTTTTCTACCCTAACATTTCTACCCCTGCCATCACCCGATGACTGAAAATTGCAAGTACCTCCAGATCCACAACTGTTCCGCCTCTCTGGAATAAACTCCCACCAGAACTCACCAAAACGTCAGCTCATGCTAGGCCTATCTCTTCACAGATCTTTCACTTAAAACTGAAAACAGTGTTCTTTCAAAAATTCCATGCTGATTACACCTCTTCCCATTACCTCCCTTGCCGCTTTAATTCTGAACACCATTCGCTGTAACAATCCTAATGCCTGCCAGTTTTACCCTTCTGAATCTCGACCTGGAACCGATGCTGACCATACCTGCCATTCGATATCGTTTTGTTTGACAGAGTACCTGTGAATAAGCTGGTTCCCGCGACATGGCTGTTTGGGCGCTGTAGAGATAACGACAAATACAATTATGCCTGGTCAATATTCCCATGCGAGTCTGTAGGCGCGTGGAATGTGGACTCCACCCACATCGACTTTTACATGGATGCGTCTTGTCTGCCGTGGATTCGTGATTGACACACACATAGGTCTATATATGCACGTGCTTCTGATCAAGCGGTACCTTTAGTCAACGTGACTTCATTTCTCGCCAGGACAGTTCCACTGATAGATCTCTAGACCTCTGAAACGTTTGAGAGCCTGCGTACATACGAGCTAAAGAGCCGAAGTATTGTTCCAGAATTTTGACCGAAACGGGTAATAAGCGTTCAAGTTATTTCATTACATGAATTTGAAAACAGGCAGGTGGCCGTATTGTCATTATCTAACAAGAAACTAATGAACTGAACCACAAAGCAATATCTTTAAACTATGCTTTCTAAAGAACGGAGGAATTCTTCCGCACAGGTCGACGCCTGTAAATTTAAGCTTATCTGCATAAAAGATGTATGCACGTATATCTATATAATATTTACATCTTAACATAGCGCTATAGGTAAGCAATGATGGCACTAGCATTATAATTTCATAAAGCTTACTATGAGAGACAGATATGCCTATGGGTATATTTCTTCCATGCTGCAATTCTTTACATCATCTCTCTTGCATTTCCTCATTTCTAAAACCCTTCTCCTATACCGCTTCCAAGATTTTAATTATTTTTTGCAGTCGTTAATTCTTTATTGTGGAAATGTTTATCTTAAAATGCATCTTTCTTCTTTCACTCAATGCATATAATTAACGTAAACCTAAATATTAGGGTGTTTTATGGTGCACGTGATATTTTCAACTCAAAGATGTTTTAACGGCCAGGTCGCATTATCATGCCAATTCATGTATAAGCTCTATATCCGAAATTATATCTTGATAGCTGAGCATTTAGGACTTGCGCACGTCGACCGAAATTAGGGACCCGGTGATCATCTTCGTTTTGGCCAAAAATTTGATGTCACGATGTCTGTTCTTCGTGTTTTCGATCTTCTTCTTATAGTATTTAATTATTATGTTAGAATGTTGTGTCCTTTCGCATGTGAGGTGGCAGAATTGACTGGGGGAAAAATAAAATTTGGTTGATTGGCAGTACTGAAGAGTACCTCAGTTATGCGAAGCTACCTACACGAGGGGAGGTTTCAGGGTGTTGTTCAATTTCCATACACAGAGAAATCAGAGTCTCGATGATAGCGTTAAAGAAACGGTCGTATGACACTTCTAATTTGGTAAGATCACAGATTCCATCGACGGATAAGCATCATGTTTGGGATCAGCTACGTCGTCTTCGCAAGGAATGGCGAAATCTCTTCGAGAAAGCCTCAAATCGAAGGGGGGAAAGCGCGATGCTTCAAGGATTCCCTGCAGGATCTCTTCGTAATCGTAATCGCGATCTCTAAACAACTAAAGCGCCACTCGAAGGCCAAGCGCAAGGCTACAGTCTATTCACGAGCGCCTATTCACGTTTCCATAACTATAAGCAAGACAGAAGAGTATCGGCAGTTTTTCAAAGTACAGCGTGAGAAAGGTCGACATGGTTCCACGGCAGGAATTGATGTATTGTCACACTTGCAAAGCAAACAAGCTAGAGCGATGTCAGGATCAGCTGTAGTTGCAGAGAGTGAGGAACGATATCATGCAAGCACAGCTGTGGCGACGGGGGTTTCTTTGTAGTGTCACCTGAGGAAGAGGAGTCATCAAAGAGCTCAGAAAGAGTGTCAGAGCCTTCAACGCCTGCTGGGCCACCATAGCGGGGCAGGGGAACTATCTCTGTAGTTATCTGTGATGTTGCAGCAGCTCTAGATCGTACCAAAACCAGCAGCAGAAAGACCTCTGACATGTCTCAACTCTCGCTGCATCCAATCTATATGAAATAACAGCTGGTGTTCTGATCGCATGTCCTTCTGAGAACCATCGAGCAAGGAAAGATAACCGTGCAGCCCTAGCAGCAGAGATTCGTGAATCTTTCAATCCACGTGAAGTATTGGTTCAGCTGAACGTCACGCAATGAAGCCCAAAGGAAGGATTCTTGAAGGGAATCCATATTTACCCAGATAAGGAAGTCTCACAGGTCGCCTTAACAGCATTTTCTCGACACTTTTTGGTCTTTTTCTGAGACTTTGGTTGGCTACAGCCTTTTTGACGATTTAGTCACAGTCGACGAAAAGCAGCGCATGGTCTACACTCTACAGCATGCGCAACAATCAAAGATCCGACGAATCCCTAAATAGACTTCCTTCCAAACACGATCCACCTACAAAAACACTACCCGATTTCTCACTAGTTCTATACCACCAAATCTTTCTAAATCCTCGGATTGAGACCGGCAACAATGAGAGTCTGAACAATCGTATACAGTGAGGCAAAAGACGTATCCGTCCTAGAGTGATGAACATTGCGGCGGAGAAAGGAGTGGCTTATGCAGTCCTTCAATGAAACTCTGGTCCGAAATGAGGAAGAGTAGCAATTTGATCTGCAAATGGTCTAGTACCATCAAAACAAATTCTCAAAAGCACTAAAGGGAATAAATAAATGACAAATAACTGAGTTCTTCTTTTTGCTTTGCCTTAAATTTTATGTTTAAGTGTTGAAATTGTTTGGATCTTTGAAAATTACAATGTATTACATTTGTTATCTATGTGATAATTTTCCGGTACTTTGCGCAAGTTCTAAATCTATTTCGATTTTCATCTAGTTTGGCAAATGTTAATGTTTCTCAAGGTGGAACACAAAACCAACCTGGCCGATATTAATTTCGAAACTTTAAATTTAAGACACACCCGACTAAATATATTTCCTTATGTCATTTATAATCTTCCTTCGATCCAGCCTTCGATATTCTTTCGAATAGTCTACCTTCTTCTAGTATTTTGATTTTATTTTAAAACAATATATGCGGTCATCTGCTGGTCCAGTGCCGCCTCAAATACCTTGAAATGACCTTTCTTTTAGCTACAGATATGATGTTGACACTTGTTGAAGTAAAATTCAGGCGAGACGATGACGGAATCTAAGAGTGCCACAAGTGCCGAAATAAAAACGAGCTATATACTAAAACTATAATCATAGCCACACTCGAACGCATGTGTAAGGCACAAGAAAGGCGCTATACAAAGTGTGCTGAGGTATGTATAATATGTATTTCTGTATCCATACATGCATGCATGCAATTGTGTATGCGTGTATCCATGTATGTTTTCTAAGGTAAGAGTTACATCTAACGAGTTTCTGATTTGTGATGCAGTCATCTCCAATCACGGCACGGATAACGTACAGTGACTGCCGAAGAATAATCACGGTGACTCCAATCTGAAATCTGGATTGGATCTCTTCGAAACAATAAAGATGAACAGCACATCGTCAGTGAGTATTTCTGTTAGCGATTCGAACACTGTACCATCACTTGAGACTCAGAAACCCCTTGAACTAAAAATCTACTTTAGTACAATTTCCTCTGGCCTCCAGATTCTCAACGTTTCAATTGGTGTCGTGGGAATCACTGGCAACCTGTTGGCTTTGATTGTCTTTCTTAGACACAAGCCACTTCTCAAACGACCGGCCAACTATTTTCTCGTCAGCCAGTGTGCAATCAACCTACTCGTCAGCATCATGCTAATTCTGACGACAATGCTCGACGGAAATCACTGGTCACCGTCTATGGTCGTCCCGATGTGCTACCTGTTGAGCTGCCGTTGTTTCTTAAGCGGCCCGTTCCTATCGTCGGTTTACAACATCGCTCTACTGACCGTAGAGCGGTACCTTGAGGTTGTGCATCCGATCAATCACCGCCTGAAGATCAGTAAGGGCAAGGTCATTGCAAGCAGCATCGTTGCGACTCTGATGGGCGTCATCACTTCGTTGTGCTTAAGCTTCCCAGCTGTGAAGATCATCAATGGAATCTGCACGGTCGGAAACTACCCGACCATTGCAGCACTGCGTGTCGCTTCCGTCACCTACTTTCTCGCCGAGTACTTCATCCCCATCATTGTCTTCACTTTCTGCTACATCAGCATGGCGCGCTCTCTACGCCGCATTTCAAAGATCACTCAACCGGGAAATGTCGCAGTGCAACCGATAGATCTGAAGATCTCTCGAGCCAGACGCAACATCATTAAGACGTTGTTAATCGTCGTTATTGCATTCATCATCTGTACGACCTTCAAACAAATACTTATATTGGTGACTACCTTGGGAAAAGTAGCGCTGGATATTGGTGGCTTAACTTATAACGTGGCTCTAGTCTTGTCCTACTTTAACTGTTGTAACGACCCATTCATCTATGCCTTTCACTACGAGGAATTTCGCGTTGGTCTTCGTAAGTTATTCTCTCGCTTTCAGGTGATGCCGTCTGGAACAAGTACGACTGACTCAACTTAGATAAAGAAATCGAGTAGTTCAACGTAGAGACACAGGTCAAGGACCTCCACTTAAAGACATGGATCATTCCAACCTATTGCTGTAAAGTTCACTTGAGTCAAGTTAAGCCTAAATGTATTTAATCATGTGTGTTGTATATCTATTGTTCATAGAAAAACATGCTGATAGATATGCATAGAGCAGGGTTCCGAACCCTTTCTATATCCTGCAACCCCTAGGAAATGTTTGATTAATATTCGCACACCGTACAAAAGTAATATCACATTTGAAGACGAATAACTCCAATTTCTATTTTTTTTTAACTACAGATTGAACCTCAAACACTCACACAGTACTGCAGATGAACAAATTGAACTCAAAAATAAGCTTTTTAACTGAGCAATTAGAAAGAAATTGTACACCGTAAAATCTTTCCCAATTATCTATCTCTCTATCTATCTAAAACATTTATATAGCGCCCCTTCAAGGAATCTATTCAGAGGCACTCCCGACCCAGGCCCAGTCAAAAAGTAATGTCTTAAGGAGACTGTAAAAGGAACCAGAGAAATCTCTAGGAAGGGAGCGAATCTTAAGAGGTAGATCGTTCCAAACGGCAGGACCAACTACCACAACCAATTATGAACATGAAATTCAATGACTTCTTTGTTCCAGCTTCTTATTCATGATTTTGTCAAAACGTGAAACTTTGTTGGTGATTGCGATCCGCAGGTCTGCCTTTGGATTCAGGCGATTCCTAGATTAATAAAGTTGACCTATTATTGTCGCCGATAGTAGAGAGTAGAGACATCTAACACCCGACTACTGAAGCTTGTGCTTATATGAAATAAACTTCTTACTTACTAATACCGCAGAATAGATAATTATCATATGATCACAGTTCAACAATTTTTATCCATATAATCTTACAAGAAATCAGAATTTACATTTTGAAGTAACGAACGAAAATAATGGACAATACCGGTAATGCGTTGTGGTGACAGCAGCCTTACAGAAAAGAGGCCGGACTGCGGTTTTGTTGGTTACGCCGTTTGCCTGCTGTCCACCAGTGGGCGAGACATAGATAACCGTTAACTGTTAACAGATAGTTTCTACATAAATACAACACAATAGCAACATATTTTCCCTTTTTGTCGCACCACCTGAAATGCCATCTCGAACCTTCTGGTTGGGAACCTCTGGTGCAGAGGTATAGTAGCTTCACTGAAATTGTAGTGTATTGTTCCATACAGGCCAAATTGTAGATATTTTCCTATTACTATTGAGTCTATGGTTAACGGCAATGGAAATTATAGACAATTTAAGTCACATCCATGATGATAAAGCCTACTGTTTATTGTTTTGTTAAGCTTATTAAGTTGAGGCTAGACTAAGATTATTCTTGATGTGACAATTTGGGTCAAAAGCCGCTAGTTGCTATTTCTGATCTGATCTGTGACTATTTTGAAGTCCACATCAAAATATGTAGCTTTTGTTATAACAATTGATTCAATGTTACACCTGATGCTAAAACTAAGGGTTTCAGGCTCTAATTGGCTGCTTTGTGTCCTGAAATGTTTCTGTTTTATTTCCTAAAATGTGTCTATTATGTTAAAATAATTGACTTATTGCTTCACATGCTACTAAAACTAAAGATCTAAAGCTATAATTGGCTGCTATATATCCTATTCTGATCTTGAACTAACTATTGTTGTCTGGCGAAAATGGAGATTCCCCTCACCTAGCTAATCATTCTCTCATTAGCGAAGGGCGTGAATATACAGCGGACTAACTTGTTTCTTATGTACGAACAAGAGGGACTGTATGCCATAAGCTACCAAGCTGTCGACAGATGCTTCTAGGATAGGCCCCCGGTGTGACAAGTGCCTTCTACCTATAACTGCCTCTACTAAAATACCTCAGCACTGTATATACAGCAATATACAGAACGAGCAAGATACCAAATTAGGTACGAGGAAAGACATTCTAAATACTAGCCTTTCACAGGCTGCACAGCCCATTCTGTCATCCTCATCCGAGGAAAGTGATAGCATAGAAAGAGGTTCATCCCTAAATAATTTACCAGAACTCGAAGTCTTTTCAATGTACCCAGATGACACCAACGAATCTGATAGCCTTGACACAGACCCAGACCAGAACTATTTTCGTACGAATAATTGGACAAGTGACTATATAACCCCGGATAATCTAGTAAGGCAGATGCCCAGAACTGAGAATCAAGGGGACTCATGCCTCACTGTCCTACACATAAATTGCCCAAGTATATCCCACAAGTTATCTGAAATTAGAGAACTTACTGCTAAGTTACAAGCTTCGATTGTTGCCTTTTCGGAAACCTGGCTAGATGAAAATCTTACTGACACTATTCAAATCACTGGATATAAATTTATTGGTAAAGCTAGAATGGGCAAACGGGGAGGGGGAGTGGGTCTTCTGGTTAGAGAAGATCTCAACTATCATTTATACAATCCGCAAGAAGGATGAAAAGAATATGGAACCTTTGAAAGCCTCTTTATTATGCTTCACCTAAAAAAAGCTCACCGCTAATCGGAGTGATATACAGACCACCGGGACAGGATTTGAAAGATTGTATTAATGAATTGGAGGAAATGACATCGGCTCTACGAAGCTCCTCAAGAGAAGTTATGCTCCTTGGTGATTATAATATTGATTTACTGAAAGTCAATTAGCATACAGACACCAGCACATTTTACAACACTCTAATTTCTCACCAATATCTCCCGGCCATAACGAAACCCTCTAGAATCACCCCAACCTCAAAAACCCTAATTGACAACATTTTCTGCACCTCCTAGTCTAAACTACAGTTTGCCTTGATTCTAATTTCTGATCTGTCTGACCACTTACCTGTCTTTACTCAATTCTCCCTTGAGACTATTTGCAATAGAGAACATAAAGAAACTGAATACAGGTCTATTACTTCGGAAGGCGTGAATCTATTCAAAAAGACACTTGAAGATATAAATTGGGAACATGTATATAACTTTCAGGGAATGTGTATTTTCAGGGAATATGTATATTCCCTGAAAATTTCAGGGAATGAGTATAGAAGCGGGATCTATGATGAAAATGTAACTAAGACTATAGAAGCTGGATTAGCGATGAAAATGTAACTAAGGCTAGAAGCTGGATTAGCGATGAAAATGAAACTAAGGCTAGAAGCTGGATTAGCGACGAAAATCATATACATATTCCCTGAAATCTTCAAATGATTTCTATACACATTCCCTGAAATTTTCAGGGAATATACATATTCCCTGAAAATACACATTCCCTGTAACATATACATACGCAAAATAAATTTCTAGTTATCAAATATTAAAATCAGAACTAAAAACAAAATCATTGACTATATTCCTGCTTTGTCAATTTTATGTAGCATTAAAACTTTTGGAAATGTAAGTGTTAGTGTTGTTAGTATTTTATTTCTTCATTACAGTTAACAAATTTTAGCTAGCAAATATGATTAACAAAAATATTTACTAGCCTACGGTAAATAAATGTAATAGGCTAGAGATGACTTTAGTTATTTAACTTTTGTAAGAGGGGTAGAGAAGCTTAGTTGTACGTACACATGTGGGAGGGGGTGCACAAAATGTACGAGGTAAAACAGACGAAGTGGTATGAAAATATGATTTTTTGGGTTCATAAAATATGGATGGCCCATATTGAAAAAAGACTGGGAGGTTGAATATTTTATCCGTAATTTTTGCAAAATGATGTCAACAAAATCTGAATGCAGCTGATTTCAACGCTATCAGTTTTGTAAGTCAGACTCAAATCTAAATCAATTCCTTTGTCAAGGATATTCATGGAAATTTCTTCTCCTTGTCAGAGACTCAGAGTCAAATACTGATAAATCACACTAGCGCAAATGAGGTAGTTGGAAACGACCCCTGGGGTGTACAATGAAGACTTAACTGTATTGGTCCTAAGAAAGACTAGAGGTTGAACCTCCCCCCTTTTTAACAAATCCCACCCTCCCTGCTTCATTGTAAGCTTGAATTCTCCGCCTTAGCGACGTCAACAACCTCTCTGCAATAGCTAAATTAGCTTAGGGCGAAATTTGTCTCTACCTTGCAAGCTGAAATCGCTACTATGTGTAGGCCGATGATAGAAAAAAAATCCCTACGAAATAGAAACAAAAGCGACTTCAGCATAGATTGTATATTGACTGAAAGAAGTTGCGCCAAAAGAAACGCATGCACATAGCAGTTTGTTTTATGGCTGACATTTCATATTTGCAATTTGTTTAGTGCAAATTCTTGCATCAACTGAAACCTATCGGCCAACCACTATTCCTTTAAAAGGAAGCTTAGAGGGTTTCTAGCTAATGCCTAAGCGATCACATCGACCTACAGACCTTATAGAGTCTATCTACATTCTATGGTGCGTAGTGCCTAATCGACCTGCAGATCCTTCCATCATTCCTTTACCCTCCCGTGGAGGGAGGCGATTGTGGCGCGGAGGACCCACTCGGTCCCATTAGGACCGTTTATTGGCCCCCGGACTCTCCTTGGGGCTTAGTTAAGATTAGTTAAATTTAGTTAAGATGGTTACTTCACTACTTTTAGTCGTACCCTATTGTACGACACTAATGATTTTGTACGACATAGATTAAGATACCAGGAAATTAATTGTACTCTTGCAGTCATAAATTTTTCGTTTACATTATATGTTCAGGTGGCCCTCTAGCGGAACCTTGGTCCCTTTGGGCTTTCCCTTTTGCTTTCCGCTGACTATGCGATAAAAAATTGATTAAATTGAAAAAATTGAATGTATTGAATGTATTATGTAATATTATGAATTGTGTTATGAATTGTTTTGTATTATGAACTGAATTGAATTGTTACTCGGTTGCAATAAAGATTATTGTATTGATTATTGTATTGTATTGTAATGGCTCTTTCTTGTGAACAAATAATTACTTGGTGTAATATAGTCTGTGTTTATCCTGCAGTATTCCCACTCCAGTGTAAGCGGCGGTCCCATGCTAAAGCATATCGAGCATATTGGTTAATCCGGCCCTGACGACGAGAGTGCCCTAGCAGCGACTGGGACAGCTCGTAGCTAAAGTGTTTATGTCCACAGATTCTTATTACGAGTCTGGATTTTTCCTAACGTATATTACGCCTGGTAGATACTGATGTACGACGGACTCACGATGCCCATTCAATCATTTCTCCTTAAGGTATTCTTTGTCGATAGTTGAATGCGTTCACTACCTAGAGGGCGTGTACTTCCACTGATATAAATTCAACGTCTAATCAATAAATATTATTCTGTAATTGTACTGAAGCCCTTTACTTGCACACAAATAGCCATTAGTAACAAAAGTTCAATCAAGAACAGAATTACTCCATTTCGGAAGTAAGACCGATCGGACAAAAGGTTCGGCTAACATGGTCACCGAATTTATTAATCGCATCGTATCGTTTCGTATCGTATTTGGAGACTTGTATAGCGCCGCTCACAGCTGATGCCATTCAGTAGCTCTCTGAGACAAAATTCAAGTCAGTAATTAAAAAAACATATATTACACCACTTTTCCTTAACTTTACAAGTTTGTGTTAAGAGAAATATCTTGCCTTTAAACAACAAGCAACATTTTACAACAGTCATGCATTGTGCATGGGAGGTAAGTTAGTTAGGTCATAGGCAAAGAATCCCATAGAGTGGGCCCAACATATTTTATCCGCTAACAGCGGTGACGCAGATGTATTGTTGTCTGTATGGAAACTGTGACGTGGATTGACACAGTCACTTGCTGTTCCTTCACTCATCGGCGAATCTCTATCGTCGTTGCTCCTGGTTTTGTGCGAGCAAAACGCGCACGAGAGTTTTGAAAATCTGCTAGAGTGCGTCTGCAGAGTTTTGAGGCAGGAAGGAAACAGCTATCAGATACAACAAAAAGCAAAGTGTTGTCAAGCAGTGTAAGTTGATTCAACCTGCAGAGGAAGGTTGTCAGGTTATCAAATTACCGTGGTTGTGTTCTCAGTTGAGCTGAATTCTCCATCAATTTCACGAGGATTGATGTTGATAGAATCATGTAATCAATCAATCAATCAATCATAAAATTTATATAGTGCCTCTTCAAGAGTTCTACTCAGAGGCGCTCCCGAGCCAGGCCTGATCATAGAGAAAAGTCTTCAATAGGGTGTAGAAGGAAGACGAGTGTGTACGAGGAGATAGGCGAAGAAAAGATGGCAAGTCATTCCACACTGTTGGACCAACAACAGAAAATGCTCGACGCTGCATTGTAACAGTGCGGGCAAATGGAACCAGAAAGTCACCCCGAGTAGAGGAACGAAGAGCTGAGCGACCCGTAAAGGAGGAAGAGAGAGTAAAGATGGAGCATAAGTAGCGAGGAGCTGTGCCCAAGACGCTTTGCCAGACAAGAGAGCAGAGCCGATACAGGATACGCTGCCGGAGAGGGAGCCAGTGTAGAGTATGATACATGTAGGAGGATACGCTACCATAGCGAGGAATGGAACCAACAAGGCGAGCTGCAGACCGTAAGACCCTCTCAAGAGTGGACAACCGGACTTGAGGAAGACCAATGTAAAGGGAAGAACAGTAGTCTAGACGAGAACAAGCGAAGGCGTGGATAAGAGTAGAAGCAGCAGATGTTGAGAGAGAGCGAGCAACGACCCTAAGCTGACGGAGATGGTAAAAGCAGGAGCGAGACATAATACTGAGCAGTTACTTGAACCTTCCTTTCTTTGTATTGTTCCATCTTAGATTACCTTGCCTTGCCTTAACTTAACTTACCTTTCATTGTCTTACGTGACCTTAGGCCCCTACATTAGATTGCCTTATTTTAATGTACCTTGCTTTTGTCTAAAATAACCTTGTATTCCTTGCCCTATCTTACCTCACCTTACATTACCTTACCTTCTTAACTTAACTTATCGCACTTACCTAATCGTACTTTACTTTGCCTTACCTAACATTTCCTTACCTCATATTAAATTATCTACCTGTTGTCAAGTTTAACTGCGGCTCAGAACTTCTGACGGGCAACATAGGCCAAATCTCTCATCAGTTACCAACAGCAGCTAAGAAATTTGCCTATGACAACATTTTACGGCGCTGACAAAGCGTAGGCAGCATCTTGGTTGCGTGTGACAACACGTAAGATAAGATAAGAATATTCTTTATTCAATCAATCGCTATCCGCATTTTGGTGTACAACCGTGTACATCTTTCAGCTAAGCCGTATACAATGTTATACATCCTTCCGCTACCCAGGACAGTCCTAATCTAGGTCCTATATAACATCCTAGTAACGTATGTTTTCCTCATCAGGCTATCGACTGGTGAAATAACGCGGCTATGGGCCCTCGGTCTCAGATGGTAGGCGGAGCGCTTAATCGGCGGGAGCATGTCTTGCAGTACGTGTTCCCCATCCGCCAAGATTGCTGAGAAGAGGGAAGAGTCTGTTCTGAGACATCGCTCTCAAAGCACGCGTATCTTCTGGAAGGTAATGGATGAGGCCACCCACGACAGCCTCAAACCGGTCACGCTCGCTCCGGCCCGCAAAGCCCCACCAAGCAGAACTGATTAAAGAGAACCCGAAGAAAACAAACTTGACACTTCTAGGTGTGCTGTATATGATAACCGAAATCCTTGCAAACTAAAACGGTTTATGCTAGTTTACCTGAATCAAGCGAGTCGTTTAACAGGGTGATAATCTCTAAGAGTAAACTGAACGCTTTGTCAAATGAATGAATGACTGCGCCACAAAGAAGTGAACTATGGGACCCTCCCCAAGTCATTGGGGCAACTTCCCCTTTCCCCCTAGGTATATCTAGGTTTGGGTATTTAGGCAGTTCCAAGTGGGAGTCGCTGCACTGGTTTCTTCTGCAGATATGCATGAAATTTGAGATATTAATGCTTATGTGTAATTATCTTATAGGCTGTGCTTCATCTTGTCTTCATAAGTTATTTGTCTCCTTTTCATTCATCCATGGCCGCACGCTCTATCGCTGAACTGAGTGAACTGGTTTCTTGTAAGACTGGACAAAAATTGTTGGACTGTGATCCTACGATAAGTATCAGCACAGAATTCTGTGGTACCAGTAAGTAAGAAGTTTATTTTCATGTAAGCGCTTTCATCATCAGTAGGGCGTTAAATGTCAGCTTGTTTAATCTAGGAATCGTCTGAATCCGCAGGCAGACCTTCGGATCGCAAGAAGCAACAAAGTTTCTCGTTTTGCAAAATCATGAATGAGAAACAGGTACAAAGAAGTCATTGAATGTTATGTTCACAATTAGGATTGATTTGACTGTTTACAATATCTTCTCATTGCTCAATTTATATTTGGATTTTATGCACCGAATTAAAATCTTATTTTTGAGTTCAGTTTGTTCAACCGCAGCACCGTATGAGTGTTTTTGGTTCAATCTGTGTCTAGAAAAATAGAAATTTGACTTACTCGCCTTCAAATGTAATATTACATTTGTACGGGGTGAGAACATGAATCAAACTTTTCCTAGGGTGTAGGACATAGAAAAGTTTGGGAACCCTGCTCCATGTATTTATCAGCACATACTTCTATGAACAATAGATATATACAACACACACGACTAAATACATTTAGGATCAACTGAACTTTACAACGATAAGTCGGAATGATCCATGTCTTCAAGTAGAGTTCCTTGACCTCTGTCTCCAAATTGAATTACTTGACCTGTGTCTCTACGTTGAATTACTCGATTTGTTTATCTAAGCTGAGTTGGTCGTACTTGTTCCAGACGGCATCACCTGAAAGCGACAAAATAACTTACGAAGACCAACGCGAAATTCTTCGTAGTGAAACGCATAGATGAATGGGTCGTTACAACAGTTAAAGTAGGACAAGACTTGAGCCACGTTAAAAGTTAAGCCACCAATATCCAGCGCTACTTTTCCCAAGGTAGTCACCAATATAAGAATTTGTTTGAAGGTCGTACAGATGATGAATGCAATAACCACGATTAACAAAGTCTTAATGATGTTGCGTCTGGCTCGAGAGATCTTCAGATCTATCGGTTGCACTGCGACATTTCCCGGTTGAGTGATATTTGAGATGCGACGTAGAGAGCGCGCCATGCTGATGTAGCAGAAAGTAAACACAATTATGGGGATGAAGTACTCGGCGAGAAAGTAGGTGACGGCAACGACACACGTAGCTGCAATGGTCGGGTAGTTTCCGACAGTGCAGCTTCCATTGATGATCTTCACACCTGGGCAGCTTAAGCACACCGTAGTGATGAAGCCCATCAGAGTCGCAACGATGCTGCTTGCAATGACCTTGCCCTTACTGATCTTCAGGCGGTGTTTGATCGGATGCACAACCTCAAGGTAACGCTCAACGGTCAGTAGAGTAATGTTGTAGTCCGACGATAGGAACGGGCCGGCGAGGAATGAACGGGAGCTCAACAGGTAGCACATTGGGACGACCATAGACGGTGGCCAGTGACTTCCCTCGAACACCCATCAGAGTCGCAACGATGCTGCTTGCAATGACCTTGTCCTTGCTGATCTTCAGGTGGTGCTTGATCGGGTGCACGACCTCAAGGTAACGCTCAACGGTCAATAGAGCGATGTTGTAGATCGATGATAGTAACGGGCCGGCGAGGAATGAACGGGTGCTCAACAGGTAGCACATAGGGACGACCAAAGAGGGTGGCCAGTTACTTCCTTCGGACATTGTCGTTAGAATGAGCATGATGCTGACGAGGAGGTTGATTGCACACTGGCTGACGAGAAAATAGTTGGCCGGTCGTTTGAGGAGTGGCTTGTGTCCAAGAAAAACGATCAGAGCCAACAGGTTGGCAGTGATTCCCACCGCACCAATTGAAGTGTTGAAGATCTGGACGCCAGAGGTAATCACACTAGAGTAGAATTTGAGGTCAAGCGGTTTCTGAGTCTGAAGTAATGGCGCACTGTTCGAATCGTTCACCGAAACACTCATTGACGATGTGCTATTCATCTTTATTGTTTTGAACAGATTAAATCCAGATTTCAGCTCAGAGTCACCGTGAATATTCTTCGACAGTCACTCCCAATTAGCCGTGAGATGATTGGAGGTGACTGCATCATAAATCAGACAGTCATAAGCTGTAACTGTTACCTTAGAAAACGTACATGGATACACGCATACACAATTGCATGCAGGCATGTATGGATACAGAAAAACATAATTTATTATGCATATATCAGAGCACTTTATATAGCGCTTTTAAGGTGCCTTACAAATGCTTTTGGGCGTGGCTATAATTATAGTATATAATATTAGCGTATATAGCTCTTTCTTAAAGAAGACAGATGTATTTTAAGATTAACCTTTCCAGAATGCATTTATAAAGAATCAATGACAGCCAAAAATAAACAAAATCTTGGAAGCAGTATAGGAGAAGGGTCTTAGAAATGGCGAAATGCAAGAGAGAAGATGTAACCATGTTACGATGTAAAGAATTGCAGCATGGAAGAAACATTCCCATAGGCCTATCTGTGTGTCATAGTAGGCTGTATGAAATTATACGTTAGTGCCATCATTGCTTACCTATAGTGCTATGTTACGATGTAAATATACATAGGCCTATGTGCATGCATCTTTTATGCAGATAAGTTTAAACAGGCGGTCTTTCGAAACCATAGTTTAAAGATTTTGCTTTATAGTTCCGTCCATTAATCTCTCGATAGATAATGATAATGCGACAACCTGTTTCAGTCTAACTTCTGGAACAGTCCTTCGACTCTTTAGCTCGTATATACTCAATCTCGCAAACGCTTTCGGAGTTCTAGAGATCTATCAGCGGAATTACTGACGATAAATGAAGTCACGTTGACTAAACGTACCGCTTGATGAGGACATGATCAGGAGCAGGGTGTATATAGACCTATGTGTGCGTCAATCACGAGTCAACGACAGACAAGACGCATCCACGTAAAAGTCGATGTGGGTGGAGTCCACATCACACGCGCGTATAGATACGGATGGGCATATTGACCAGGCATGATTGTATTAGTCGTAATCTCTACAGCACCCAAACAGCCAAGTCGCGGGAAACGGCTTATTCACAGGTACTCTGTCAAACAAAACGATATCGAATGGCAGGTTGCATGGTCAGCATCGGTTCCGGGTCGAGATTCAGAAGGGTAAAGCTGGCGGTCATTAGGACTGCTACGGCGAATTCAAGCGGCGAGGGAGGTAAGGGAAAGAGGTGTAATCCCGATGAAATTTGTGAAAGAACACTGTTTTCAGTTTCAAGTGAAAGATCTTAGGAGATATAGCATGAGGTGAGGTATAGGCTGGATCAGATATTTTGTCATAGGTTACTTCTGGCGGGAGTTTATTCCAGAGACAGTTGTACATCTGGATCTACTTCCAATTTTCAGTCATGATGTGGTGGAAAGGGAGTGAAGTGTTAGTGCGGAAAAAGAACCGGTTGAGCGGCGTATGTGGTTGGTCTGTGAATAAGTGACTAGCTAGCTTAGTAGGGCTTGGAGGACCGGAGGGTGCTGTATATAAGTGATACAACTTTATAGTCTATCGTTCATGTAATTTAAGCCAGTTGACTGACCAGAGGGTTTTAGTGACGGCGCGAACGAGAGAATTCTGGATAACTTGAGAGTGGTTTATTTGGGTGGTTCATTTCGGTAAATGTCTATAAACCGACATCGGTTACTCGAATTGAAGTTCGATATGTTCGATTAAGACCATTTTAAAGTCCACATATATTAATCAAACGATAGTCGTGAAATCTGTGGGGAGACAATTTCGAACAAATACAGAAAGACACAAGCATAAAAAGACACACGCACATAGATTGACACACGCATAGAGAGACACATGCATAGGAAGATAAACGCATAGAAAGATAATCAATCAATCAATCAATTAGACATTTATATAGCGCGCTCTTCAAGGCAACTATTCAGAGGCGCTCCCAGCCCAACCTCGACGAAAGAGAACAGCGTTCATTCTCTGTTCGTTCGTTACACAAACAGATAGACTTAATAGACTTAAGTTCACTGATGTCTACTACTTCTACTGGAAGCCTGAATGATAGGTAGGGAGGAGGCAATTCATATCTAAATAGTGAATAAGTTGGCCAGCTACAACCTTCTCTATAACCTTAGAAAGGAAAGAGACATAATTATGATATCATATTATATTATTTATACATAATGTATTGTACACCAAAATTACACAGTGAAATTGTCAAAAAAATCGATGCGATGCCTGATCAATGTTTAGATTTGATTTGGTGGGTGGACGCACGTTCGTCCAGTGCGTCACCCTGCCGGCGCCTCTGCTTATTATCTTCAGTCGACGCTGATAATAAATGAAAGATGATCAATGCACGTAGCGACTTTTATGAAATTGCGAATAAGACAGGAAGGCACTCATCAGCAATGGATTTAAAGTCTTCTCTTCAAATGTCAAGATAGATTGTCTTCTCTTCTTAGTTTTCGTGCTATTATACCGCGTGACCTGTAATTTTACGAGTGCGTGTGAGATTTACTGATCCAAGTGTTTCCGTGTACCTCTTTATGCGTGTGTCTTCCAATTAGTGTGTCTTCCTATTCATGTGTCTTTCTATGCGTGTGTCTTTCTATTTGTGTCTTTCTATTCGTGTGTCTTTATATTCGTGTGTCTTTCTATGCGTATGTCTTTCTATACTAGTGTCTTTCTATGCGTGTATCATTCTATACGTGTATCTGTCTAAGTGTGTCATTCTATGTGTGTGTCTTTCTTTGCGTGTGTCTTTCTATACGTGTGTCTTTCTATTCGTATGTCTTTCTATATGTGTGTGTCTCTCTATATATAGGTGTGTCTTTCTATGCGTGTGTCTTTCTATATGTGTGTCTCTCTATACGTGTGTCTTTCTATGTTTGTATCTTTCTATGTGTGTCTATCTTTGCGTGTGTCTTTCTATGCGTGTGTCTTTCTATGTGTGTGTCTTTCTATACGTGTGTCTTTCTATGCGTGTGTCTTTCTATGTTTGTGTCTTTCTATGCTTGTGTCTTTCTAGGCGTGTGTCTTTCTATGTGTGTGTCTTTCTATGCGCGTGTCTTTCTATGCGTGTGTCTTTCTATGCGTGTGTCTTTCTAGGCGTGTGTCTTTCTATGCGTGTATCTTTCTATACGTGTGTCTTTCTATGCGTGTGTCTTTCTATGTTTGTGTCTTTCTATGTGTGTATCTATATTTGCGTTTTTCTATCCATACGTCTGTCTTTCCATACTTATATCTTTCGATGTTTGTGTCTTTCTATGTGTGTGTATCTATCTTTGCGTTTGTCTATCCATACGTCTGTCTTTCCATACTTCTATCTTTCTACACGTGTGTCTTTCTATAGATGCGTGTGTCTTTCTATGCGTGTATCTTTCTGTGAGTGTGTCTTTCTATGCGTGGGTCTTTATATGTGTGTGTGTGTGTCTTTCTATACGACAATTCCTTGTATCCTAGGGTGAGCCTCTTTATAGTTAGAAAAGTATTAATATCCAAAGTATCAGGTCAAGGAAAGCATGCGGACGCAACCCTGGAGACTGACCCCTGTAATTAAGGATAGTTAAGAATTTACGTGATTTGAGCTGTCTCTCCTGATTATGTTTTTTGTTTTCTTTGTTTGATTAGGAGGAGAGCCTACAGGCCTGTCATCTTTCTCACGTAGTATATGTCCAGTTGGGTGTCTCCGTTTATTGGGACTCACGTCCCTTTGGAGATTCCCTTTGTCGTTAGTGACAGTATAATATGTACTTCTTCTTAGTTTTGGTTTAAATTAGTTAAATGTACGAGTATATGCTAAATGTTCTGGTACGGGCTTCATAAGTAGAACATTCTTGAATTTCATTGCTAGTATCCTAATGGGTAATATAATCTCTAGCTATATATACTCACTGCTTGATGCTGTTAATCACTGTCATTAATGGCAATAAAGATTTATTGAATTGTATTGAATTGAATATATGTGTGTCTATCTTTGCATGTGCCTTTCTATACGTGTGTCTTTCTATGCGTGTGTCTTTCTACCCGTGTATCTTTCTGTATATGTTCGAAATGATCTCCCCTCCACATTTCATGACTATCGTTTTGATTGAGAAATATGGACTTTAAAATGACCTTAGTCGAACATTTCGTACTCGAAATTCGAGTAACCGTTTTGTAGAAATAAACCACATCAGCCACCTAAATAAACCGCTCTCAAGTTACCCAGAATGCTGTCGCTTGCGCCGTTGCTAAAAGCCCCTACACCTCCAAATTACAATATCACATGTCCTCGTGTAGTCCACTGGCTTAAAATATATGAACGATAAAATATAAAGTTACATCACTTACATACAACACCCTCCCAATCCTCCAGTCGTCCTGAGCTCCTATCCTCAACATTTATTCGCATACCAAACACGTACGCCGCTCAACCTGTTCGTTTTCCGCCCTTACACTTCTACCCCTTCCACCACCCAATGACTGAAAATTGCAAGTACCTCCAGATCCACAACTGTTCCGCTTTTCTGGAATAAACTCCGCCAGAACTCACCAAAGCTTCAGCTCATGCTAGGCCTATCTCTTCACAGATCTTTCAACTGAAAGCAGTGTTCTTTCAAAAATTCCATGCTGATTACATCTCTTCCCCTTACCTCCCTCGCCGCTTTAATTCTGAACACCATTCGCTGTAACAATCTTAGTGCAAGCCAGCTTTACCCTTCTGAATCTCGACCTGGAACCGATGTTGACCACGCAACATCGTTTTGTTTGACAGAGTACCTGTGAATAAGCCGTTTCCCGCGACTTGGCTGTTTGGGCGCTGTAGAGATAACGACAAATACAATTATGCCTGGTCAATATTCCCATGCGAGTCTGTAGGCGCGTGGAATGTGGACTCCACCCACATCGACTTTTACATGGATGCGTCTTGTCTGCCGTGGATTCGTGATTGACACACACATAGGTCTATATATGCACGTGCTTCTGATCAAGCGGTACCTTTAGTCAACGTGACTTCATTTCTCGCCAGGACAGTTCCACTGATAGATCTCTAGACCTCTGAAACGTTTGAGAGCCTGCGTACATACGAGCTAAAGAGCCGAAGTATTGTTCCAGAATTTTGACCGAAACGGGTAACTAGCGTTCAAGTTATTTCATTACATGAATTTGAAAACAGGCAGGTGACCGTATTGTCATTATCTAACAAGAGACTAATGAACTGAACCACAAAGCAAAATCTTTAAACTATGCTTTCGAAAGAACGGAGGAATTCTTCCGCACAGGTCGACGCCTGTAAATTTAAGCTTATCTGCATAAAAGACGCATGCACGTATACATCTATATAATATTTACATCTTAACATAGCGCTATAGGTAAGCAATGACGGCACTAGCGTATAATTTCATAAAGCTTACTATGAGAGACAGATAGACCTATGGGTATATTTCTTCCATGCTGCAATTCTTTACATCATCTCTCTTGCATTTCCTCATTTCTAAAACCCTTCTCCTCTACTGCTTCCAAGATTTTAATTATTTTTTGCAGTCGTTAATTCTTTATTGTGGAAATGTTTATCTTAAAATGCATCTGTCTTCTTTCACTCAATGCATATAATTAACGTAAACCTAAATATTAGGGTGTTTTTATGGTGCACGTGATATTTTCAACTCAAAGATGTTTTAACGGCCAGGTCGAATTATCATGCCAATCCATGTATAAGCTCTATATCCGAAATTATATCTTGATAGCTGAGCATTTAGGACTTGCGCACGTCGACCGAAATTAGGGACCCGGTGATCATCTTCGTTTTGGCCAAAAATTTGATGTCACGATGTCTGTTCTTCGTGTTTTCGATCTTCTTCTTATAGTATTTAATTATTATGTTAGAATGTTGTGTCCTTTCGCATGTGAGGTGGCAGAATTGACTGGGGGAAAAATAAAATTTGGTTGATTGGCAGTACTGAAGAGTACCTCAGTTATGCGAAGCTACCTACATGAGGGGAGGTTTCAGGGTGTTGTTCAATTTCCATACACAGAGAAATCAGAGTCTCGATGATAGCGTTAAAGAAACGGTCGTATGACACTTCTAATTTGGTAAGATCACAGATTCCATCGACGGATAAGCATCATGTTTGGGATCAGCTACGTCGTCTTCGCAAGGAATGGCGAAATCTCTTCGAGAAAGCCTGAAATCGAAGGGGGAAAGCGCGATTCTTCAAGGATTCCCTGCAGGATCTCTTCGTAATCGTAATCGCGATCTCTAAACAACTAAAGCGCCACTCGAAGGCCAAGCGCAAGGCTACAGTCTATTCACGAGCGCCTATTCACGATGCCATAACTATAAGCAAGACAGAAGAGTATCGGCAGTTTTTCAAAGTACAGCGTGAGAAAGGTCGACATGGTTCCACGGCAGGAATTGATGTATTGTCACACTTGCAAAGCAAATAAGCTAGAGCGATGTCAGGATCAGCTGTAGTTGCAGAGAGTGAGGAACGATATCATGCAAGCACAGTTGTGGCGACGGGGGTTTCTTTGTAGTGTCACCTGAGGAAGAGGAGTCATCAAATAGCTCAGAAAGAGTGTCAGAGCCTTCAACGCCTGCTGGGCCACCATAGCGGGGCAGGGGAACTATCTCTGTAGTTATCTGTGATGTTGCAGCAGCTCTAGATCGTACCAAAACCAGCAGCAGAAAGACCTCTGACATGTCTCAACTCTCGCTGCATCCAATCTATATGAAATAACAGCTGGTGTTCTGATCGCATGTCCTTCTGAGAACCATCGAGCAAGGAAAGATAACCGTGCAGCCCTAGCAGCAGAGATTCGTGAATCTTTCAATCCACGTGAAGTACTGGTTCAGCTGAACGTCACTCAATGAAGCCCAAAGGAAGGATTCTTGAAGGGAATCCATATTTACCCAGATAAGGAAGTCTCACAGGTCGCCTTAACAGCATTTTCTCGACACTTTTTGGTCTTTTTCTGAGACTTTGGTTGGCTACAGCCTTTTTGACGATTTAGTCACAGTCGACGAAAAGCAGCGCATGGTCTACACTCTACAGCATGCGCAACAATCAAAGATCCGACGAATCCCTAAATAGACTTCCTTCCAAACACGATCCACCTACAAAAGCACTACCCGATTTCTCACTAGTTCTATACCACCAAATCTTTCTAAATCCTCGGATTGGACTGCGCGTTTCTTGATTGAGACCGGCAACAATGAGAGTCTGAACAATCGTATACAGTGAGGCAAAAGACGTCGTATCCGTCCTAGAGTGATGAACATTGCGGCGGAGAAAGGAGTGGCTTATGCAGTCCTTCAATGAAATTCTGGTCCGAAATGAGGAAGAGTAGCAATTTGATCTGCAAATGGTCTAGTACCATCAAAACAAATTCTCAAAAGCACTAAAGGGAATAAATAAATGACAAATAACTGAGTTCTTCTTTTGCTTTGCTTAATTTTTATGTTTAAGTGTTGAAATTATTTGGATCTTTGAAAAATACAATGTATCACATTTGCTTTCTATGTGATAATTTTCCGGTACTTTTCGCAAGTTCTAAATCTATTTCGATTTTCATCTAGTTTGGCAAATGTTAATGTTTCTCAAGGTGGAACACAAAACCAACCTGGCCGATATTAATTTCGAAACCCGACTAAATATATTTCCTTATATCATTTATAATCTTCCTTCGATCCAGCCTTCGATATTCTTTCGAATAGTCTACCTTCTTCTAGTATTTTGATTTTATTTTAAAACAATATATGCGGTCATCTGCTGGTCCAGTGCCGCCTCAAATGCCTTGAGATGACCTTTCTTTTAGCTACTGATATGATGTTGACACTTGTTGAAGTAAAATCCAGGCGAGACGATGACGGAATCTAAGAGTGCCACAAGTGCCGAAATAAAAACGAGCTATATACTAAAACTATAATCATAGCCACACTCGAACGCATGTGTAAGGCACAAGAAAGGCGCTATACAAAGTGTGCTGAGGTATGTATAATATGTATTTCTGTATCCATACATGCATGCATGCAATTGTGTATGCGTGTATCCATGTATGTTTTCTAAGGTAAGAGTTACATCTAACGAGTTTCTGATTTATGATGCAGTCATCTACAATCACGGCACGGATAACGTACAGTGACTGCCGAAGAATAATCACGGTGACTCCGATCTGAAATCTGGATTGGATCTGTTCGAAACAATAAAGATGAACAGCACATCGTCAATGAGTGTTTCAGTTAACGATTCGAACACTGTACCATCACTTGAGACTCAGAAACCACTTGAACTAAAAATCTACTTTAGTACAATTTCCACTGGCCTCCAGATTCTCAACGTTTCAATTGGTGTCGTGGGAATCACTGGCAACCTGTTGGCTCTGATTGTTTTTTTTAAACACAAGCCACTTCTCAAACGACCGGCCAACTATTTTCTCGTCAGCCAGTGTGCAATCAACCTTCTCGTCGGCATCATGCTCATTCTGACGACAATGCTCGACGGAAATCAATGGCCACCGTTTATGGTCGTCCCGATGTGCTACCTGTTGAGCTGCCGTTCTTTCTTAAGCGGCCCGTTCCTATCGTCGGTCTACAACATCGCTCTACTGACTGTTGAGAGGTACCTTGAGATTGTGCACCCGATCAAGCACCGCCTGAAGATCAGCAAGGGCAAGGTCATTGCAAGCAGCATCGTTGCGACTCTGATGGGCGTCATAACCGCGGTGTGCATAGCCTTCCCAGCTGTGAAGATCATCAATGGAATCTGCACGGTCGGAAACTACCCGACCATTGCAGCACTGCGTGTCGCTTCCGTCACCTACTTTCTCGCCGAGTACTTCATTCCCATCATTGTCTTTACTTTCTGCTACATCAGCATGGCGCGTTCTCTACGCCGCATCTCAAAGATCACTCAACCGGGAAATGTCGCAGTGCAACCGATAGATCTGAAGATCTCTCGAGCCAGACGCAACATCATTAAGACGTTGTTAATCGTGGTTATTGCATTCATCATCTGTACGACCTTCAAACAAATTCTTATATTGGTGACTACCTTGGGAAAAGTAGCGCTGGATATTGGTGGCTTAACTTATAACGTGGCTCTAGTCTTGTCCTACTTTAACTGTTGTAACGACCCATTCATCTATGCCTTTCACTACGAGGAATTTCGCGTTGGTCTTCGTAAGTTATTCTGTCGTTTTCAGGTGATGCCGTCGGGATCAAGTACAACTGACACAACTTAGATAAACAAATCAGTAATTCAAATAAGAGAAACAGGTCAAGGAGCTCCACATTGAGACATATTAATCATTCCAGCCTGTTGTTGCAGAGTTCAGTTGAGGAATGTTGAGACTAAATATACTTAGTCGTATGTTATATATATTGTTTATAGAAGTATGTGCTGGTGCATATTTAGATGTATAATAGCTTCAATAAAATTGTAGTGCATTGTTCTGTTTCGACGCAGTTATTGATATTGCCATAACTCATTACGGCAGGGCATGGTTTCCCCGCGAACTGGATCCTTCACAATAAAGCTCGTTTCTTTTTCAGACGCTACGTTCCTCCATTCAACGTGTCCCACTCTACCCATATCCGGGGTGTCAAGGCTATTGTGTGTAATCTATTTTTGGGTTTTGTATTTTACACCTCCAATTGAACTTTGAACTTAAGACGCTCTAACTAGAGCCTAAGTAATTTATGTTACCTTTGAAACTGCACAACTGTATTGTTTAGATTAATTATTAATTTCTGTTAATCTGGTTCGTATCTTGACATAGTTTCAGACCATTTTCCTCAAACTAGGGCCTACTTTATAAGTTTCGATTAGTTACCCAGGGATTTGACAAAGCCGCAGTTATCAGAGGATGTTGACACCTAACAGTACAAAACGGTTACCGCAATGAAAATAATATATAGTTTTTAATCGCTTAAGGAAAAATGGAACAGGAAAGACCAAGTAGGCCGCATACATCATATCACAGGTTACTGTGCTGTATCCTACCGTGAAAGTTCTAGGAGGTGGGATAACCAGGTCACCCAGTAGAGCGAAGGAGTCTGAGGCCAGGAACGAATGAAACGGAGACACATAACTCATGAAGAACAGTTGAAGAAGAACTTGTAAGATAATTGCGCATAAGCATTGAGATAATAAACTTCATGCGTATTTGCAGAAGAAACCAGTGCAGCCCCTCCCACTTGGAACTGCATAAATCCCCAAAGCTAGGTATATACTAATCAAACCTCCCCGATTAAAATGTAATAATGTTATCATAATGTTACGTTTAGGTTACAATTTGACACTTCATTATAATCGTTGAGTGATTTAGAAGGTTGCGTTTAAATTAAATTTCGTTTATACCAAACACATAAACGACCTCAAGAGAACTTGGAAACTAATTAGAGATGTTATGCAACAAAGTCCTAGAGACACAAACATCGAAACCCGTACCCAAGTAGTTAGCTGCAATGGAGCGCTTTTAGAAGTAGCTGATATTGCTTATGTTGTCCCCCAAGGCTCCAACCTCGGTCCACTCTTATTTCTATTATACATCAATGACCTGGCCACTATCTCTCCAACCCTATTTCTCATACTCTTTGCAGACGACATGAATATATTTTACTCTCTCAAATCCTGGCAATCTCCGTCAGACATTGTAAACGGCGAATTATCCAAACTAGCTGACTGGTTTTCTTCTAACCGACTTACACTCAATTTGGACAAAACTAATTTCATAATATTCAGATCTCACAAGAAGGTAGCCCAACAAACTTGCAGCTACAGATCAAAGAGGTTCACATAACTCAAGTTGCATCAACAAGATTTCTTGGGGTACACAATATAATGGCCTATGCTTATTTAGTTCGATGAATTATACTCCGAACTGTTGTAGGCTCCATAGTTCACTTCTTTGTGGCGTAGGCAATCAATCATTTGACAAAGCATTCAGTTTACTCTTAGAGGTTACCAACCTGTTAAACGACTCGCTTGATTCAGGTAAACTAGCATAAACCGTTTCAGTTTGCAATGTTTTTGGTCATCATACACAGCACACCTAGAAGTGTCATATGTTTGTTTTTCTTCGGGTTCTCCTTAATCAGTTCTAGGTAGTTAATTATGCCTTTGTTGTAGGAAAGTATTCTTAAATGTTCATGGAAATAAAAAGTTAATGTTTAATAGGCTTGTTCACTCGCATTTCTTGTACTTAGCACTGTAACGACGAGCAGGGTCGGACTAACCATGCGGGGCCTTATGCTAATTATACACGGGGCCCATTGTCGTATTGAGCATGGAATGACAGGACGTCGTGAAGACATGACAATCAATTTGTAGTACGGTAAAGAAGGGACAATGTGTGTGCCATGCTGCTGAAATTAGTAGGGCTTAGTAGGCCTACAACATAACTTTAACGCTTTGCATTTGGGACGATTTAAGGTTATTTCAAATGTTTTCTCACGGTAGGCCTATACTGACAACATATACAGTTAGCGTAAAGTTATAATCAAAATTCGATTCTGTTCCCTTCATTCTTAACAGCTTAAGAACACGCAACTTTTCGCAGCTGCAAACTGTGTAATAATGTCATCAAATGAAATCAAGTTTGGCACATCAATCTCCACACAAAGAA
>OY744607.1:9493438-9665938 GCA_963556255.1 Allolobophora icterica | reverse complement strand
TTTCAGAAGTGAGTTGTATCGATGGGATCAAGTTCGCATTCTTGCCGGGAAGAGAATTTAAGAGGAGTGACACTTCGGTCCGAGGCTGGAGAGAGAATTGGGAGCGATGACTGAGAGGCAGAAAGGCTAGGGTTGAGAGAAGGCTGAGAATCAGTGCTAGAGAAGCCAGTGGGGTATGTGCATCCAGAAGATATTGAAATGTGAAACGAAGGGCTGAGATTCTGTCACAGAAAACTGAACAGAAGGTATCAGCGAGAGAGGGGAGAGGAGGGAGCAGTAGAGATAGATATTGCGATGAAACAGAGAGTTGACAGCACTCCACGGAGATGTCTTGGTTGGAGGAACTGGAATGGATTAATACGGAATAAAATACCTTTTTGGCAGCAGCGATTCGTTTATTTATTTATTTATTTATTTATCAGACATTTATATAGCGCCCCTTCAAGATATCTACTCAGAGGCGCTCTCTGCGTTAGATGTTAAAACAATGTCGTTAAGACCGAATGTGTTATGTAAGAAAACAATGCACAGTAAACTGAGAAGAGTCACCAGTGGCGAATCCACGCAAACACGAGGAACCAGCCACGGATTCCCATTGACAGCTGACGGATGGTATACGTGTTCAGAGTCTCTGAGGCAGAGCGGCGGCGAAGGGTGACAGCGCTCGTACACACGAGACACTGTCAACAAGCAGCCCCCTCACTGGTGGAAGATGTCGCATACCAGGCTAGACGTCGAAGCAGCGCGTAGGGAACGCTGAGAAAGCATTCTTCACGTGTGTCGGTCTATAGATTGTACACTGGTGATGACTCACTATCTGTTTGTGGCTGATTTTAGGGAATTGAGGGCTTTTAGGGCAAAAGACACGATTTCTTGAAATGTCTTTTAAGGTCTTTAAAATTGACGAATTTAGCAAAGAATTTCCGCCCTCAGCGGAAATCACGTCTCATTCACCGTCGGCTAAAGGCTAAACCTTTATCAAACCATTAGTTTTAATAGTTTAACGGATGGTAGGGGTCAAGATCCTACTGGGATGTCTATCCCCTTAATCCAAGATATCAACTATTGTCCGAGTGACTCCGGCTCCGCTGTCAGCAAGAGACTTTAAATGAAACAGTTTTAATACTCTTTATTCGTAAACTAAAATTATAATCGAAGAAGCGTTTATTGCTCTTGTTTCTGTCCGAATAAATCTTCCGCTATTGTTCACTACTAAAAAGTCCAGCTTCTAATTTGAACTATATTTTCATCGCTTAGCCAGCTTTTATTTTCAACTATATTTGCATCGCTAATCCAGCTTTCAGTTTAAAATCGATTTTCAGTTTAAGCTCGATTTTCATCGCTTATCCAGCTTCTACTGTCTGACTTTAATCGAGCTGAAACTGAAAGCTCAATTTTCATCTCCTATCCAGCTTCTAGTTTGAACTATATTTTCATCGCTTAGCCAGCTTCTACTTTGAACGATATTTTCATCCCTAATCCAGTTTCTAGTTTTAGCATCTAGTTTAATAAACACACACTAGAAGCTGGATAAGCGATGAAAATATGGTTCAAAGTGGAAGCTGGATAAGCGATCAAAATCGAGCTTAAACTAGAAGCTGGATTAGCGATGCGAATGAAGCGAAAATGACAATTGCGGGGGCGCATTTGTCGGGGCGCTTTTGTCGGTAATTTTTTGGCGCTTTTGTCGAGGCCCATTTGTAGAGGCTCATTTGTGCACCATATGCACCGAGACAACCATGCAGATCGGCTGTCACACGAAGCAGCCCCTGCTCACAAAGGACGGTCTTAGTAGGTAGGCCTACGCAGAACGTCAAGGAGTGGCAACGTCAAGTCGACTCACGGGCATTCGAGTTATTTCAAGTTCCACTGCAGTCGACTATGTTTCTGTGACTTCCGGTTCGAGCACAAGGAGACATACCCTCAGGATAGTTATACCCTCTACAGCAGCTACGATGCTGATTGCTTTTCGGTCTCGAAACACCCCGTTTCCTGTTGGAACACGATGATGATTGGACAAACGTTCCTTTGTTAGTATACTATAGCCTATTGGCCCTTCATTGTGGAATCAGCTTCCTACTTCGGTAAGGGCTGCAGTACCATCTAGTGGTCCTGCCACAGCTTTTCGTTGTCTTAAAACTTGCCTTTATTCCCGAGAACTTTCGTATTGGAAGGGCCTCTGATTGGTGGGCACTGGATAGAGGCGATTTATGAGTTTTGGAATAAAATACAATGCAAAATGGAAGAGATCATGTACACATTAGCCCTATAGCCTTGGGTTCTTATCCAGTTCCATGTTGGAGGATCTGAACTGGTTTGTTCTGCAGAAACGCACTAACTTTAAAATCTTAAATGCTTATGCGCAATTACGATACAGGCTGTGCTTCATCTTGTATTAATGATTTATGTGTCTCAGTTTTTTTCATCCATGGCCGCAAGCTTCTTCGCTCTTCTGGGTGAACTAGTTGTCCCACCTGCTAGAACTTCCACAGTAGGCCTACAGCCTACAGCAACCCGTGACATGGGGTGGTTGGTCTTTCTCTTGCCTCTTTCCTTAAGCGATTGAAAACTATAAAATTATATTTATATTATATGCGATAACGGCTTTTTACTGTTAGGTGTCGACATCCTCTGTTAACTGTGGCTCTATCAAATCCCTTACTAACTATAAGCCACACTTATGAGGCAGCTTAAGGACAAATCTTTGAAATTATGACAAGATATGAACTGCAGAATAAAGAAATTATAAATTAATCTGAATAATACACTTGAAAAGCTTCAAGTATTCTAATATAGATTTTGTAGACACTAGTTGGAACATGTGAAGTTCAACGTTCAAGTTGAATTGTAACATTCAACACTAAAAAACAGATTACGCGCAATAGCCTTGACTCCCCAGATATGGTCAGATTGATACACGTTGAAAGAAGCGACTAGAAAACGAAACGTGGTCTGTTATGATGTGGCCACGATGAGGATGAGGGTTCGTTGGTCAGCCATTGTCCCACGTCGAGGGTCAGGTGACGATGGCTCTTCGAATGAGCCAAATCACGGTGCAACCATTGCTCCGCCGTGGAGGGTTGTGGCAATATATCTACAACTGGTACAACTGGGTCTATATAGAACAGTACAATACAATTTTAGTGAAGCTATTATACCTCTATGCATGTATAAGCAGAAACTTCTATAAACAATAGTATATAACACACACGTGACTAAATACATTTAGTCTTAACTTGTCTTAACTGAACTTTACAACAATAGGTCGGAATGATCATTGTCTTTAAGTGGAATTCCTTGACCTGCGTCTCTAAATTGAATTACTCGATTTGTTTATCTAAATTGAGTTAATCGAATTTGTTCCCGACGGCATCACCTGTAAACGACAGAATAACTTACGAAGACCAATGCGAAATGCCTCGTAGTGAAAGGCATAGATGAATGGGTCGTTACAACAGTTCAAGTAAGACAAGACTGTAGCCACGTTAAAAGTTAAGCCACCCAAATCAAGCGCTATGTTTCCCACGAGACTAATCAATATAAGAAACTGTTTGAAGGTCGAACAAATGATGAATGCAAGAACGACGATAAACAACGTCTTAATGATGTTGCGTCTGGCTCGAGAGATCTTCTTATCGATCGGTTGCGCTGCCTCAATTCCCGGTTGAGTGATCTTAGAGTTGCGACGTAGAGAGCGCGCCATGCTGATGTAGCAGAAAGTAAAGACAATGATTGGCATTAAGTACTCGACGAGAAAGTAGGCGACGGCAGCGACACGCTTGGCTGCAATGGTCGGGTAGTTTCCGACCGTGCAGATTCCATTGATGATCTTCACGCCTGGGAAGATTATACACACGGCAGTGATGAAGCCCATCAGAGTTCCGACGAAGCTGCTTGCAATGACCTTGCCCTTGCTGATCTTCAGGTGGTGTTTGATCGGATGCACAATCTGAAAGTACCGCTCAACGGTCAGTAGAACGATGTTATAGATCGACGATAGGAACAGGCCAATGAAGAACGAACGGGAGCTCAACAGGTAGCACATTGGGACGACCATAGAGGGTGGCCAGCGACTTCCGACGAACATAATATCGAGGATAAGCATGATGCTAACGAGAAGGTTGATTGTACACTGGCTGACGAGATAATAGTTGGCCGGTCGTTTGAGGAGTGGCTTGTGTCCAAGAAAAACGATCAGAGCCAACAGATTGCCAGTGATTCCCACTACACCAATTGAAACGTTGAGAATCTTAATTCCAGAGGTGATCGTACTAAAGTAGACTTTGAGGTCAAGTGGTTTCTGAGTCTGAACTGATAGTGCATTGTTTGAATCGTTAACCGAAACACTCATTAGCGATGTGCTGTTCATCTTTATTGTTTCGAATCAAAATCAATCCAGATTTCAGTTCAGAATCACCGTGATAATTCTTTGACATTCACTCCTAGTTCGCCGTGCGGTGCTTTAAGTGATTGTGTCCTAAATCAGAAAGTCATAAGCTGTAACTCTTATCTTAGAAAACATCCGTGGATACAGGCATACACTTGCATGCATGCATGTATGGATTCAGAAATACATACATACATAATTCAGAAAACTTATATAGCGTGTTGCAAGTGCCTCACAAAGAAGTCCGCGCAAGGCTATGTAACAGTTTCGGTATATAGCTCGTTTTTATTTCGTCAGTATGACTTCAACAAGACTTAGTGTCAACATCATGTCTGTCGATGAAAGAATAGTCTTGTGCAGGTATCTGAGGCGGCAGTGGACAAGCAGGTGACCGCATAGTGTGACAATAAACCAAATTACTAGAAGAAGGTAGACTATTCGAAAGATAAATGAAGATAAATGAAGTCTTCGAAGGAAGACTGCAGATGCAGTCGACACATAAGGAAATATATTTATACAGGTTTACTTGAATTATGTGCATCGAGCGAAAGAAGACTGCTGCATTTAAAGAGTGACCTTTCCGCAATGCATTTATCAACGACAGCCAAAAATAATCAAAGTCCTATAGGAGAAGGATTTTGGAAATGAGGAATTGAAACAGGGAAGAAACAATGAACTGAAGCGTGGAAGAAACATACCCATTTCTACATCTCAGAGTAAGCTTTATGAAATTATGAAAAGTTTATATTTTAGTGCCATCATTGCTTGTCTATAGTGCTATGTTAATATGTAAATGTACATATAGGCCCACCGGTGTATACATCTGTTTTGCAGATAAGTTTAAATAGGCGCCCACCTGTGAGGAAGAATTACTCCTGTCTTTCGAAAACACCTGTTAGGCCTACTCTGTCGTTCGGCATTTACAGTACGGCCACCAGCCATTTTCAAATTCATTTAATGAAAAAAGTTAAACGCTAATTACCCGTTTCAGTCAAAATTCTGGAACAATACTTCGGCTCTTTAGCTCGTATGTACGCAGTCTATTAAACTCTTTCAAAGGTATAAATATGTATCAACGGAATACCTTGCGAAAAATGAATTCACGTTGATTAAAGGCACCGCTTGATGAGGACGTAATCAGGTACACTTATATAATGACCTATGTGCGCGTCAATCACGACAGATAAGACGCATCCATGTATAAGTCGATGTATGTGGAGTCGAGGTCCCACGCGTCTAGACCCGAATGGGCATGTTGACCAGGCACGTATGATGTATTAGTCGTAATCTCGCGTTATTCAAGGGGCTCTGTCAAACAAAACGATATCGAATGGCAGGTATATGGTCAACATCGGTTCAAGGTCAAGATTCTGTGAAGGAAATTGACTGCGTCTCGAAAATAATCGTCGCCATGGCAATCGCTTTAGGTCAGCAATCGAGCGAGAGTGGTCGCTTTGATCTGCTTCGGCCGGGCGACGATATTTTGCTTTGAAGTTTTGTAACTATGCTGTACATGCCCCTCTCCTTTCTCCCTCTCTTTGGCGACTCGCTCTGTGAAGTGCGTACATGAGTTCTTCTGCCTCCTGCACGTCTCCTCGTCGACAGGCGATGCCTTCTGGTCTCTCTCTCTCTCTCTCTCTCTCTCTCTCTCTCTCTCTCTCTCTCTCTCTCTCTCTCGCTCTCTCTCTCTCTCTCTCTCTCTCTCTCTCTCTCTCTCTCTCTCTCTCTCTCTCTCTCTCTCTCTCTCTCTCTCCAGTGTATGTCGGCTGTGCCTTTGGTCTCTGTCTCTCTATCGCGCGCGCCTTTGTGTCCCACTACCCCACCGGCTCTTTCTCTTCTGCATTTGCGGCGGCGCCTGTGTGTCCTCCTTACATCCACCGTCTCTCTCTCTCTCTCTCTCTCTCTCTTCAGCGTCTGTCGGCGGTGCCTTTGTTTCCCCCCTTCCCTCCACCGTTTCTCTCTTCTGCATTCGTCGGCGGCGCCTTTGTGTACTCTTCTTACCCTCTGGAACCACTGTCTATAGTATATAAGGGAGCCGAAATTGGTCGTAGAAGACCTGATTTCGACGTAATTTAGCGTTTATCTAGGACTGGTTTCGGGCTAATTTAACGCTGACCTAGAAATGATTTCGATCTAATTAAGCGTTGATCTAGAACTAGTGTTGAGCTGATGCAGCGTTGGTTTTGAGATTATTTAAAAAAATCTATGATAGCTGATTAGATACGTTCAGAGCAGATTGGACTACATCTAGGTCGTTCGCAGAGCGACTTCTACCTTAGTTGCGCAGCGACGGTTTCTTCCTTCTCGCAGATTGTCTGTACTTTTTGAATTCGTCTGATACGAAGATATTGAACTGTTGAATTATCAATCTGTGAAATAAGTCGTCTGATAGACCACAAGGCCGAACCGACGTGCCTAGAGGCAACTACACACAACCCCGTATATTTCCTTCTACTAACGACTCGGCCTGGTAAAAGGGTGGAGGGGAAGTTTTGTGAGTGTGCGTAATGGTCAAGCTGGCAGGCAGCAGCTACTGTTACGGCGAAAGGTGCTCAGAACTGAAGCGGCGAGGGAGGTTAGGGGAAAATGTGTAATCAGGATGGAATTTCTTAAAGAACACCAGGGCTGTAGTGGTAAAATTTGAGGTGAGTATACGCTACCGGTGACCAGCGGCGTCAGTAGGGCTGGTGTCACCATAAAAAAATTTGAAGACCTTTTTTTATGAATTCGTCTAACAAAAAAATTCTGACTTTTCACCAATTCTCTGAAAATTTTCAGACTTTTTACGATTTCGTCTCTGAAAAAGTTGATGACTTTTTTAGTCATTCGCCCTAAAAACCTGTCAAAACCTCTCTTTTTCCTCAAAATTTCATCTACAGAGGTAAGTATACGCTGTATACCCGCGTACCCGCGTATGCCCTCGTCTACAGCACTGAGTATACGCTCTCAAATTTCTCCAGAGGTGAGTATACGCTGTATACCCGCGTATACCCTCGACTACAGCCCTGAAGAACACTGTTTTCAGTGTGAAGTGAAAGAACTGTGGAGAGATAGCATGATGTGAGGTTTTGGTGATTTTGTAGGCTAGATCAGACATTTGTCGTTATTCTAGCGTGAATTTATTCCAGAGAGGCGAGGCAGTTATGGTTCTTGAAGTACTTGCAATTTTCTGTCATGACGTGGTGGAAGGGTAGAGGAGTATTAGGGTGGAAAAAGAACTGGTTGAGCGGAATATGTGCTTGATATGTGAATAAATGGCGAAGATAGGAGCCTAGGTGTTGTGTGTAAGTGTTAGTACTTCGTGGTATATGCGTTCATGTATTTTAAACCAGTGGCGGCGAGAGCGAAAACATTCTTGAACGTGGTTTATTTGGGTGGTTCCGTGTGATAAATTTCTACAAATTATCAAAATATCTTGTGTTATGTTATTATTATAATGTGAAGTATTAATTAGTCAGATAGATGCGACACTCAACAATTAAAGTGGTACGGTAATGTCAGTAGGTAAGTATATTCTTTAATAAAACCAGCTGCCAAACAGGACTCTGGTGAACGAGAATCAACAAACATACATCAGGATAAATTAATATGTTAAGAACGTTCTGACTATAAATGCTTTCCTCGTTTGAATGTCTGCTTTTCGCAGCACTCGGTCATGGCGTCTGGGGCGCGGGCTGTAAACCGCTGGCTTTATTGAGGGCGCAACCCGTGAAGGACATGTCCCGGTCCTCCGAGAACCGCCGAAAACAGACGGGTGTCGGGCAGACGGCACAGCTCTTCGATCTTTGGGCAATCACCAGGGAGGTGTCTCCGTCCGATCAGCCTATTTATCACTGCCTGGAGCCTTCCCTTTTCTTTTTGTCCAGAATATCCCCACCATGCCAGAGGGGCATCCAGCAGACGTGACAGTGTAGTAGCTCGCACCATATCATACAGTCTGGACTCTGGAGCCAGCAAGACCATGTGCAGTAAGCACGCGGAAGGCAAACAAGGACTGTCTAGTCCACAGCATATTCGATCGATGTGCTCATCGAAACCAATGGTGTCAGACATAGTTACTCCAAGAACCCTCAAGCTCTTGACTCTGGTTAACCCCGCGTCTCAGCTGGTTCATCAGGATGATCATCAGGATGATCATCAGGAGGGCCAGAGGGTGCGCGGAGCCCTCCGGCCCTCCTGACATCATCTCATAGGTCTTATTGCAGTGTATCTTTAGGTTACTTGTATCCGCCCATTGCGTTATATGGTCCAGTTCAGCCGCGATAGTGGCACTATTTGAGGATGGGATCAGCAAGTAGCTATCGTCCGCATATTTTAGTAAACTATTCCCTGAGTTGCTTGGCGAATGTTATTATAAAGTTGTTTGGTCCTGACCCCGAACCCTGCACTATACTAGAGTTTACTAGAGTGGAGGAGATGTCCTGATTAAATTTAGTTGCATGGCTCCGGTCAGCTAGAAAGTGATAATCCAATTTTAGATGTTGTCTGGAATCGGCATCTCGGTCAGCTGCTCTCCAAGTAAGAGTGCCATATCGTATCGAACGCCTTGGTGAAATCCAACGAAATGAGGTGAACCTACTGAGCCTCACCCAGCAGGTCTGTTAGGTTGGTAGTTAGCGCCACAAGGGCGGCCGTAGTGGATTCGGTCGGACGAAACGCAAACTGGTCCCCGAAGTCCCGGTTTAGCTGGGGGTCAAGCAGGATTTGGTGGAAGAATCGACGCACGATGTACCGGTATCTTTCCAGTAATCGACATAAAATAGGCGTCATCGAAATTGGACGGAAGTCAGCGGCCTCTCGAGGATGTTTCACCTTTGGCACGAGACTGATGATGCTGGTCTTCCACTTCGGAGGGACTTAGAGGAGAGGACCTATCATCGGAGCGACCTGCCGAAGGAACCACGATTGAAGGCCGTCGGGCCCCGCAGCCGTGTACCCAATTGACTCCAGTAGCATATGAGTTGTGGCTATAGCTATCACCGTCTTAGTCCAATCCGCAAGAGTTGTCTTGAAATGAGGAGCAGAGACGTAAACTTTGGTTTTAAAAAGTGATGGATACCAATTTCTTACATGCACGAAGCAAAGCGCAGATTGCGATCTCTGGGAAGTCACAAAAAAATAAAATATTGATTGGCATTGTTCAAAAAGTGGGGGTATGGTACACCCAGTCCAAAAAGTGGGGGTACAGGTACCCCTCGTACCCACAAATTACGCCTATGATGAGGAGTATATATACTGTTTATCCCAGGAGATTTTGCCGAAGTGCTGGTTTAATGAGGAGCAGTGACTCCTCTCATCGGCGCCCGAGTCTCACACCCGCCGTCTCAATCGATTAACTTCGGCCCACAGATCCCGCGATCCCCGCTTAAGCCCCTCGAAGGATGTAGTGTTGCTCCGCGTGATGAGACCATTTATTCTGTCCGAGAGGGCATCGGCAATCTCTTTCTGATTCCTCTGGCGCAGTTTCTTTCGTCTGATGATCAGATCTTTGGCAACTGGTGTCATAAAGAGCGTGTCTTTGTCTTTGATATTATTTTTCAAAGGGGAGGAGTAGAGGTCATACACAGCTGTTAGGTAGGTATAGAAGGTTGCAAAGGCAGTCGCCGGTGTGTTTCCTACTGTGATAGAGTCCCAACTTTGTCCCCCAATATGGGCTTGGAATCCCGAAAATTTGTTGGATGTACGTAGGCGGATCTTCTGCTATCTGTCCGAAGGGTCGGGTCACCAAGCCCCGTCACAAAAGGAAGAACCACAGTTGCTTTGTGCTTTGTATTTAACTGTTTATGGTCGAATTGAAATGGACGGACGCTAGTAAAGTCGTCCTCAGTTGATGTCGTTAAAGAATATTGGAAGTATTGCGTCATTTGTGGATCCAACTCGAACTCGAAGTTGAATCGTTATTCCAACGAATTATTTGAGTTCCTCTGAGTAGTCCTCTTGAAGAAGCGCTATAAATGTTTTAATGAATGAAGGAATGAATTCCCTTGCGATCTATCGAAAAAGAAGTGAAAAACGTAGTTCTGTGTGTTCTCTGTGATCTCGACGGATTCAAACAGAATCACGGTTTAGGAATTTTACAAATCGAAACCAACGAACGTTTATATGAATTATAAAGTCGATACGCATTTATCTTATGCCGTGACATGCTGAAATCCATATCCGATATCGTGCACACGGAGAAACACTCGTTTCAGCTCTACTTTCATCGATCTTCCAGCTACTAGTTTGAGCTATATTTTTATCGCTCATCTAATTGTAGTTTGGATTATCCTTGAATATATAATGGAAAAATGAACAGAATGTATCAGCGAGAGAGGGGAGGGAAGAAAGCGAAGCAGTTTGGAGGGAGATCCTGCGATGGATTTGCAGAGATATCTTGGGGTTCCACGACAAATGGTTCACGGACAAATGGTTCACGGACATAAGGTTCACGATCTTCCAGCTTCTATTTTGAGTTGTATTCATCGAGAATCCAGCTCCTAGTCTCACTTATATATTCAACGATAATCCAGCTTCTAGCTGAGCTTCATTATATTTTCATCGCTCATCCAGCTTCTAGTCTGAGCTACATTTTCATCGATCTTCCAGCTGTTTGAATTTTGATGAAAATATAGCTCACACTAGAAGCTGAATGAGCGATGAAAATGTAGCTCAAACTAGAATCTGGATTATCATTGAATATTTAACTGAAACTAGAGCTGGAAGATCGTGAACCATTTGTCCGTGAACCATTTGTCGTGAACCATTTGTCGGTGAACCTTTTGTCCGTGAACCATTTGTCGTGACACCTGTCTTGGGTTGAAGGAGCGGGAATGGATTAGTGACGAATAAAATTTGTTTTTGGAAGTAGAGATAAATTTTTACTTTCCATTTGTGACTGTTTTGAGGTCATCGCAGAATTATGCGCAAAAACCGGATTTCTTGAAAAATCAGGTGTCACGACAAAGTTGACGAATTTAGCAATAAAGAATTTCCGCCCTCAGCGGAAGTAGTCACATCTCATTCGCCGTCGGCTATATCCAATTGTTGAAGCTTTCTGTGTGTCTTTCTGTGCGTGTGTCTTTCTATGCGTCTGTCTTTCTATGCGTGTGTCTTTCTATGCGTCTGTCTTTCTATGCGTCTGTCTTTCTATGCGTCTGTCTTTCTATGCGTCTGTCTTTCTATGCGTGCGTGTGTGTGTGTTTCTATACGTGTGTCTACTGGACTGATAATCCAGTAGTATTAAAAACACCAATGGACTTATTCTATTAGTACATTTGTCTGTTTAGCGAACGAACAGAGAATGAAAGTTGTTTTCAAAACAAAATTGAGCTGTGTTTGTCAATCTTAGGCTAATTGCGTGATTGCTGCGGAAATGTTTTCGTCCTCATTATCTTGAGTCGACGCTGGTAATAAAGGAAAGGCTTCGACGAAGATGGTCAATGTGTATCGACTTTTATGAAATCACAAACAGACAGGATGGCACTCATCAGCAAATTTCCAGATAGATTGTCTTCTCTTCTTAATTTTCGTGCTATTATACCTAATGACGTATAATTTTACGTGCGCAGGTGAGCATTACAGACCCAAGTATTTCTGTGTGTTTCTATGCATGTGTTTTGACTGTTTTCTATGGGGGGATCTTTCTATGAGTGTGCCTTCCTATGCGTATATCTTTCTATGCGTGTGTCTTTCTATGCGTGTCTTTCTATGCGTATGTCTTTCTATGCGCGTGTCTTTCTTTGCGTGTGTCTTTCTATGGGTGTGTCTTTCTATGCGTATGTCTTTCTATGCGCGTGTCTTTCTTTGCGTGTGTCTTTCTATGGGTGTGTCTTTCTATGCGTATGTCTTTCTATGCGTGTGTCTTCCTATTCGTGTGTCTTTCTATGCGTGTGTCTTTCCATGCGTGTGTCTGTCTATGCGCGTGTCTTTCTATGCGTTTGTCTGTCTATGCGCGTGTCTTTCTATGATTGTGTCTTTCTATGCGTATGTCTTTCTATGCGCGTGTCTTTCTTTGCGTGTGTCTTTCCATGCGTGTGTCTTTCTTTGCGTATGTCTTTCTATGCGTATGTCTGTCTATATATGCGCGTGTCTTTCTTTGCGTGTGTCCTTCTATGCGTGTGTCTGTCTATGCGTATGTCTTTCTATGCGCGTGTCTTTCTTTGCGTGTGTCTTTCCATGCGTGTGTCTGTCTATGCGCGTGTCTTTCCATGCGTTTGTCTGTCTATGCGCGTGTCTTTCTTTGCGTGTGTCTTTCTATGCGTGTGTCTGTCTATGCGCATGTCTTTCTATGCGTATGTCTGTCTATGCGTGTGTCTTTCTTTGCGTATGTCTTTCTATGCGTATGTCTGTCTATATATGCGCGTGTCTTTCTTTGCGTGTGTCCTTCTATGCGTGTGTCTGTCTATGCGCGTGTCTTTCTATGCGTATGTCTTTCTTTGCGTGTGTCTTTCTATGCGTGTGTCTGTCTATGCGTGTGTCTTTCTATGCGGGTGTCTTTCTTTGCGTGTGTCTTTCTATGCGCGTGTCCTTCTATGCGTATGTCTGTCTATGCGTGTGTCTTTCTTTGCGTGTCTTTCTTTGCGTGTCTTTCTTTGCGTGTGTCTTTCCAAGCGTGTGTCTTTCTTTGCGTGTCTTTCTATGCGTGTGTCTGTCTATGCGTGTGTCTGTCTATGCGTATGTCTGTCTATGCGTGTGTCTTTCTTTGCGTGTCTTTCTTTGCGTGTGTCTGTCTATGCGTGTGTCTTTCCAAGCGTGTGTCTTTCTTTGCGTGTGTCTTTCTATGCGTGTGTCTGTCTATGCGTGTGTCTTTCTATGCGCGTGTCTTTTATGCGTGTGTCTTTCTATGCGTGTGTCTTTCTTTGCGTGTGTCTTTCTATGCGTGTGTCTTTCTATGCGCGTGTCTTTCTATGCGTATGTCTGTCTATGCGTGTGTCTTTCTTTGCGTGTCTTTCTTTGCGTGTCTTTCTTTGCGTGTGTCTTTCCAAGCGTGTGTCTTTCTTTGCGTGTGTCTTTCTATGCGTGTGTCTGTCTATGCGTGTGTCTTTCTATGCGCGTGTCTTTCTATGCGCGTGTCTTTCTATGCGTATGTCTGTCTATGCGTGTGTCTTTCTTTGCGTGTCTTTCTTTGCGTGTCTTTCTTTGCGTGTGTCTTTCCAAGCGTGTGTCTTTCTTTGCGTGTGTCTTTCTATGCGTGTGTCTGTCTATGCGTGTGTCTTTCTATGCGCGTGTCTTTCTATGCGCGTGTCTTTCTATGCGTATGTCTGTCTATGCGTGTGTCTTTCTTTGCGTGTCTTTCTTTGCGTGTGTCTGTCTATGCGTGTGTCTTTCCAAGCGTGTGTCTTTCTTTGCGTGTGTCTTTCTATGATTGTGTCTTTCTATGCGTGTGTCTTTCTATGCGCGTGTCTTTTATGCGTGTGTCTTTCTATGCGTGTGTCTGTCCATGCTTTCTAGGGGCCTGTGTACATGTTCGAAATGATATCCATTGCACGTTCCGTGCCTTTCGTTTGATTAATATATTCTAACTTTAAAATGGACTTAATTGAACATTTAGAACTCGGAATTCGAGTAACCGATATCGGTTTGTAGAAATTTACCACAACGATACACCCAATACACCACGTACAAGTTATCCAGTAATAGGCCTATATAATACGTGCCTTGTCAACATGCCCATCCGGGTCTAGGCGCGCGGGATATCGACTCCACCCACATCGACTTATACATGGATGCGTCTTGTCTGTCGTGATTGACGCGCACATCGGTCTATATATACGTGTACCTGATCGTGTCCTCATCAAGCGGTACCTTTAGTCAACGTGACTTCATTTATCGCAAGTAATTCCACTGATACATATCTATACATTTCAAATCGTTTGAAAGTCTGAGTACATACGACCTAAAGAGCCGAAATACTGTTCCAGAAGTTTGACTGAAACGGGTAATTAGCGTTTATGTTTTTCATTACATGAATTTGAAAAATGGCAGATGGCCGTATCACTTGTAAATAGGACCTACCGAACGATAGAGTAGGCCACATTGTAATTATCTAACGAGAGAGTAATGGATGGAACCACAGGGCTATCAAAATCTTTAAACGATGTTTTCGAAAGACCGGAGGAATTCCTACGCACAGGTCGACGCCTATGTAAACTTATCTGCATTAAATATGTATACACATAATAGCCTATATATACATTTACATCTTAACATAGCGCAAGTAATGATGGCACTAACATATACTTATATAATTTCAATAAGCTAACCCTGAGAGACAGAAATGGGCATGTTTCTTCCATGTTGAAAATCTTCATTTCCTCTCTGTTGCGTTTCCTCATTTCTAAAATCTTTCTCTAACAGGCTTCTGCTTCCATGATTGTGACAATACTTGGCTGTCGATTCTTTATAAATTCATGGCGGAAAGGTCATTCTTTAAATTCATCTGTCTTCTTTCGCTCAATGCACGTAATTCACGTAAACATGAATAAATATATTTCCTCATGCGTCGACTGCATCTGCAGTCTTCCTTCCGTCCAGTTTTCAATAGCCTTTCTAATATCTGTAGTCTGCCTTCTTCTAGCAATTTCTCTCTTGTTATGATGCTTTGATTTAGTGTTATTAGTAATTTTCTACTTTTTAAAAATTTAAATTTCAAATATTATTATCTTCTTATTACTTCTATGTTTTGTATTTTTCTATACTTGTTCACCAATGTGCGGTTCGCTTTTGGTTTATCAATAAAGAATATTAATAATACTGTAACACTATGCGGTGGCCTGCCTGTCCAGTGCCGCCCCAAATACACGCAGATGACCATTCTTTTATCTACAGACACTTGTTCAAGTAATAGTGACGAAATAAAAACGAGCTATATATCGTAACTGTTATTATAGCCATGCCCGAACGCCTTTGTGAGGCACTTGGAACGCGATGTATAAGTGTTCTGAGGTACGTATGCATGACATGTATTTCTGTATCCACACATGTATGTATGCAAATGTGCATGTATCCATGTATGTTTTCTAAGATAAGAGCTACAGCTTATAACTTTCTGATTTAGGACGCAGTCATCTCCAAACATCGCACAGCTAACTAAGAGTGACCGTCAAAGAATAATCACGGTGATTCTGAGCTGAAATCTGGATTGAATCTGTTTCGAAACAATAAAGATGAACAGCACATCGCCAGCGAGTGTTTCGATTAACGATTCGAACAGTGCGCCATTACTTCAGACTCAGAAACCGCTTGACCTCAAAGTCTACTTTAGTGCGTTTGCCTCTGGCGTCCAGATTCTCACCGTTTCAATTGGTGTCGTTGGAATCACAAGTAACCTGTTGGCTCTGATTGTTTTTCTTACACACAAGCCACTCCTCAAACGACCGGCCAACTATTTTCTCGTCAGCCAGTGTACAATCAACCTTCTCGTTAGCATCATACTTATTCTGACGGCAATGCTCGACGGAAGTAACTGGCCACCGTCTATGGTCGTTCCGATGTGCTACCTATTGAGCTCCCGTTCTTTCTTCACCGGCCTGTTCATATCGTCGATCTACAACATCGCTCTACTGACCGTTGAGCGTTACCTTGAGATTGTGCACCCAATAAAGCACCACCTGATGATCAGCAAGGGCAGGGTCATTACAAGTATCATTGCTACGACTCTGATGGTCATCATCACTGCGGTGTGTATAGGCTGCCCGGGCGTGAAGATCATCAATGGAAGCTGCACGGTCGGAAACTTCCCGACAGTTGCAGCTGCGCGTGTCTTTGCCGCCTCCTACTTTCTCGTCGAGTACTTAATCCCCATCATTGTCTTTACTTTCTGCTACACCAGCATGGCGCGCTCTCTACACCGCATCTCAAATATCACTCAACCTGGAAATGTCGCAGTGCAACCGATCGATCCGAAGATCTCTCGAGCCAGACGCAACATCATTAAGACGTTGTTCATCATCGTTCTTGCATTCATCATTTGTTCGACCTTCAAACACTTTCTTGTATTGGTGAGTCTCGTGGGAAACATAGCGCTTGATTTGGGTGGCTTGGCTTTTAATGTGGGTCAATTCTTGTCTTACTTGAACTGCTGCAACGACCCATTTATCTATGCCTTTCACTACGAGGAATTTCGCATTGGTCTTCGTAAGTTATTCTGTCGTTTTCAGGTGAAGCCGTCGGGATCAAGTACGACTCACGTAGAGACAAGCACGACTCGCGTAAACAAGTAACTCGAATTAGAGACACCTGTAGCCTAGACATACAAATCGATTAATTCAACTTTAGGGGACAGATCAAGGAACTCCACTTAAAGACAATGATCGTTCCACGCGTTGTTGTAGAGTTCAGTTTAACAAGTTGACCCTAAATGTATTTACTATTTAGTCATGTATGTTATATATCTATTGTTTATAGAAGTATGTGCTGATACGTGCATAGAGGTAAAACAGCTTCACTAAAATTGTATTGTATTGTATTGTATTGTATATGGGCATTTATAAAGCGCCTCTCGCGGCATAGGCCATTCAGAGGCGCTCCCAGTGCGCGACCCCGAGAGAAAAAGCAGGATTTTGAAGTACAAAAGTTCCTTGACAATTCTTTGAAACCATGACAAAAAATGAACCATATGAAAGAAATTATTTTGTATTGTAGTGTTCTATATAGAAATTGCCATAACCCTCCACGGCGGAGCAATGGTTGCCCCGTGGTTTGGCTCATTCGAAGAGCCATCGTCACCTGACCCTCGTTGTGGGACAATGGATGACCAACGAACCCTCATCCTCATCGTGGCCACATCATAACAGACCACGTTTCGTTTTTTAGTCGCTTCATTCAACGTGTAAGCTTATCACTCTGCCCATATCTGGGGAGTCAAGGCTATTGTGCGTAATCTGTTTTTTAGTGTTGAATGTTACAATTCAACTTGAACTTTGAACTTCACATGTTCCAACTAGTGTCTACAAAATTTATATTAGAATGCTTGAAGCTTTTCAAGTGTATTATTCAGATTAATTTATAATTTCTTTCATATGGTTCATTTCTTGTCATGGTTTCAAAGAATTGTCCTTAAACAGCCTCATAAGTGTTGCTTCGTTAGTGAGGGATTTGATAAGGCCACAGTTAACAGAGGATGTCGACACCTAACAGTACAAAACTGTTATCGCATATGATATAAATACAATTTTATAGTTTTCAATCGCTTAAGGAAAGAGGCAAGAGAAAGACCAAGCACCCCAAGGCACGAGTTGCTGTGTTGTAGGCCTACTTTGTAAGTTCTAGCAGGTGGGACAACTATAGTTCATGACCCCAGAAGAGCGAAGAAGCCTTCGCCCATGGATGAACGAAACGAAGGTAATATAACTCACGAAGAAAACTGGATAAGTATCCAAGCCTAATGTGTACATTATCTCTTCCTTTTTGTATTGTATTGTATTGTATTGTATTTCAAAACTTATAAAGCGCCTCTATCCAGTGCCCACAAATCAAAGGCGCTCCCAGTGCGAAAGTCCTCGGGAATAAATGCAAGTTTTACGACAACGAAAAGCTGTGGCAGGATCACCAAATAGTACTGCAGCCCAGACCGAAGGAAGAAGCTGATTCCACAATGAAGGGTCAATACTAACAAAGGAACGTTTGTCCAATCATCATCGTGTTCCAACCGGAAACGGGGTGTTTCGAGACCGAAAACAATCAGGATCGTCGCTGCTGCAGAGGGTATGACCATCCAGTATGCGTCTGCTTGTGCTCGAACCGGAAGTCACAGAAACATAGTCGACTGCAGTGGAATTTGAATTAACTCGCTTGCCCGTGAGTCGACTTGACGATGCCACTCCTTGACGTTCTGTCGTGCCTAAAGACCTTCCTCTGTCAGCAGGGGCTGCTTCGTGTGATAGTCGATATGCAAGGTTGTTTCGGTGTATCTGGTGCATAAATCGAGACATTTTATTATGCAGTGATAGCCAGTTATAATCAGTGACAAAAGTTTAAATGTATACATAAATTAGGCCAAAAAATATCTAAACAGATTACACGAATGAGTGTGGTGGTGATGATGGTGATGATGGTGATGATGATGATGATGATGATGATGATGATGATGATGATGAAGATGATGATGATGATGATGATGATGATGATGATGATGATGATGATGATGATGATGATGATGATGATGACGACGACGACGACGATGACGACGACGACGACGACGATGATGATGATGATGATGATGATGATGATGATGATGACTACGAAGAAGAAGAAGAAGCAGAAGAAGGAGACACAGAATGCGAAGAAGAAGAGGAAAACGAAAAGAAGTAAAATACATAGAAGATCGCTTAAAACGATCGAAGAAGACGAAGAAGACGCTGGTTTTGCATCCGTTACAGTCTCCTTCCTCCACTTAGAAAACCATGCCGACGCTCTAGTTAGGGGCCATCCACATATTACGTACGCAATGAGGGGTTCGGGGGGTCGGATTTAGGCGATTTTTCGTACGGGTGCGGAGGAGGGAGGGGGATAAAATGTGTACGTACGCAAAATAAATTTCTAATTATGACGTCCACATTAGCCTATTTACAGTCTTGTTGTCAATACCTTAAACCTCAAGACCAAGACCAAGACCAAGACCTTGAACCTCAAGACCAAGACCAAGACCTTGAACCTCGAGACCAAGACCAAGACTTTGAACCTCGAGACCAAGACCAATACCAAGACCAAGACCTTGAACCTCAAGACCAAGACCAAGACCAAGACCCAACAAATCGAAATCAGGTCAAGACTTCTAAAAATTGTTAAGTCGGAATATTCGCTATTTTAATGAAAACATGAGTCTTTTATTTTATTCAAGCAAATTAACTTTAAATGCAAACTGCATTGAAATCCGAATTTGTATTCAAAAGTCCTTCATGCAAACTCTTTTACCAAATGCCTTTTGAATTTTATAAAAACCAATTCGCTCAGAATTTTCTGACTAAGACGTGCCTGATGGGCCTCATAAAAATTCCGCCATGTGAAAAAATACGTTCTACAGGTGCTGAAGTTCCTGACACACACAGAGTAGCTTTTCAAGCACTGGATGTAAATGTACAGATAGTGAGTCCTTTTGAAATCTTCCCATGAGTAGATAGGAAGATCGGCAGCTGGCGATTTTGACCAATACAGGGTTCAAACCGCAACCTAGTAGGTTGAAAATCGCCAACTCATCTTTGCTATAGGTTGGAGAATCTCCACCATGCACGAACCTATAGACATGGGGTATAATGCCCCACAAGCCCCTCATAGGGCGACGCCGCATTCGTTGAAAACTAACTACGTAGTAAACGGGCAAAAAACCTAGCCACATGTGGTTGTTTCGCCTTCGAGCAATACGTAAACGAATCCGCGTGATATCATACGATGAACATTCATACAGCCTCAGCATATGACAACAATAGAACAATGAATCTCTTTTACGGGCGTCATAGACCCGAGTGTCGAGGTCGTCAATCCATCGTCGTCTTATATCATTATCATCATCACAAACTTTTTTCTTGTGTATATAAAATGAATGAAAATATTTTCTTAAAACAGCTTAAAGGAATATCACCCCAATATAAAATGGAATACTCGAAGAAAACTGTTATTGAACTAAGAAAAATCGCCAAGCAGAGCGGCTTGGCTGGATATACGAGACTGCGGAAAGCGGAGTTGATTGGTAAAATCAAAGCAAACGAGACCCAAACGCTAATTCCCTCACATTTTACACCAATCTCACCTAATGTCAGTTTGCGGGTTGAAACCCCACCCTCAACAGCACGAAAAGTATACGACAAAACTATGTCAGCGATTAATACGTGTGCTAAGGTGATTGAAAGGAATATACCTAAGCAACCGATGAAAATCGTAAAGGAGAACTTTGGGGTAATGCGAACAAAAATTACTTCATATTTTAGGAAAATAATTAATAAACCAAAGTTTGAAATTCATCAAACGGCTTCAGCCATCAACGGCTTCACGAAACAATACGCGGTAGAGGGAGCTAACGGTATCGATGCTACATCCTTTCTTAACACCGTTCGAGCACAGACGGTCGACTTGTTGTTAAAAAATCGTCAGACTAAGGTCAACTTTGTCCTTACCTGCACAATGGAGCGCGTTGATATGAAGACTGGAGAAGTAGATGCTAAAGATTTTCCGTTCGTTTCAAGGACTGAGGTGATTCTAGACTCTACCGATGTAAACGAAATTTATAACAACGCGAAAGATAAAATTATTGAGTCGATGGCTACCTTCCAGATGCGTGGTAGTAACTGGCGACTCAGAGCGGTTCAAAAATTAGAAATCAACACGGTTGTTTATAAACCGTTGAAAGGTAGTTCTTACATTCCACTACCGAAATGTTTGGCGAGTAAAAAGGGAATTATTAATATGAAGAACGAAGACGAAGAATGTTTCAAGTGGTGCGTAACGAGAGCCTTAAACCCTGTTGTGAGAGATTCAGAAAACATTACGAAAGTCTTAATCAAGCAGTCTGAGGAACTTAATTGGTCCGGCATCGAATTTCCAGTAGCAGCGGATGCTAACGTGATAAGTAAGTTTGAGAGGAATAATAATGTTAGTATTAATGTTTTTGGATACGAGAAAGATGTTAATCTGTTCCCACTATATTTATCAAAGCATGAGAACGATCGGTGTGTGGATCTATTACTCATTTCTGATGGAGAAAAGAAGCATTATTGTTGGATAAAGAATTTTAACAGATTGATGTCGACACGAACGGAACATAACCATAGTTCGATGTACTATTGCAAAAGATGTTTAACCGGTTATACACGAATAGAATACCTTACTAGACACGCCGAGTACTGTTCCCAACACGAGGCGCAAAAGATAGAACTTCCAGAACCAGGAACTATGTTGAGTTTTAAAAATTATTATAGAAAGATGAGGGTCCCCTTTGTAGTTTACGCCGATTTCGAAAGTTTTATTAAACCTATAGACACTTGTCAACCAGATCCCAACACGTCCTACACCAACAAATACCAAAAACACGTTCCGAGTTCTTTCTGTTATTACATAAAATGTTTCGACGACGACTTATATTCGCGAGCCCCCGTAATGTTCACAGCGAAGAACGAAGACGATGATGTAGCGCAGATATTTATAGACACTCTTATAGACGATATAAAAGATATTTACAAGCGATTTAAATTTCCAAAAGACATGATATTCGGGAAGGAAGACAAGGAGCTATACGACTCGGCTACTGTTTGCCACATTTGCGAAGGCGAACTAGGTGATGACCGAGTTCGAGACCACTGTCATTTAACTGGAAAATATAGAGGGGCCGCTCATAACATTTGTAATCTACGTTACAGAGTCCCTAAGTTTATCCCGGTACTGCTACATAATTTATCCGGATACGACAGTCATTTATTCGTAAAGAAACTACGAGGCGATGATAACGAAAAGATTAACTGCATTCCTTGTAACGAAGAAAAGTACATCTCATTTAGCAGAGAAGTTGTAGTTGATAAGTTTGTGGGTAGAGAAGACAAGGAAGTAGAGGTTAAACGTGAATTACGATTCATCGATAGTTTTCGATTTATGGCTTCGAGTCTCGACGCTTTATCGAGGAACCTAAGCAAAGACCAGTGTAAAAATATAAACAAGCACTACTCTGGTAATCAGCTCGATCTCTTGCTTAGAAAAGGAGCGTATGCTTACGATTACGTCGATAGCATCGATCGACTGAACGAAACAGAACTACCACCAAAGTCAGCATTCTATTCGAGACTTAACGACTCGGACATTAGCGATGAAGCCTACAACCATGCACGGGCGGTATGGAACGAATTCGGATTTAAAACGTTTAGAGAATACCACGATTTATATAACCTGTCCGATGTTCTCCTGCTCGCCGACGTGTTTGAGAATTTTAGAGACGTGTGCTGCGAGAACTATGGTCTAGACCCCGCTTGGTATTATACTTCTCCAGGGCTTGCTTGGGACGCCGCATTAAAGTTGACCGGAGTAGAGTTGGAGTTGTTGAGCGATTACGATATGATACTAATGGTTAAACACGGGATAAGAGGCGGTGTTAGCACAATTTCACATCGTTATGGGCAGGCGAACAATAAGTACATGCCCTCGTTTGATGACAGCAAGCCTTCATCATTTATAACCTATTTAGACGCTAACAATTTGTACGGATGGGCTATGTGTAAGAATCTACCAACTCACGGGTTCCAGTGGATGGGTAATGACGAGCTAAACGACTGGAGATCAACGCCGAGTATCTTAGAAGTGGACCTGGAATACCATAGAGATTTACACGATCTTCACAACGACTATCCTCTTGCCCCTGAGAATATTACACCCGAATCTTCAACTGTGCCTAAACTCATTCCAAACCTGAACGATAAAGTAAAGTACATAGTCCATTACGAAAATTTAAAGCTGTACGAAAGCCTAGGTTTGAAGATAACCAAAATTCATCGCGGAATTAAGTTTGAAGAAAGTGCCTGGCTGAAAAGCTATATCGATCTAAATACCAGCCTGAGGACTAGAGCCACCAACGATTTCGAGAAAGACTTTTTCAAACTAATGAATAATAGTGTGTTTGGGAAGACGTGTGAAAATATAGAATCTCGAGTAGACATAAAACTAGTTTCCAGCGAGAAGCAAGCTATAAAACTAGCGGCGAAAACGAGCTACGACACTCGAACTATTTTTGATGAAAACCTAATCGCCATTCATATGAAACGCACGAAACTATATTACAACAAGCCTATATATCTCGGTATGTGTATTTTAGACTTGAGCAAGACGATTATGTACGATTTCCACTATAATTACATCAAGAAAAGTATGAAGATAGAGCAAAGTTACTTTTTACGGATACGGATTCTCTAGCTTATGAAATTAAGACCGAAGATTTCTACGCCGATATAGCTCCTGACATTAGAAGCAGGTTCGACACTAGCGACTATCCTAAGGACCATCCATCCGGTATAGAAACTGGTATCAATAAAAAGGTTATTGGTATGTTTAAAGATGAAGCGGCTGGAAAACAGATCGAAGAGTTTGTAGGTTTAAGATCGAAACTGTATTCGTACAAGATGGCTGGAGTAGACCATAAGAAATGTAAAGGCGTTAAGAAGAACGTCGTCAAGAAATCTATAACTCACGAAGATTACAGAGACTGCTTGTTCACCAAACGAGACCAATCGAGAAAGATGAATGTCATTCGATCCCACCTTCACGAAATCTACACCGAAGAAGTCAACAAGGTGGCTCTCTCAGCCGACGATGATAAACGAGTGATTCAGCAAGACGGTGTCCACACTTTAGCATATGGTCATTATTCTCTAATATAAAATGAGCGTTAAACAAATCGATGTCGAGGGTGTAACACTACCTAATGGTGCTTTATCGAACGTGGATCTAATCGAAGCGGCTAAAAAACTAAACATAAATAATTTCAGAGGAGTTTTTCTAAGAGACGAGCTGCCTAAAAAACCAAGAGCGAACGAGTGTGGTATCCTTAACCTCGATGATTCGAGTGGTAAAGGAACGCATTGGACGTGTTGGATCAAGCGGGCTAATGACAAGTTTTATTTTGATAGTTACGGTCTTCCTCCTCCTACAGAATTGATAAAATATCTCCAAAGACCGCTGCTTTACAACAGCGAGCGAATACAGCCGGATAACGAAGTGTTTTGCGGACATTTGTGTTTGTACGTGTTAAAGAAGGCGATGAACGACGGATGTGAAGTTCAAAAAATCATGAACGACTTGCATTAAACTAATAAATAATCTTATTAAAAACAATGCCAGTAGATAAATTCGGACATACAGATTCAGGATCTACGCAAAGAATAATTGCCGGTGGTGTTACGCTTAGTCAAGTAAATGCTAGTTTCCTTCGAATGGATGGAGCAAACCCGGCGACTGGAAATCTAAAAATGGGTGGTCACGCGATAAAAGGTCTACCTACGACGAACGTTTCGGAAGCAGGAATGGATGAGGCTCTAAGTCGGGGGCAAGCCATAGATTTGATAACGAATCGCGCCGATGTACCATCCAACGATAATCTAAAAGTGTCTAAAACCGGTGATACCATGACTGGCGACCTATTCTTAAGCATCGGTAGGGACCTTAAGCGGGCGATAGGATGTAAGGATTTAGTTGGAAATAAAGTTTTTAATATATTGTTAGGAAATACAACGAATAAAATAGAAGGTCGATTAAACCAGCCGATTACATTACAATCAACGGATGGATTTCGTTTTGGAATAAATAATGAAACCGCCTTAGAGATGGTTAAGTCGACGGGTCAGTCTAAAATAAATGTGTATAAGCCCATCTTTATGCATGGCGCACACATTACGGGCCTACGCGATCCCAGCGGTGATGGAGATGCAGCGACTAAAAAATATGTCGATGCATCTGCAGTCGGACCCGCGTTTAGCGTTTACACTATATCTCAACAAGCCATACTCGCTAAAACTCACACAATAGTTTCTTTCGATAGTGTAAGATTCAATACCGATAGTAGTGATAACAGTACAGGACCGACTCGTTTCACTCCTGGTAAAGCCGGATACTATATCGTTACGACGTACATAGAATTTTGTAGCGCGAGTAATACCGCTTTTGCTAACGTCTTCCTATATAAAAACGGGGTGTCGCACATGCAAATTGCGGGTGGAGGGGGTGCGGGAATTGCGCATAACAATTCAACCGGTAGTACTATAGTTTTTCTAACCAGCACTGATTACCTCGAGATATTCGTTTATTCGTCCATCGCCACACCCATAATAGCTAGAGACTTTTCAGCGGCATTCTTACGACCTTAAACTAAGTCCGTAACTTTAACCGTAGAAACCTATCGCGTGTATACAAACGATAGGTTTCTAAAAATGTAGAAATCTTATCATTGAGAAGACTCTTCGCTTGGGTATGCAACTACATCGATAGTTTCATCGTATGCTCTCGAAGTCTCTTTATCGATCTCGCAGATTCCATCGTACACCGTAATTTCGTATCTGTTTCTCCATACTTTTCCGTTATAATACGATATTAAACGGGCGTTTTCTCTGTGAGCTTTAGCCGCTTTATGCATCGACGAATACTCGATGGTCTCACCCGTTTCCAAGTAAAAAATAACGACTCGTTTCGGGTTGTTTCTGATACCATTCAATCTATCGTATCTACCATCGTCATTATATTCTTTTCGACGATCTTTCCAATATTCTTTTTGATATTCTTTTCTCGTTAATTTCGGTTTACCTACCAGGGAGTTGTCCGCGGGAATCAATCCTTTCTCGATCAGCAGCTCTACCAATTCCGGTTTGTTGAGATGAGTGACACCTTTAATCTTATTCTCTTTCGCTAACTTGTGTAATTCTGGCAGTTTCATTTTATATACTACAAGATTGTCTTTAAACATGAAACTTATTTTTCATACAGATGACTAATATACTACGCTCATTTTCTGTCCATCCGACTGAAAGTTTAGCAACTTATCCGAAATTATAACCGCGTAACCTTGCGTATCGGCGGGGACTGCGGCGTTAAAAGTAGCTTTGATTTGGATATCAACGACCGACGATTTCAGTCTTTCCGACTGTTTACTAACATCGAAAACTATGAGCGGATATAGATCTTTGTAATCGGCTGGAGTGATGTTGCTTTGCGTAATCAACGGATCCATTCCGTAGAACTTTTCGCTGAACGACGCCGCGTCTCTATAAGCTCTCGAAAATTTCTGGTTGGGAAACGATAGGTCGTAGTCGACCGCCGGATATCTCTCTTGATTCATCATCACGTACATGTTTTTGAGGTTGCAATGATCGAAAATCGAGGGGTTATGTTCTTGGTTGCTGTCGCTTCGAGCGGTTTGAAATCCAACGACTATCCACCTAGGTTTTTCAGGAGCCGTCTTGACGCTAAGACGCCAACTAAAAGTAGTCGATTGAGGAACCCCTATTGTATCGCATTGTCGAGCTCGATATGCAACGGGTAACGATGCTTTCGATTCGATAGTTTTATGCAACTGCACTCTTTCCATATCCGCAGGAATAACGTGCGGCATAAACCACGAGATTTTCACGACGTCGACTTTTCCAGCATCCGCGGTAGCGTGTCTAAAAATAGCGTCGTCGTCCGATTTGCGAACCAGCGTTAGCGTGTGCTTTAAACCGTACACTATTTTATCGTAATCCTCGCAGAATCCGAAAATATGTTTAAGGGGCACGACGAAACTAAACGTTCCCTTAGTCGTTGGTTTTCGAATAAGATACGCCTGTCTGATCGCGAAACCTGCATTATCCGCTATAACCGCGGTTGCATCAGTATCTTTGCACCATAATTGATTAAGACCTTGCGCTTTAGCGAAGTCGTCCGGATATTTAAGCAAACCCAACATCGTAGTCGCTTGTCCTGGGTGAAATACCGTTTCGATATCTTGATTCGATAGGGAATACGCGATTTGGCTGAAAAGATGCAAGAGTCCGTTGTTTGCGAGGGTCGCGGCGTCACCGTTAGCGTACGCGGTATTCATTCCATCTCCTTTGACTAACCTACCTTCGAATAGCAAGTAAGATTCGGCGGGATGGCAAAATAGATCTTGAGTTTCGATATTTATGCGAATCTCGCCGGGCGTGTTAAAATCCGATCTCGCTGCTGGTTCGTATTCGTGCCATTCGTATCTTTCGATTCCTTCGTCGACCTCTGTGGGTGCTGTAAAGTTTAGAATATTCGATTGCATTTTAATTACTAAAGATTATTTATTTAAACTCACGCGAGTTTTAATCCCGCTCCGTTTTTGTTGAGACCACGCACTAGATCTCGAATGGACGCGGCATTCGAAGAAGGCCTGTTAAGTCCGTCACCGGCTAGTATCTTATTAATATCAGTAGTTCCTACATCGTTTAGCCGTGCTAAGATAGCCGCATTCGATTGCGTAAGCGCTGGTATCGTTTCGACTGCGTGCGGCTTCGGAACCGACGCTGCTAAGAGTTTAGCCGCGGCTTTATCCATCAATCGTTTACCAACTTCTACGGTGGTATTCTTTCCAACTTCTAGCGCCTTTTTAGCCAACTCTCTCGCGGCGTCTTTACCCGCGCTAAGGGTGGACGATGCGACTCGTTTACCGACATCCGAAGTGAAGAGCTTCTTAAAAACTCCCGTAATAGTATCCATTATTCCCGCTCCTCCTATAACGTGTTTTCTCTTAATTCTTCTATTAGCGACGACGAGCATGTTTTATAATCGCAATATTAAGTTTTTATATCCAGAACTGGATTGTTCGATGTTAGAATTACGAATGTTTATTTATATTCTCCTGTTAATATAAAAAACAACACGAGAATATAAAATGGATTCCTACGTAGAATATGTTGAAAAATCGACCGGCTCATTTTTAAATCTGGCTTCTAATAACGCAAAGATTATATCCCTTTTTATTTCCGAAGTGAAAGACGCTTGTAGTGAATTCGTAACCGACGTTTTCGACCTAGTCGGAGACGCTTCAGAATGTAGCGAGTGTAGCGACAGCGAGTATAGCGACAGCGAGTGTAGCGACAGCGAGTATAGCGATTGTCACAACATTAAAGTAGTCTCTAACGCGGAGAATAATACTGAAGAGACTACGAGTTTGATCTCGGATTACGACTCGGATGAGCTTACCAAAAAGATCGTTGCTAATGAATTCGAGCCGATCATTCACGACCTTAAGAACAAGCTCAATAGCTTGGAAAAGAGGTATCTCACGGCGAAGCATGCGTTCTATAACAGTATGAACGATGAAATATGGAATATCTTAACAACAAAGTTTTTGATGTAAACGATATTCTGTAACTAAAGCGAGTTACAGAATCTTCAAAGTTTTTTATAATCGCGACATTAAGTTTTTATACTGTTCTTTACCGATAACGTTTTGTCGTAATAGTTCATCGCATATACCAACGATCTCATTTCTTACTCCCGTATTACCCGCGTCGTAGCTAGCGAAACGCAGATCTAACATTTCTACTAAAGCATTCGGATCTTGCGGAATTACGACGACTCCTTTACCCGTCTGTTTTCCAGACTTCATTTCCCATATCGGTTTAATGATGTTTCTGTACTTTTCACTTCTTGACGATTTTGGTTTACTCGGATTGTTAGGTTGTCTCATGGCATTCGTCGCGTCTAGAATCTCGACGTAATCGGACATATCGTTGTCGTCGTAAATCGAACTGTTCGGTTTAGTCATAGTCACTAGCTCCCAAAGTCCTGGAGTACCTGTATAAGTCTTCTCTCCGACTATTATATCATCGTTCTGGAACGATACGCGTGTGTCTCCGATATAAAATTTCCCGTCTTTCTTTGAATTTAGACCGAACGTCGTATCGGTAGACTTTTTATTAGAAGCGTATTGAGACAAGTATTTCGTTGCTAAATCTCCTAATTCTAACATTCTAACGTCTTCTATAGGATCCTCGTAAGCCTCTATCGTGGGATACTGTGGAAGCTGTATGGCTTTTAACGACGACGATATCGATGCGGGAAGCGCTTTTAGAGCGGCTGCTGAGTTTTCCTTAATAGTAGATAACAAAGCGTTTTGTTCTTTCGATATGGTCGATTGTGAGTCCACGATCGGTTTGTACAACTTTACCAAATCTCGCTGCAATCCTATATCGCCTAGTTTCTCGGATAGATAGTTCTGTTGAATTCTTTTCTTCGTCTTGAGAAACTCTTCGACGATAAAGTCTCTTTTGGTGGGATCGTTAATCTTTAGAAATGACATTTTTTAAATAGGTGGTATAATGTTTTAACACGTTTTTGGAACACGCGTTAAAACATTGAAATGAAACGCGATAACGAACGTGAATTTACACACGTTTTACGTTCTACGTCTACGTTTATGTTCTATGTTTTACGTTCTTCGTTTTTCATCGATTTCCCAAACGCATCCTTCAACGACTCGGCTATAGTTTCTCGATTCTCTGATTTTCTGATTTCTTCTTTCATTTCGTTAAATTTCACGCGTTCGTTTAGAATTAACGAGTATTCCTCATCCGAAATATTACCGTCTTCCAAAGATTTCGAGATGTAGTGACTGATCGCGTTGAGTCTCGCTTCGGCCAACGTTTTAATATTTTCGTGCTTCTCCGCCTTTGGCGTGAGCTTTCTATTGATCACACGCCCGATCACGCTGAAAACACCCGCTCCAACCGCCAGTGTTTGTAGACCTATCGCGATAGGTGCCGCGACTATCGTAGACAGAACCGTGATCGCTGAAGCCTGCGAGCCCAACGCGACCAGAGTCGATATACCGTCTACTACGTTGATAATCCTAACGCCTTTACGATACTTTTTACCTAGAGTCTCTCTTTTTTTGAGTTCCCGGTTGAGCTCTTCTTGAATTTCAGTGATTTTCGAAAGTCGGTAAACATGGGCGCTTCCATCGATTTTCAGTGGGATGTCCATTCTTTTTTTATAATTATAGGATATTATTTTTAAACTGCGATATAATTAACGAAACATAGCGAATCGCCTTCGATTATACTAACTACGGAATCGGAGTCGTTTTGAATAGTAATTTCGATGTCTTCTACTTGTCCGATAACGACCCCTTCTCGTAGACTCGCTTCGATTTCCTGTCTAAGCGAAACTAGACACGATCCTTTCGTTATTCGAACGCCTAGTCCTAGCGCTACTGTAGCTGTTTCTCTAGGTTGAATCGTTATCAGTTCTTGCGTAAAAATCTCCCATCTTAGTCCGCCCAGTTGTCTGCAGGGTGTATGCGTCACTTTTTTCAACGTCCAACGCACCTCTTTCGGTTGAGTTCTAACTTCGACCCGTCGAGTGGGTTTCGTTATAAATTTATGGATAGGCCTGTTGAATCCTGACATTTTATTTATACGAGGATTATTTTAAAGCAACATGCCGAGAATCGGAATATTTCGGAAAGGCGAATTAGGACCTAGTATAAGCCCGCTACCCGTTTTCATATACAACCCGCTACCCGTTTTCATATACAATCCCGATCCCACCGAACTGCCTTTCGACCACGGAGACAGATACAACCCATTTCCATCCGGTCTTACTTTACAAGCCAGGCCGCCTTTGTTAACGTACACTACTCCCGATCCGCTTATTTTATCGATAATTTTCGAAGTAGCCGCTGAACCTAATCCGCTTAAAGCGCCTTGTGCTAAACCAGGCAGTACGCTAGAAAGAAGAAATTTTCCAGCAGTAGCTAGAAATGGTAATAGAGCTCCGATAAAACCACCCTCGACTTTCGCGTTGTGAACTAATTGCGTTTTACTCATTTTGATCGTCACACCAGTCCCTTTCTCACAAGCTTTCGCCGCTTTCTTAATTTGCGATTTCGTAAAAGCTAAAACGTGGTCTCCCTCTAGATCATCGTGAGATAGTCTAATACTAACACCATCCGCTCCCGCTTCGAGCGCTCGTTTAATCTTGTCTTTTTGTCCTTCTGAAATATTAACAGAGAAGTTTGTGTACTGAGTCATTTTATATATAACTAAGATAAACTTTTAATTATCTTCACACTTCTCTAATATGAAACTTGATCGACATCGCTTCCCCTCTAATGTTAATTAGTTTTCCATTTTGGTCGGTAAGTCTCGTATCCATCGATGAAATCGTATTCATCGTAATGGGGAGATAAATTAAATTAGCCGGGATTTGGATGATCTTATAACCGGGTCCAACGGTAGGAAAAAACAAATAGATCACGTTCGTCGTCGATCCATTCGAGTACGAACCCCCGATTATATCGCTAGTTACTCGAAAGCTGTCTATGTTCATTATGTTCACGATGTTTTCCGATTCGTTATACCCAGCTATGTATAGACGACTTTCGAAACCTAGAACGGTTCTAATCGAGTTCGCGGTTCTAAAATCGACCTCATAATTCTGCGCGATAGTCAACACCGCCTTCAATGTGTTGGTGTTTGCTTCTAACGTAATGCGATATTCTTCGTTTCCGGCATCGTAATGGCCGTTCTCTTTCATGATTTTCTTCACGTAGTCGTTTATATCCTCGAGCTCATAGGACCCTTCCGGAATATCTACGTCAAACCACGTCACGCCATGATCCGGCGAATACCTGAAGTTGTTGTTGCTCGCGTCTATGTTAGGAAACACATAGTAAGTATACAAATCGACTAGAGCCATTTCGTACTTTTTGGTTTTATCTAGTTCGATTACAGGATTGTTCCTCGTTATTATTCGTGCGGTTCTGTCCTTTTCGTTGCCCACTAAAATGTAAAACGACGATTTAGGGTTCGTGTTAGTCGCAGTCTGTGCTGTGTTCACCTGTATCTTCACAAGGAGTTCTTCCATTTTTACTAGTATATTATATTATTTTAATTCATAATTGGGGATGTAAAATTCATCTAATCCGCGTCGGTATTTACCGCAGCTCTTCTTGCTCGTTAAGTCGATAACTACGAATTGATGCGGTTGTTTCCACGACTCCACGCATAGTTTTACGAATTCCTCCTTAGGCATGTCCGTACTTACATGATCGTTGTAGATATGGGAAACGTTCTTCATGTCTTGGGGAAATAAACAAATAAAGTTTGCGTTCTCTCTGATAGTCTGCCTAGGCAATTTAAAATAATTCTGGGCGAGGTACAAACAGTCGACGTTACTATGTCTGCCCCTAATATAATACGTTTCGCATTTGTTCTGCTTTTCTAATTGTAAATCGTCAAAAATCATCAAGTTCTTCTTTTCACGGCTCAACTCTCTCGGATCCGGTACATCATTCGCGGATTCGTAAAACCTGCATTCGATATCCGACTTGTCTCTTAACTCTTTCGCTATCTCTTCTACAACGCACGCCGGAGAAATATTAGACCTCATTATCTCATCTCGAATGTTAAACAGCTTGATGATCGTTTCTTTTGGTAGTTTTTCTTCGAATGCCTTCTTAAGAATTTTGTACTCCGGTTGAAATAGAGATTTTCCGAATACTTGCAAATTGTCATAGTCGAGCCATCCGGGTCTCAAAAGTAAGTTTAACAATAACGTCGTCTTACCACATCCCGATTTCCCTACTATTACACCCCTTATACTTTTAGGTAATAGGTTGATATTAAATCTTTTCGATTGTAAATCGTTCCACGTTAAGTCTTTCACTTCCATTTTAAATATATAAAAGATCTATATTAAAACTGAAATGTATTGCGTAAAGTGTAAAAGACAGACCGAAACAAAAGATATACAAGATGTCGTGGCTAAGAATGGGAGACCCATGCAACGAGGTGTATGCGTTGTATGTGGGAAAACAAAAACTCAATTCGTAAAAGGAACCACTGCGAAAGGCGGAGATGTAGTTGGTTCGTTGAATGCAGCCACTAGTAAGATAAAGTTACCTTGGGCTAAATATCCGGGTGAGATGCATCTTCCAGGTCACTCGTTTACAGGACCCGGGACAAGACTAGATTTGAGACTGAATCCCGACAGCACTCCTAAAGATTGGAGTAACCCCATCAACAGAGTAGATAACGCGGCTTACCATCATGATTTGGCTTACGATCGACACACTGATACGGCTTCTAGGAATGTTGCCGATAGAGCAATGATTAATGATTTGACTAATATTCCTAATCCTACTATCCGAGAGCGTATGGAGAGAGCGGTAGTTAAACCTATATTGTCTGTTAAATCGAGTCTCGGGTTAGGTTTAAAAAAAGCCTCGACCCGAAATGGACTGATCAATTAGCGGATGAATTGCATAAACCGGTAGTAAAACATTTTAAAAAGAGAAAAGTGTACGTTAGTGGAATAGATGAGATATGGGCTGCTGATTTAGTTGATATGCAAGCATTCGCTAAAGATAACGATGGTGTGAAATACCTACTAACCGTTATAGACGTGTTTTCCAAGTACGGGTGGATCGTGCCATTGAATGATAAGAGTGGGAAATCTACGGCTAGCGGCTTCTTGAAAATATTAGAGAGCGGACGAAAGCCCGTTAAATTATGGGTAGACAAGGGAAAGGAGTTTTATAACAAAGACGTTAAGAATTTGCTTGAGCTGTACTCTACCGAGAATGAAGAAAAATCCTGCGTGGTTGAGAGATGGAACAGGACGATGAAAGATAAAATGTTTAAGTACTTTACAGCTAATTCAACGAGAAGATATATCGGCGTTTTAGACGGAATGGTGAGTAATTATAACAATACGAGACATTCTTCCATTAAAATGACTCCCGCTAAGGCTAGTATGAAAACGAATGAAAAGACTATATTTATGAATTTATACGGCGAAGAGGTCTCACAGCCTATTGCGCCTAGATTCTCGGTTGGAGATAAAGTTAGAATAACTAAAAAGAAGAATATCTTTTCGAAAGGATATCTCCCTAGATGGACGGAGGAAGTTTTTATAGTATCCCAGGTTCAATACACGGATCCACCAACTTACAAGATTGCCGATTCTAATGGTGAGGAGATACCGGGCTCATTCTATGAACAGGAGCTACAGAAGACGACTCAAGAAATATTTAGGATCGAAAAAGTGATTAGAAAACGTGGGAAGAAATCACTCGTTAAATGGCTCGGGTACCCGGACTCGTTCAATTCTTGGGTAGAAAACGAAGCATTGATGACGTTGTGAAACGATTATTCAAAAATGTTATTATGAAAAAAGTTGTTGTCCCAAACGCGTAGTTTTCCTACTACTTACTCAGACTCGTTCAATTCGTGGGTAGACTTAGTGATCATATGATGGTGAATAATATCGAAACTTCCTACCAGACCAACGCCATAGTCCTCCTACGGTCTTTCCGTCTCATGACGATGAGTCTGCCCGCGTTGGTGTTAAACAAGCTTTCTCTTTATTCCGATAACTCGTGATCATGAATGTACGTACGTCATAGGTATATAATAACTAGGTGTGACCAGGGACCCCGTCACAAATTCGGACGATGTGTGACGGGGTCGTTTTGAAAACGCATTCGTCCTATGCGTGACAGAAATCTGTGAAGGGCTTCAAAATTTCATACAGAGCCCGACGAACGATAGACCCGCGAATATTAGGAGAAAAGATGTTACACGAGTTGGTGAAGGCTATACGGGTTTGAATCCTAGCGTTTGATGATAACATCGCTGATTGAACGAAACCGCACAGACCCAAACTGTTGCTAACCTCTCTCCATCAAAACAAAACAAGGGAGACGCCATCAACTAAATATACTTCGCAAATAATCTATAAAAACCTGGTATATTTAATTAAAAATGTAACATACCTTTTGCAACGGCTCGGTGCGGTTGTTTAAAACGGTGGTGAAAAAACATTACTCCGTTAGGCCTACTATTATATCGCTTGTTTAAACAGCATCTCAACATAATCAAGAAGAAAGACTATAGGCTTACATACACGAAATCATATAGATGGAAGGATGGATGGAGCAGGCCGCTAGTGACTATGATGTTGATGATACTATCCTCATTTCTGAAGGTCGGAGACGGCCTCCACAGTCCTCTCTGTCATACGCCCGTCTGACATAGGCCGTTATGAATGGGTTTAATTACGTGAGACCGCAGGCAATCTCGTTGCGTTGAACAATTGTTAATTGTTTGTCTCGTTGCGGCGAGATTGCTAATGGAGAGCCGTTCTTCGATTACTTACTGCGTAGTTAGTTTCAACGAATGCGGCGTCGCCCTATGAGGGGCTTGTAGGGCATTATACCCCATGTCTATAGGTTCGTGCATGGCGGAGATTCTCCAACCTATAGCAAAGGTTAGTTGGCGATTTTCAACCTACTAGGTTGCGGTTTGAACCCTGTATTGGTCAAAATCGCCAGCTGCCGATCTTCCTATCTACTCCCATGGTTTATCATACCGTCTGATACAGAATAACTGTTCCTGCTCCCAATGGATTTTCCTGACCAACATGACTTGTATCCATCCATAGATATTGGTCGTATGATGCAAACAGGCTTGATACAGAATTCTTGAGTTCTGTTAAATGACTGTTCATATTAACAGCCGGTCTTGGTCTTGGTCTTGCGAGACCAAGACCAAGACTTTGAACCTCAAGACCAAGACCAAGACCTTGAACCCCAAGACCAAGACCAAGACCTTGAACCTCAAGACCAAGACCAAGACCAAGACTTTTTAAAACGAACTCGAGTGCACTCGAGACCAAGACCTTGGTCTCGAGGACAACAAGACTGCCTATTTATAACTCTGTATTGTCCTATTGTCGTCCGATGGCATTTTATTACATTATATAAAAGCCATGTGCAGTTATTCTGTGCTGTGAACGAGACACCTATAATTTGTCTATATTGGCCCTCACTCATCCTTCAATCTGGCCTAAGGTGCAGACAGTCGAAATAACTCAATTTCAATTTCTGGAGCTGTCGAGACACTTTCTGCAGCTGGTCTCCCGGGGGGGTGCGTCAAGCGTACCTACGTGTGGAAGTAAGTACGCTTGCGGACAGGGGTGAGGGGTCCAATTTTCCCGGATTTTTGCGTACGTGATATATGGATGGCCCCTTAGATAACAAACATTTGAATAGGTCTAAGTAGCGGCCCATAACTTCAGATTTTGAACCCATAGTCTATGTTAGCAGTTTTCAAACGGTGGTACGCGTACCACTAGTGGTACGTCAGGTGTCGCTTAGTGGTAGGCCTAAGCGAAAAAAATTCAAAAAAAATGTTCTACAAGTTTATGCTCATCTTTCTTTGTTTAGCTAGGCCTATTGACTATTGAAATTACACTTCTACGTCCCCCATGCGCTTCTTTTTCTTAAAAGTGTAAATTTTCTGAGTTTGTACCCATCTAAATTTGTCTAGCTACGGTCCTACGCTAATAATTTGCAAGGGGGCTTCGCGCTCGCCTGTTGCTTTTGGTCTGAACTTTGCTGGTGGTACGCCTACATTCAATTTTTTTACCTGGTGTTACAATAAAAATAATATTTGCAGACCGCTGGTCTATGCTCAGAGTCATAATATACCGGGCCCTTAGTCGACTGCCAATGACATTGGTGTTCAGAGCTTAAACTGTTTGAACCGGGAGAATTTTTTTCTCGAATGAAACAACATGAATCAGCCTGCGATGATTAATGACGCATGATCGTCCTGTTTTTCGATCGACTGACAATTATAGAGAACACCGAGTAGAATGACGAAACCAATGAAGATTCCGAGGACGTTGCCAATCGATACAACTGTCAACAGAGACAACTGACAAAGGTTCGATCGCTTCAATGTCCTTTGCAAAACCGCAACGCCTTCTAATAATACACTCGCATATGCAGTAAAGATTCAGGATAGTCTGATGGTGGTTTGTATAAAACACTTACATGAACCCAACCTTTCTAAGCCATTTTATTTTTTTATTTTAATTTCTCCCCTAAGGGAGTGGGCCGATCCCGGAGGTACTGCAATACGGGGCCAACCCGTGGAGAAGCCGGAGCAAGCCCCTGCATCTTCTCCCAAGTCCAAAAATCAGTTTAATATCGATGTCCCCGGATAGGGGACGTATCAGATATTAAGCTGATAACAGATACTTTTTTTTTATCTTTTAATAATGTACACAATATTTACAATCGATTTACAACATTCACTAGCATTCTCAGTACAGTAGAGAATGCACTACAGCAATGTAGAACTGACTGAGATATCTACAGCCAAGATTTTCAATATTGTTTCTTTAAAATACGGTACGGTAGGCAGGCCTATGCACTTAAGCAATGTGCTAATGTCTAAAATGTTTATCAACAGACATTGTTTACATCCTATTGTTTACAATCTGATTTTGAATAACATTCTTTAAAATACAGCTAAGTAGGTAGGCCTATGCACTAAAGCAATGTGCTAATGTCTTCAATGGTTATGAACATACATTGTTTACACCCTATTGTTTACAATTAGGTTTTCAATATCATTTCTTTAAAACACAGTACAGTAATATGCACTGAAGCAATGTAATAATGATTTCAATGTTTATGAATGGACATTATTTACATCCCATTGTTTACGGTCGGGTATTCAATATCGTTTCTTTAAAATACAGTACAGTAGGTGTGCATTGATGTAATGCAAAAATGTTTCAAAGGTTTACAAATACACAATATCATTTTTATAAAGATACAGTACAATAGGTTTGCACTTAATGTAATAAGATCTAAAGAATCATTTAATCTACACTGTCACATGGAACTGATGCTATTTCGAAAAAGCTCTGTTTACCTCAAATTTACAGACTAATGATAAAGTGCTATGAAGAACTAACTTAATTTTGCCAGATCAGCTCTAAAGAAAAGTTCTTATACATGTATTTACACAGTCATATTTATTATGAGGTTGTCTCCATCTGTTTTTGCAAGGAGAGGAGGATTTCCTCTACACCAGATATTCGCAAAAGTTTGTCTGTCCAGTCTCACAAAGTCTGCCTGTATACGGATTTTTACACAGTGAACAAAGAATCGAAGAATATCTTGGCTCAACAGTCTCTTCTTGTCATATTTCACCCGGTTTCTTTGTGTCCATATGGCAAGTTTGGCTTCACCGCTCAAGACAAGGAGAGTTGTTATATCCCAGGAATTTAAGTCCATTGATTGCTGGAATAGAACAAAGTTTGTGTCTATTTTAATGGCTTTGCAGGCAATGTCCGACATAATCCGTTCCACCCAACGCCACAAGAGACGGACTTCTTTACATGCGAGAAAGCGATGGGTCAGAGTCTCAGGTTGGTCACAGAAAGGACAGCGGTTGTGACGGATGATCTGAAGTCTTTGGAGGTAGTCGTTAACAGGAAGGACTCCGTGAGCTATCTTCCAGTTAAGTTCTCTCGCTTTAGGAGATACAGAACGGTTTGTGACAGCATGCCAGGTTTGTGCAAAGTTGATCAGAGGGTGTTTGTTCATAATGTTCGGTGGTTTGACTAAAGGCTTCTTAAGAGCAGAGTAGGTGTTTTTGGCACTGTAGTCTTTCACTTGAAGAAGGGGATCAAGAGCAACAACACGACGAAAGACAACCAGGGCTTTCTCGTAAAAGGGAGTGGGTGATTCAGCATGTGGTCGAAGGTTGGATGCAAAGTCGGGGTTATGGCGTCGGAGTTGCATACCAATCCAGTAGATGGCAAAATCCTGCCATTTCAGATCAGAGGCTGTCAGCAAATGTTTGACATGAGTGCAGATGAGAGAGTCGAGTTTGGACTCAATATCAATGATACCAAGCCCACCGTTTGAAGGAGCATCAATAATAGTTTTTCGGCTTACTAGCTCAGTCTGACCATTCCAGATGAAGCTGAAGATGGCTTTATTGATATCTTTTATGATGCTGGATGGAAAGATCATACAGCAACCGACATACCAGAGTTTGGAACATATTGCTGTATTAACCAGCATAGCCTTTCCTGACAACGTGAGATTTCGTCACTTGTACAGATTTATGGCTTTCTTTACTTTGTCGAGAATGGCTTTGCCATTTTGCTGTGTCGAATTCTCTCCATAAAAGACACCATAAATTTTTATACTTGTCGACCATTTAAAACCGAAAGGAGAGTCTTTTCTGTTTCTCCATGGTCCTAGCCAGAGTCCTTTACATTTGCTGTCGTTGATTTTGGCCCCAGAGGCTTTGCCGTAAATACTGAACCATCTCAGAGTCGTTGCTATGGATCTTTCCGATGTCACTATGGTATTTGTGTCATCAGCATATTGAGAGAGTCTGATTTCTTCTTGGGCTGCAGGCATTTTAAAACCGTCAAACGATGGATCATTCCGAATGGCTTCAGCAAGCGGTTCTATACAGAGGACATAGAGTAGGGCTGACAAGGGACAACCTTGTCTCACGCTTCTGGTCACTGGAAATCTTGGTCCAACCCAACCATTGACTATGACACTGCTTTCCACATTTGTGTACAGCAAAGTCATCCATCGTAGAAATGTTTCACCAAAGCCATATGCTTTTAGAATCTCAATCAGATATTGGTGAGATACATGGTCAAAAGCCTTTTCTTGGTCAAATGAAACAACTGCTACAGGAATGTTTTTGATATTACAGTAGTCTGCAATGTTTCTGATTAGGTGAAGATTGTCAGTGATGGATCTGCCTGGTACACTGCACGTCTGGTCTGCATGAATGCATTGTGAGAGAACTGATGCTAAGCGCTTGGATAGTACTTTTGATAAGATTTTGTAGTCAACGTTGAGCAAAGATATTGGTCTCCAGCTTGTCAAAAAATCTGCCTTTGAAGAGTCTTTGCAAGCAAGAGTGATAATTCCATATCTTTGAGATTCAGAAAGTAAATCCAGTGCAAAAGCACTGTTCAGTACTTCCACAAAAACATCCTCGAATAGGTGAAAGAATTTAACATAAAATTCTCTCGGGAGACCATCGGACCCAGGCGATTTGTTGTCATGCATGTCTTTAATGGCCGCTCTGCACTCTTGGACTGAAACTGGCCCTTCGCACATCTCTGCAGACATCTCCGGTAGCTTACGTACAAAAGGTTTTAGTCTGTCAATGGCATCTGATTCGATAGGTTCCATTGTATACAGACTTTTATAGAATTTCGTTGTTTCATTTAGAATTGACTTTCTGTCTGTTACCTTTACACCATTAATCAGAAGTTCTCTTACAGTTGCCTTTTCCTTTCGTGATTTTTCCTTTCGGGAGAAGAACTGTGAAGGTCTCTCTTCTGCATCTAAAGTCTTTGCTCTGGATCGGATTTTTGCTCCTTCTGCCCTTTCGTCCAGAAGTCCTTGTAATTCCTTTTTTAAGAATAAGAGATGTTCCTCCTGTCCACCAAGAACATGAACCCTCGATTCCTCCATATCTTTAATGCGTCGTTCAATGTCTCTGACTTTGCACTTGGTGTTATCAGCCAAACGCATGGAGTGGAGTATGAGGAGTTTCTTGAAGCGCTCTTTAGCTGATTCCCACCAGACTGTGTCTTTGGTAGAGGCATCTTCTCGAAGACAGGTGCTCAGCTGTGCCATGTCTGCTTTTAGATCTGGGTCATTTAGGATAGAGGTATTACATTTCCAGTAGCCTGGTCCAGTGGCTTGTAGGTCTTCAGGGTTGATAGTAAGCTGGACTAAAGAGTGGTCGGAATCTGGAACAGGAGAAATTATAATGTTTTCAACGTTCTGGGAAAAGGATGCAGAGAGATAAAAGCGATCTAGCCGGCAAGCAATCGAGTTGTCGGCTGAGCGCCACGTTGTCTCCACTTTGTTTGGAAATTTGCTGCGGAAGGGGTCAAACAGGCAGAAATCTTGCTTGTATTTACAGAAAATGTCAGATCCAACGATAAGAACAGATACTACACTTTGATCTTAGCCAAAAGGCCGAGAAGCGATACCGTTCAATTCCCGAAAATGGTTTATATGATACGGTGTTACTCCATAAAACAGGTTGCCTAAACTGTTGTCTCAACTCTCAACTGTCAAGATATGTGGTATTATCCAGCTTCTGAAAGCATTACAGTTATAATTTAATGATGCTTGTAAAATAACTAAATTTCTACTCCTATGCTCAACAAATATCTCTGTACATTTTCAGACAATTTGTCGAATTTGTAGCACACGTAGCTAACTAATGAACTAAACAGATGGTTTGGCAGGTGTTCGTTTCGTATTTATTCGGCAGATGTCAGCACTGGTTCAAACTTCCCGCATGATCTATTCATCGATTCATAGTAGGCCTACTGCGCATTAAAATATGTGACCTCGGCCGAGATAAGGGACCACTCTTCGCGAATGGACTTATTAACATTTCCACAAGCTTTCCGCTTAGGTAAAATGAGGAAAAATTTCAGAGCGTTTGGCCCATAATTTATGCACTTTTCCACAAAAATATAAAATATCATTTGGCGGGAAATCGCCTCAAAAATTTCATGTGTCTCTACCCAATGCATTAATGGCTAAATTTAGCCTTAACGCATCAAGTAGCATAAGATTCATTGTAGTACAGTGATTACAGATTGATTAATTAGACGCAAAATTCACTGAAATCAGTATTCATGGTCTAGCGTAAAAACGCATGCTCCGGCTAATCTAGTAAGAGACAAGTGGTTCCTTCTGTCGGCATGCTCAACTGCTAAACAAGCAACATCGTTAACGCAAGGAAATTTTGATCTTAGCCAAAAGGCCGAGAAGCGATAGGCCTACCGCTCATTCTCTTTAAACACTAACATGCATGGGTCGAGACGACACGCCTACGGTCGTTATAGAAACGAGTACATTTGCAGCGTAATGTAGCCTGATAAAGAATTGAACTGTTGCAGAGCATGTCAAAGAAACAAGATCACATATTAAAAACGTATAAACTAGGCCTAATGGTTTATTGCGATGAAGCAAGCAATAGTGCTTCGTCCCGATATAATTTAGAATAATGCGACCAAAGCTTTAATTTCGTGGGATGGGTTGACCGCAGCGAGTAGCAAACATGCGTTTCGAAGCATGCAATGGGATCTCCACCTGCTGACCGGAAGACGATAGCAAGACTGCAGAAATAAGACAATCAGAGGCTCGGGAAGTGTTTAAAAGTTGGGTAAGCCAACCAAGGAAAACCTATAGAAGGTTTGCCTTGGTTATATACATGTATAAGGCGGTTAAAGGCCAAGGCCTGTATCTGTACGCGGAAGCAACAGGTTGAGCCGGTGCACCCTGTATATATATATTTCTTTTTTAAACCTAACCCAAACTCTAACCCTAACCCAAACCCTAACCCTAACTCAAACCCTAACCCAAACTCTAACCCTAACCCAAACCCTAACCCTAACCCAAACATAATCCTAACCCTAACTCAAACCCTAACCCAAACCTAACCCAAACCCTAACCCTAGCCAAAACCCTAACCAAAACCCTAACCCTAACTCAAACCCTAATCCTAACCCAAACCCTAATCCTAACCAAAACCCTAACCGAAACCCTAACCCTAACTCAAACCCTAACCCAAACCCTAACTCAAACCCTAACCCAAACCCTAACTCAAATCCTAACCCTAACCCAAACCCTAACCCTAACTCAAACCCTAACCCTAACCTAACCCAACCCTACTCACTGTAGCTAGAACGGCTTGGAAGATTGGTCTACTACAAACTCCATGTCCCACAAGATGGAATTTAATATGGAATTCAAGATGGAATTCAATACATACAGGTGTCTTAATAAGTAGCTGTCCTGTGAATTTCAACCCCTCTCTCCCCATGCAGTCTTGTAGGATGATACACATCAAACCCTCCTGTAGTTTGAAGTAACCATCGAGAAATCCTATCTTTCAGCAGCTAACAACTGTTGTAGCTTTCAGACCCCAAGAGTATAAGGTTTCCAGTATTCGTGATTCTCTTGGTACTCTGGCAGTCGCTTAACTTGCTGACCCATCCCTCAGGCCTATTGTGTTATTTCTATTGAGTGCATCGGCATAAGCTTTCGCCCTGCAAGACAGAGGCGCTCATCTTTTATCTAATCACTATTAAAATTTAGGCGCCATTAATACGTATTAATGACCAAAAAGTTGTGTGAGCATGCGCCTGCCTCAGCGCCACAGAGCCAAAACTTGTGTGAGCATAGGCGCCTTTGGCGCCATTGGTTCCCGGGCCCCTGAAGACAATCATTAGGTAGCCATGCAAACAACTCTGCTAGAGACTCAGAAAGTCGTTCAACGAAGACTCCGATGATTTGAACACGTAGAGAGAGAGAGAGAGAGAGAGAGAGAGAGAGAGCGTGCCAGTTGACCGAATTCCAAAGAGTGCATATCCCTACTTGCAAGATTCGAAGGGAAAAAAAGAACAAATGCAGACCAGGACTACGCTGGATACTTAGCATAAATGAGGACATGGCTAACATCACTTGGACTAACACAAAGGGGACAATGGACTTGACAAATGACCGAGGACACTGGAGATCATTTATTCGTACCCAACTCATTTAGAGACGGCTGTAGCTATTTTAGATAATAATAATAATAATAATAATAATAATAATAATAATAATAATAATAATAATAATAATAATAATAATAATAATAATAATTATAATAATAATAATTATTATTATTATTATTATTATTATTATTATTATTATTATTATTATTATTATTATAGTAATTTTAATCTCTAAGACCCTGAGGGAACGAAATACCTCAGGGCAAAAATAAATAAAAATAATAATAATAATAATAATAATAATTTTTTCGTTTAATATCTTCAAACTGACAATAACGCAGTATGATTACAAATCAGTATGAACAAGTTATTACAGGAGTCGAATTTAACTGTACACGGCTGCCATGCAAGGCGCCCATCACGTCCTACATCTCATTTTAACAACGCGCCATCTCGCTAATGAAAGGCTGAGAGGACCTAAATTTGGGGAGGTTGCGGGAAGCGATCCCGCTACCTCTTGCTCTTCACGCCAGTGATGTTACCACTACTCTGTGGAGCGATCTGATCCTGAGTGTGATTGGACTTAACAGAGTGTTACAACAAAAGCGAGACCGATAAAAAGTAGAATATAGATACTACGTGGAACACAACGCTCTGACAGCTTATCTTAAGTCTTTCATAGTACCATTTCTCGCATCAATGGACAGTTTGGCTTAAACGATTTTTAATTCAAGTGCGCACTGCTGCAATCTCCCACAAACTGCAACATCGGAAAGTCAGCAAATTTATTGACAAAACGATAAAGATGCTTCAATATTCAGTCAAACGAAATTCTTTCAATGAGAAAACTGTTCGTAAATCATGTTCAGTGACAATACTGTTTACAATTAAGCAACACAAACGTCAGCCGCAAACACCTGTTCATCAAAACAAGCCTATTTATAAGACAAGCATATGAAAAAAAAGACATAGGCCCTACCAAATTATGCACGCTCCACTTCCAGGCATTTTTTAACGTAAACGAAAACATCGCACAGATTTAAGTTTCTGTGGTCTTGTGGTGCAATCACTTTAAAGCTATTGAACCCGCATAATGTCATCTGCAGCTAAATGTAAAGTAGTCTTTTAAGTCAACTTTGAGATGCTGGTCAATCGGTAATGGTCATCTAACTCATCTATATTATGTAGAGTAGGCCTACTATAGTTTCAGCTTTCTGTGACGACGGGAAAACAGAACCCCTCCCCATAATTATGTTCATAATCGTAAGCATAAACAGTACTCAAATTATTTAAGCGCTACTAGTAACTTAAGCGCAGGGCACAACCTTATTCACGAGCTGTGCGTCGGGTCAGATGGGTTCCCAAGAGATATCGTCATTATGGAGATCCAAATCCGGTGCCAGAGAGAGAGAGAGACAGACAGACAGACAGACAGACAGACAGACAGACAGACAGAGACAGACAGACAGACAGACACAGACAGACAGACAGACAGAGACAGAGACGTAGCGCGCCATCTACCGCCCCAGCTCCGACTAGGACGCGCATTGGGGCAGCCCACAAGTAACCACCAGAGACACACTACGGGCCTGCCATATGGTCCAATGTACGTGGCTGGCTATCTGGATTATCTGCATCACGCTGGCATAGGTCCGGTGCCATAAATGGGCATCATGATGTCTCTCAATATTGACAGCAACGAATCATCCGCCTGCGACGAGATTTTCCAACCACAGCCGCAGCAGCCGTATCAGCAACCGGCGGCTGCGAGCTAGGAGCTGCTGGACGCGTGGCATTGGCAGCGCGACCACCCTCCAGGCCGCAGCCGTCTGTACAATGGAGCAGTGGTGGCGGCGACGGAAGCGCTAAGCGTGCGTGCTATGTACACCTGCCAGTGTATGTGTAAATGTGTGTGTGCGTTTGCGATAGTGCGTAGGCGTATGTTCGTGTAGGTATGTGTAGGTTTAGGCATGCGTGTGTGTCTGTGCGTTTGAGAGAGAGAGAGAGAGAGAGAGAGAGAGAGAGAGAGAGAGAGAGAGAGAGAGAGAGAGAGAGAGAGAGAGAGAGAGAGAGAGAGAGAGAGAGAGAGAGAGAGAGAGAGAGAGACAGACAGACAGACAGACAGACAGACAGACAGACAGACAGACAGACAGACAGACAGACAGACATACATACATACAGACAGAGACAGACAGACAGACAGACAGACAGACAGACACAGACAGACAGACAGACAGACAGACAGACACAGACAAAGACAGAGACAGACAGACAGAGAGAGAGACAGACAGACAGACAGACAGACAGACAGACAGACAGACAGACAGAGAGAGAGAGAGAGAGAGAGAGAGAGAGAGAGAGAGAGAGAGAGAGAGAGAGAGAGAGAGAGAGAGAGAGAGAGAGAGAGAGAGAGTAGCTGTTTGTCTGTCTCTGCTTCTATCTCTGTCTGTGTGTCTGCGTGTGTTCTAATCGACCGTCATGCTGCTCCCTCTCGTGGGGGACGATTTCCACACCATTTGTATAGCGCCAGCTTCAATGATTTGTGCCAGCAACAACCGAGCCTTCCCTCTGATCGTTAGACGAACATACGGAGCAGAAACCGCGACAGATCTCACAGAGGCCGGTGATTGGCGTGGACTAAAGGGAAAAATCGAGGGGGCAGTGACGGCGATATTATGGCGGACAACGCGACCAATTTTTAACCGCTAAACGACGCTAGCGTTCTCGCCTGCTGTACTTGAATGAACTCGTCTGCATCCTCCGTGTTCCTACGCGGAACCGTGTTTTCTGATCGAATGTTCTGCATTTTGTACGTGACACACTGGTAAGATGTCTGCAGTTTCATCAAATAATTGGGGTTAGTGCTATCACAGTATAAATAATTATTTATACTGTGGTGCTATTACTATCGGCGATGGGTTGAGGTTACCCGTTGCGGGCAACCACCGCGATCATAAACGACATTTTACCCGTGGGTGTCGGACGCAGCGGGTTGGTCAGTTGTATTAAACGAAGGAGATATTTTATTATTATGCCGCGAATGTATGCGGAGTTGGTTTGAAAAGACGCCATTGACTGACGGATCAGCAGTAATAATGACAAAAGCAAAACCGAAATGGAAGATATTAATTAGGCTTATAATTTAATATCCAATGTTAGTAATCGTAATCGCATTCTCGAGATTTCTACAACGCCCAAAAGGCGAAGTCGCTAAAACCAACGTAATCACAGGCGCTCAGTCAAAACAAAATCGATTGGGGGGGGGGTAGGGTCAAAATCAGTTAGATGTTTGATCGAATTGTGAATTATGCTTAAATGGTTTTGTGTGGAATGAACTTAGGGAATTGTTGGGATGGTAGTGCTGTCTATAAGGCCCATCTTGACAGAACATAACAGGAAGCTAGGCAGGGTTGGTGGTTGAGCATAACCCAGTAATGTGCAGTGATTCTAACGCAACTTATATGTTTTCTGAACAACTTTAAACCGATGTAAAAGTGTGTTATGTAGGTCTATGCGCAGAGTGAAAAAAAATAGTTGCTACTCACCAGTGGTCACCACATAATCATTTCAGATTTTTTCACTGCGATTTTGTTCAATTTGGTGGTAAAAAAACCAAGAAAAATAATTTTATGTCATATAAATTTTTTCTAATGTGTACACAAGGTTTTAAGTGACAATGAAAGCAAACATGGATGGTGTAAATGGCATATTGCTTTAAAGCAAAATCCTTTCAGTGAGAAAACTGTTCGTAAATGATGTCCAGTGACACCACTGTTTACAAGCAACGCAAACACCAGGAGGAGGTATATGGCCATGACTGCCACAGTCATTGTCATTGTTTTGCATTTACCAAAAGTGAGTACATGCAAGGTTGACAAATGCTTGGAATAGAATATTTTAAAAGCTTTTCAAAGTGAATGATAGTAACTCTTTGAGGGACGTTTTTTTGTATGCTGGATGTTTGCCATTGCAGACAGGCATCGACATGAGGCAGTGTTCTTTTTTTTATCAAAATTGTGTCAGTAACAACAAAAATTCTTTATTCCTTATCCTAACTCAGGCTAACTGCAAATCACACAATGTACATGCAAAGGCAGCACATCAAGAAGATCAGTTTGAATGAGGTTGATGACTGGATCAGGTATATAGAAATTTAGGAAGAGGAATATGATCTCAGAATTAGCTTCATAGCAGATTCTTGTGCTAGTGTATAGCAGGTCTAAAGTATCACTTGTCTCTATCATGCATGCACGTTTTAATTGTTTTGCCAGTGAACTGCAATTGTTTTAATTTACAATACACTGCATTACATTGTGTTAGCTTAATGCTGTTAGAACGCTTGAATAATACCAGTTGGGAAGGCACTTGACTGGTTGATGAGTCCTCTATGTTCATGTTAATGGACGGTTGGATTCTCGGTGTTATGTTTTTCATTGTGGTCGAAAGATCCTTTAGCAGACAGAACTGGTGAGACGATGAGAGAATTAAAGTCTACCATATTGATACCTAGAGGAGTCACTCATTTCCTGCGCTTAGACCCTTTAGCTAGCAGGGAACAAAGCCCAGAATCTGATATCCTGTACGCAAGGACTTGCTGTATACTTCTCAGCTTACCAGTACCAGTACCAGTGTTGGTAAGGAAATGTGAAAGCGAATGATTGTGGGATTGTGTTATAAAGTAATGCTTACTTTACCTTAGGCCCTATCTCGTACTGTTTACCTTAAGCATCGCACTGTACCAATTCCGTGATAGTGATACCACAGATGACAGCGTTAAAATGAAACAGTAATGTTTTCGTGATGGTTTACACTGGGGCTACTATTGCTACCATGTTATTGAGGCTGCTTGTGCTGCAGAATATACCATTGTTTCTCATCTTCCTGACACAGTTATTATGTCATACTGAATTGAGCTTTTGGCATTTTTTATTATATTACATCGTTAACCATACGTACATACATACATACATACACACATACATACATATATACTTGCATGCATCAACACATACAAACTTACATGCATACATATATACATATATACAAGCATGCGTGCACACCTACATGCATGCATACAGTGTTATAAATTAATTCATACAGCTTAGCCTATAAATACAATGTCACTACGTTTTGTTTATGGTGCTATTAACTCGGCAGATTAGCCTATGTTTACAATATTACAAGCTCACTAGCGTGGCCTTTGATGGCTGTGCTATTCCCAGTGCCACACTACATCAAATGTCTGCATATCCTTGACATGAACTGCTTTTTTATGAGCAGTTGTTGTGCTTGTCTGAAATCTAGTGCTACTACTGTAGTGTCTGGTAATTATTCAAGCTGTGATGTTGTTTGCAGAGTCCTTAATTATTCCCGTGTTGTTTGAATAATAGAGCTCCGGCTTTCAATCATGGAGCATCGAAATGGTTCTGCACGTTATTCGACGTGTTTAATATTGCACAGTGGTTTATCACAAGGCTCAATACGTGCAGTGGTGAAGATCTTTGAGAAGCTTAATGTAGTGTAAATGTAAGTTTGATGTAATGTGAATGTAAGTATTCTGTAATGTAAATGTGAGTATGCTGTTGTGTAAAGTCTGTAAGTGTAATGTAAATGTAAGTGTGATGTAAATGTAATGTAATGTAAATGTACGTTTAATGTAATGTACTTCATAATTTATCCCGAACCCTGTTCCTGATGCTTTTCCAGTTGGCTTTTACTGGAAAATTTATCTTGCAACAACATAGCCACCTCGACTGCTGCTTATTTTTGATTCATTACCCAAAAACTGATTTCGAACAACAAAATTGCAGAAGTTCTTTTTATGACTTGTGTTAACCTATACCACCTGTTGTAAGTGTTGTAAAGTGATGCAGAAGATTCTGGAAGGATTGCCGATGGTATGTGTGGCTTTCAAGCAATGAGTTTGCTCATAAGTGATGGTTGGGTTAGGTAGCACAGTGATTAAAGTTTTAGTTGCTGTCCTTGTAAGCAGTAAATACACTCTGCAAATCTTCGGTTGGACCACAAGAAATTATTAATAAATAAGTAACTTCTGTGTCACCGATCGATGTCTAATGCAGAGGTCATCAACCGATGGTGCACTGTGATCAAGCCACAGTGAATATCCAGAATGTCAGTCCACTGACTAAGGAGAGGCAGCGTATGGTGGATAAATCGACTGCAAACGTAGGTAAGTCTTAAGTTGTGACCAAAACTACAAAAAAACTGAGCAAAATGAATGGATATAGAGAGTTAAAAACTTTAGACCCTGCACAAAATGAGGTTTTTGTCAACATCACCTCTAGTTTGGCACGGCAAGAGAATGGCAGTTGGATGACCTGGTTAAATCTTTAATCTGTGGAATGAGTGCTGATGTTACTGTGATTAACCAGGTTTAATTGTTTTATCAACTATAAATTTCCAATTTAAAACTGATGATATGCACACACCTATATGCTCACTATTTGATTTTTCAGTTTTTGGCTTAATAGTCAAAGAGTTCTAAATGCTGGAGCTTTTACATGTTTGATTTTGTGATGCTGGTAAGAAGAGCGTTACAGTAGTCTAGGCGACTGTAGACAAAAGTTCAAATAGAAGAATACATGCCACGCTAAGTTCCCCATTTTATGCAAGGTTCAAAATGTAGAGTTTTCGGTGCTTCATTGTGTCACCTGTTGGACATGTCTCTTTTTTGCCATGGAAGCCAGCTCCAGTTATTTGTCACTTCAGTCAGCTTCACATGGTTGCCATGCCAATAGTGTCGTCTGACATCAGTTGATTGCCATGGCACCCAGCTGTTGGTTTCCATGGCACTCGGCTCCAGCTGGTTGTCGTGTTATTGAGCCGCTGCCTGTCTTTTCATTTTGTCCTGTGACATTTAGAATTCTGCACAGCATCACCCGAGAAGATGGAAATTATGTCTCAAGTTCCATACATGGAAGTGCAAATAATGAGCCACATGCATAATCGTGATTTAGATAAAGGCCAGTGCAACCAAAGAACCGATGATGTTTGAACAGTAAGTGATGACAGGATGGAAGAACGGATTTCTGATGCCGCAGTTCATGAGGGAGACAATTCCAACGTTGCCTTGCATTCTTCATCTGTTGAAAATTCTACGGATGACATCAGGTCAACAACGTACAGTCATTCAAACACAGATGACAAGATGAATTTCAACCAGATGACTACAAGAGTTAGTACAATATGTTTTGTTCAGGTTTAGTTGTGACTTATTATTATTGTTGCTATTATTATTGTTGCTATTATTATTATTATTATTATTATTATTATTATTATTATTATTATTATTATTATAATGCATTTATTAAGTGCCATTATCTGATGACCAAACATCATTTGATGGTGCTGAGGAATTGTAAGTAAACGGTGTTGGAATTTTAAAAATCGATGAATATTTACTACTTATTTTTCATGTTACTGTAAGGGATCCTTTTTTCTCGGACACAGTTTATATATTCCTGTATAAAGTTACATCTGGAAGTTTATCATCTGCCTGTACATAGTTTTGTCTGGATTTTGGAAATGAATGTCTGATGTCTCTGCATTGCAGAACTCCAACCGCTATATTATGGAAGGAGTTGGAAGCACTTTGGGAGAGACGTCTCCGTCGGTCATCCGGCTTCCATTCCAGGTCTTCGTGGCAAAGTACAACTACGATCCCGTTCAGTACTCTCCGAATGAAAATCCGGAAGCAGAACTGACTTTGACAGCAGGAGACTATTTGTTCATCTACGGAGAAATAGATGAGGTTCATAAATTGTTGAACATCACAGCTATTGCTGTAGAAAATGCATGCATGTGTGCACTTGCTTGTTTGTGTGACTGTGTGCATCTGTTTGTGCATATGTATTTATATGTGTGTGCGTTTGTGTATGTATGTGTATATGTATGTGTCTATGTATCTGGCTATTTGTAGTGGCTCTTAGGAACATCACCAGTTTGCTGTACATGGCCATCTTAACAGATCAGTACAGGTTGGACTTGCCTGTAAGCATGCCCACGTGGGGCCAGTATTTTTGTTTTTAGACCCACATAGAGCCCATGTGGGTCCCATCAACTGGCTGTGGACATGTTGTTAGGGAATTAGATAGGTTGAATATGTTTCTTTAGCTGTCATAGGTGATGCACTACACATTCGTAGTAGAAGACCGTTCCAGAAGGACGGTCCAGTGCACAATAAGCTTGTTGTGCCCACTTAATTAGACCAGAGGGAATGTGAAACCAACAAGTCCCCAAAGGCTGTTGAACGTACACCAGAGTAGTCGCCAGAAACTTACTAAAAAATATTTTGTTTAAACCAAAATATGGATATTGTTGTTTTAATGACATATATTTGAGGTTTTTAATTTGATGGGTTGAATGCTTTTATTTCGGTTCTCTTGTTTCAGGTTTGTTTTTGTTTTAATGTATTTTATGAACATTTATATAGTGCCTTTTCTGGATACTTATTAGAGTAAAATCTGTGTTGCAGGATGGCTTTTACGAGGGAGAGCTGATGAACGGTCAGAGGGGGGTCGTTCCTTCGAACTTCATCGAGAAGATTCCAGGTCAGGTCTTTGGAGTGAACCGGTTGTGCTGGTCATGTATATGTGGTGTTTCCTGTTCTGCCTTACAGTCTAACCAGGTGGTTGGGTGATGAGTGGTTGGGACATCTACCTGGAAGTGGAACAGACTCCTCTTGGATCTGAACATTGTCTTAGCTAGGGTGGGGAGGCTGTAGTTAGTCCTCCATGGCTAGGGATTCTGCATGCACTTTCTAAACATTTCAAAATAAAATCCATGGGGTCAGGGTAGGGTGTCTCTTGATAAAAAGGTCATTGGTATAAGGATTTCAAGTTAGTTTTAAACAAAGTTAAACCATTTTTAAACAAAGCTAAACCATTCAGATATCTAATCTGAAGTGTGGCCGGTCACCTGCTACGGTTGTTCATGGTTACCCAATAAGGTTGGCATCTGATAATCATGCTGCATCCTGTGCCTGATGTAACAGGTGCTTTTGTTTTATTTTTAGAAGAAGAATTGGACGATCTTCATAGCCTAGGAAGCGAAAACAGAAATGGCTCAACCAATATATCTTTGGCGATTGGCAAGTTGATGGAATTCATGAGTTAAATACATAGTAGTGCTGTATAGACTGCCTTTACTATACCTGTGTCTCTGATGTTCTCAAATGGTGCTATATAAATACCAGATGATACATGCATACATACATATATGCATACGCACACATACATACACACGTGCATGCATACATACACAAATACAGACATGCTTACTTACAAAACATACTTGCATATAAATTTTTCAATGATGATGATAATGATTTTATTAATAATAAAAATATTAACAGTAGGGGCCTAATAATAATAATAATGATCATTACAACAATGGAGTAATTGGTTTGACAGAGAATCACTTATATGAATAATAGTTTGCTATAAAATTAATAAATTTATTAACAGCTTTATAATTAGCTGCCTTTTGTTTCATTTACAACAGAATATTCTGTAGCACCAAAGTACCTGAGTACCTTTGAGTAGTTGTTCATATAAACTGAAAAACACACAATATATTGCTATAAGGAGAGCCTTTATTTTGTTCTACGCAAAGTAATCAGAAAAACTGACCCCAGCTAATCTGTTCTATGTAACTAGTCCACGGATTGTTAAACAAAAATGCAACATGTTTGACTTTGATGTTTTTCCGAATTGCAGTGATGGATGTTGAAGATGTTCTGGAAGCGACAATAGTCATCACTGAGCTACTGGACAGTGAAAACAGTGGTTGGAATTTTTATACGTTGATTTACATTAGGGCAAATGAGAGTTTGAAATGGCATTTTTATGAAAGCCTAGGCTGATAGGGATGTGGACTAAAATGTGTATGTAAAATGCCTATACAGTTATACATACATTTTCCTTGTTATCGCTACTCAATTCAATAGCTGTAAATTTTTTTTATTTTTTATTTAAAGTGGTTGTATTTTTTATTTAAAGTGGTTATTGGCAAACACAGTATTCTATTAATGCTGTGTTTGGCATTAATTGGGAGACAAATCTTCATACTATTTTTCCAACTGATTTTTACTTGTTTATGGTAAAGTTTATATGTTTATGGTAAGTGTAATTGTATGGTAAAGTGGAAGTGTCTATGTTAAAGTTAATGATAAAGGTAAAGTGTTAATGTTAAAGTCAAATGTTTATATTTAAGTGTATTGTTTATGTTGAAGTGCAAATGTTTATGTTAAGATATAAATGTTTATGTAAAAGTGTAAATGTTTATGTTAAAGTGCAAATGTTTATGGTAAAATGTAAATGCTTATGTTAAATTGTAAATAAATGTTTATGTTGAATTGCAACTGTTTATGTTAAAGTTTAAATATTTATGTTGAAGTGAAAATGTTTACGGTATTGTCAGATGTGCCTGTTCCGAAAGATCTTCACTTGGAGCGACAACTGAGCAATAGTTGTGTGATTGCCTGGTCAGCTCCAGATGGTCAGTTGGCTGAGCAGGTCGAGTCCTACAAAGTTTACGCAGATGGTCAGCTGGTCACTACGGTCAAGGCTAGCGATCGCACCAAAGCTCTGATTGAAAAAATCGACTCTTTAAAGGTTGCAGACTGTTGTTAATTTCTACTGTTTGAATAAAATCATTATCATCTTTAATCACCATCATCCAGACATATTGGCAGGCTCCCGTGTGGGTGTTGGACCCCATCAGTGCTGGATTTTACAGCTCTTTGAGCACTGTTTACTTGCTGATGAAAGTTTTAAGGATTATGTTGTGTTGAATGTTAAGGAAGTTTTACAGGTCAAGCCTGTGGGATTCAGTAGTTTTACTATGGACTCACAGGGCCCGTAGTTGAAGAGGCTTAGCCTCCAATCTTAAACAATGGAGGGCCAATCAGAGCCTTATGGTGTACAAGGTCCAAAGTTTTGGTTGGGCTGGAAAAATGGCGAGCTGTGCCTAATTTTTACACAGATGTTTTTACTGATCTGTACAGAGCCATAAGATATCAGTGAGGGCAGTTTCAAAGTGTGGAGAGTCGACTGACCACCAGTGTGCTATTACCATCGGCAAAGGTAGGTACATTTATCTGCTGGACAGTTTGTCCATAGGTGACTACTGGACATCAGCTTCCATAACTGGTTTGTGCCAAGAGGTGTGTGTATGGAATTTAGCAAAACTGAGTTTAAGACCCCTTCTTCAATCAGTTCCGTAAATGAGGTGGAGTTTTGGTTTATCAAACAGCTTTTTCATATTATGCACAATGGGTTACATTTGGGTTGAAAGTGACGACTACCCAAATAATTGAGATAAATACACTCCAATATGAATTTCAGGTATGGTCCTATGTTAGGAAGAAGAGTGTATTCTTAGGTTTAGACTGTGGTTAGCATTGGTTTTAGGAGAATACCTTGGCATCTAATTTTTGTGCAGGCATTCTATCAATGGGTGCTCATTTTCTTCTGGGTAACTGCGGTCTATATTCTCAGTTTCTTCTTTGTTATTGTTCTGTTCAGTCTATGCTTTGTTTTCTGGTAGGCAATCGCTTGACGCCGTCTGCAGTCGATGTGGCAGATATAACAAAGACATCTGCAGTTGTGTCGTGGACGGCAGCCAGCAGTTACATTGATCACATGGTCAGTGTGGAGGGACACTGCGAGACTGTGACGAGGCCAGGTGTTCACAGGTGTCTGGTTACAGGTATGGCCTGGTACGCGATTACAGGTACATGCAAAACATGTTGAAGGTGATGCTGAATAGTCAGGTACCAGGGACATACAGTGGTTTTTATTTAATGTAGAACAGACTTTGTGGTATCAAGGAACTCTAAGATCGTCAATGCAATATCTTTCCTTGCATAGGCAAAGCTAACATATATTTAAATGCATGTAACAGAGAGAGGGAGAGAGAGCCAGAAGAGAGAGAGAGAATGTGTGAGAGCGAGACAGACGGACAGAGAGGGCAAGAGGCAGAGACAGAGAGGGAGACAGAATCAGAAAGAGAGGAGGGGAGGAGAAGATAGGGAGAGGAAGGAAAGAGAGAGAGATGATGGAGTAAGTGGAAGAAACTGATCTAATCTCATGTTTAAGTTTGGCATGTTACCACGGAGATGCAGATTTTTCAAAAGCATTTGAAGTGAAATTATACTTGTGAATAACCAAACAATCCGATACTCCAAACTTTTAGCCTTCTAATCAAGTCTGGTCTGCTTTGGTGACCACTGTGTGACTGTACTTTACAGGTTTACTTCCAAGCATTACGTATACTGTGTCCATCACTTGCGTTGAACATCAGCATCTAGATCACAACCTGCGGACGGCTTCTGTTTCCTTTGTCACCCTTCCGAAAGGTATTTTCATGTATGCGAATGATTGACTTCCTGATTGACTGAGTGACTGATTGTCTGTATCTTCATAGCGAAAGAGGTGGAAATGATTGGCTTAATGATTGACTGAGTGACTAATAATTTGATCCTCAAGATACTGCCATGGTGACTCTGGTGAGACACAGTAGCTGATATGTTTAAAGCACTTGCCTTGTGATGTGAAGAGTATGGGATTGAGCCTTCCCTCAGATGGCTGCCGTTTAAGGACCTTGAACAAGTCCTTCAATCACTGTTGTTTAGGGCCATCAATTGATGCTTGGTCATTAGAAAACGGCACTTAATAAATGTTTAATAATAATAATGAAGTGTTGAGATGTACATATGTGAGTCATTTTGCAAAAACTCGTGACCTTAAGTACTTAATCGACTGTTTCCTGAAACAGTATTGCATATTTAGAACAAATTCATTGAATATTACAGAAAAACAGTTTTATTGTTATGCATGAAACTACAGTATTTCAGTTATTATTAATAGTATTATTTTCATTATGATTGGTTAGATGTTTTATTAATAATTCTTCATAATTCATAACTTTCATTATTTTTATATGCATGAAACACTTTTGTTATTTTTGATGGTTTTTTCTGCATGACAGACTTTCCTGATCCTCCAGTTGACGTTCAGGTGGAGTCAGGTCCACAGCATGGTACCCTGCTAGTGACCTGGTCTCCTGTCATCAACTGTGGACTAGTAATGGGCTACTGTGTCTATGCCAATGGGACCAAAGTCAAAGAGCTGACCAGTCCAACAGGTACTTGATCGATGCCAGTTTATCTTTACGACTTTCCAGCTGGTGGCTGTAATATTTATGATGATGATGATCATGTGATGATGATGATGATGATGATGATCATGATGATCATGATCATGATCATGATGATGATGATGATGATGATCATGATGATCATGATGAGGATGAGGATGAGGATGAGGATGATGATGATGATGATGATGATGATGATGATGATGATGATGATGATGATGATGATGATGATGATGATGATGATGATGATGATGATGATGATGATGATAATGATAATGATGGTAGTGATAGTGATGATTATGGACCTCCACTTCCTATGGAAACTGAGACATGTGTGAGATGTGGATCAATGCAAATACTTGAAATCTAATACTAACACTAATTGTGTAATATGGTAATTCGGTAACACCAACGTGGTGGCCAGATGGATAAAGCGCTCGGCCAGTAATGCAAAGAATATGGGTTTGAGCCTCAGGCAGTCGATATGTAAGGACGTCAAACAAATCCTTCATGCAGAGTTGCTCAGCGCTAGCAATGTTTTGTTCTATGGTCATGTGCTCACTAATGAACTTTGGGAGCAGTGCAATATCATATCAGTTGTATTGTATTATTCTCTGGTAATATTGTATTATTGTATTGTATTATTGTATTGCATTGTATTGTGTTGTAATGCACTGTGTGTGTTGTGTCAAATACAGTTGTATTTTATTTCTGGCACATCCCTTCGTGCATGGTAGTCAGAAGCGAAATGAAATGTGCCAAAACAAAGATGATCGAAGACTATGGTTCTTTCGAAGGTGATCATGTGGTCTTGGACTGTGGGAGTCTGCTGACGGCGTGCAAGGATCCGCGCCTGATAACCGTTCGAACTTCGACTTTGGACTGCAGGCAGTCGCATGACTCAAGTCCTGTTGTCCTCTCTCAGGTCTTGATCGATGAAATACGATCTGGATCACTGTCCGAAACAAAGCAAGCGCTTGCAGTTGCAGTTGACAAGCAGGTGATGTCTTTGTTATTCATTTAGCTCCACTGTCTGATTACCAAGAATTCTTTAGATTTGCTTAAGATCACGACTTCATCTATTGATTGTGCATTCCTTGATTAGAAACTGTCAGATATTATTATTATTATTATTTATTATGCATTTATTAAGTACCACTGTCTAATGACCAAGCATTAATCGATGGCACTGAGCAATTGTGTGAAGGACTTGCTCAAGGTCCCTACACAGTAACTGTCTCGGAGATGCTGTAGCCTGTACTCTCCGCGTCACAAGGTGAGCGCTCTAACCAGTCGGCTACTAATATGTTGCTCGCTCACTGCCAGTCAAGTTCTACCATTCGTTATTACTCGGTGATAACTATGATGTTGCCAAATCATGAAGGGCAAGCAATAATAGTTTGAGTGAAGGACTTGCTCCTTCAAGGTTCCTACTATTATTATTACTACTATTATTAGTAGTTAGTCTGTCAAACCTGTGCATTTCAGCCACTCTCTCGCATAGCAGTTGTTTGGCTAACTTATGTAGGGACTTTTTCGATTTGATTCATGAATCAGTTGAGACCTCATTTGAACTTGTAATAATTTAAATAAGATTATCTTCTATAAATTTAGGATTCTATTGCATTAAACTATAGACTGCTTTCTTGCAGATTGAAGAAATCGTTTTCATGTGCGTTAGTCAGAAGGATGATGGTATCTCTTTGAGGACCGCTGAGGTGGAAATTAGTGTAACCGAAGCTACAAATAAGACAGACGTAGAGAACGAATTGAAGCAACCTCTGTTGAACAGAAGCCGTGGAAGAGTACCACAAATAGGTAAGTCTAAGAGAGAACATTCTATCTTTCTGCATCTGTATTGCTTGCAGTTAGTCACTTACTGTAACTGCAGGGATGAAGTTAAAGCATATAAAAAGTCATACAAAGGACTAAACCCTTCTATGCTAAACGTGTCTGATTTCAAGATCCTCAAAACTTAGGGTAAGACCAAAACCACGGCAAAAACCAAAGTCAAAGTCAAATCAAGGCCAAGATCCAAGGTAAAAGCGAAGGCCAAAACCAAAGCAAAAACCAAGGCCAACGCCAGAAACAAGGTCAAAACCAAGGCGAGGTCTGCAGATTCTACAGTTAGCAGAATTCTCATACGTTGTAAGAATGTTGATTGTCTATCACCAAGAATGTCACCAAGATATTGCAGATATAAATCAAACTGAACCAACAGCTGCTATTTAAAGTTTCTGCTTTTCAGCTTCTTGGACTCAGTATTCACGATCATATATATCATATGCTTACACACATACATACATACATGGTCCATCTATGGTGCTATTCGGCAGATGTTGTGAGAACATTTTCAGCAGTTGCTTTCATGGCTAACAAGATAGAGAGTGAGAGAGGGAGGGGGAGGGAGAAGGAAGGCTAGAGGGAGGGAGGGGAATTGGAGGGAGGAAGGATGGGTTTGGATGGAGAAAGGAGAGGAGACAAGTGGGATAGGAAGAGGATATTTTGCCCAGAAGGACATTCTAATAAATGGTGTGCAGATGATCTGTGAGGGAAAGACTAGGCAGTTATTGTTATCAATATTGTTATATAATCCTTTAAAGCAGAGGCTGTAGAGTTTTTTGATATAACAAAGGGACTATTTGTCTATTGAGTGCTATACCCATAGACCTACAGCCAACTGGTGGAAATGTTCTTTAGTCGGTGTCTAGCTGTCAGCTCTCGTGGTTGCACTTTCTCGTATTAGACATTACCAGTGTGTGGACGTTCTTCTGTGTATTCGTGTAGTTGTTAATATACATGAAGTAGTTGTAGTTAATTAATAGTTATGTTGTTAATTGCTTTGTTATTGGAATGGAGCTCTTAGTGTGTGCCTGTCGGTGTGGATGTTTATGTGAACTTCAGTGAGCATGTCAGTCTGGATAGTGGATATATGTGCGAATGTCAGGCTGAATCTCAGTGTGTGGATGCCTGTTTGATTGGTTAATGGTCTTACATTATTTCTGTTTAGAGATCACAAAAGACAGTCTTTCTGATTCAAGTTTTGATAATTGTTCAGAGCAAGACATCGAGATCCTTACAGGGCTTAACGACAAAGGTAACAGCTAAGCAATTAATGTACTTGTTGTATATAATGTACTGTATATGATGACAATGCAAAAATATAGTAGTTATGTACATATGCATTTTTATTAGGGATCAACCGGGTAGACATTTTCCACCGAGTACCGAATCTGAGTATTTGGATGTACTATTTGCCAGATCCGGAAACGAGCGGGGTACCATTTGTTCCATATGCGAAGCTTCATATTTTCATGTAACAAAAAATTATCGAAAAAAATTTGTGTACTTGTAATAAAGTGACTGATACATTTTGAATTTTAGTCATTTCTGTGCAGTTGTGAAGTTTTCTAAAATTGCATTAAATTCAATAAATTGACATAATTTCAAGAAAATGGAATTGAATTCAATGGTTGTGTAATTGTTTTAAGGCTGAACATTTATAATTTTATATACGTAAGTTTATTGAATAAGTTTTAAAGAAAATTTTTTTTTGAAAGTAAACATTTTTTGCAACTATTTGCGTCTACAGTATTTGCCGAGGCGAATAGTTCCGGATACGGGATTTCCGGCCGAGGCAAATGTCCGAGGCGATTTCCGGTTGGCCCCTAATTTTTATGCAGTCACGGAGTATTATAATATTATTATACAGTGAATAATATTAGTATTATACTATATATGATCCATGTTTTGTTGACTAACTCATGGAAGTCTGGGACATAGGTTCCTGTGGCTGTGATGTTATGTTCATGCAGTAAAACTGTTTTGCAAATTTATTATGTTTATTATGGGGTCGGAAATCTATTTTGTTTTCTTGTGATCATTTCTATAAGTCTAAGTTAAGATCATTTCTTTTTGCACTTTGAAGATCGCCTCAAAGACGTGACTAACGAAGTGCATATCAGCGTCACCAGTGAAACAGACAGACAACCGGATGAGAAGATTAGACGTCAGGACCAGGCACAAGATTCAGGGGGTCGCTCTGCTAAGCACAGTGCTACCAGTCATACACAGCGAGACTATTTCGAGGGTGGTAAGACGTCGAGCAGCACTGACAATGTCGAAAGAAAAAGGACAGTTGGTGGTGATGGGGATGTTGTCGTTGTTACTGGATCGCCAGTAGACAACGAGCCGGATTCGTTGTTCGATAGCAGTGAAACCGAATACGGAAGCAGCGCCAGCCAAGTGAGGATATTCATTGCGTTGTTTGAATATAATCCTGCGACCATGTCGCCGAATTCTGGAGCCATTGAAGAGGAGTTACCTTTCAGCGAGGGACAACTCATCAAGGTACATTATGTAATAGAAGTACAGTCCCTTAAGCTAAGCCCGAGAGGCAGCCATGCTTATGAAGTGGTAGCGACTAGCCTTGACATATGAGGGCTAGTGACTAGTCCTCTCCCTTGCCATCTGATCTTCCTACTGAGTTTGCTAGGGGACACCAGTGGAGCCAAAATCTTGAAACAAATTTCTGTTGCGGTTGGGATTTGAACCCCGGACCTCTTGGTTGACCGTGCAGAATGCTAACCACTTGACTATCGTGCACCCCATTGATAACTGAACTAACAACCTACACTGAAACCTCTTTTAAACACCACCTTTGGGAACCATATCCAGAACCACCTGTTGTGCCATAATTAGCTTATTTTCTATAGCTGAAGTGAATTTGGGAGCCATGTCTCTGACCGTGTTATATCAGAATTTGTGTTGTAATGAGATACAGTATATAAGAGGTCTCTGGTTTACTATGCTGTCTTTTAAAAAAACAACTGAGTAGAAATCATGTACTGGTTGACTTTATTCAGAGCTCCGGGTCATCTTTATAATATCAGTTGGCCGACTGATTAGCTTAGCGATTAGTCATCAGACTCACAGAAGGCAGGCTGATTGACTTATTGACTGTCTGACTCATTGGCTGCCTGGCTACCTGGCTCATTGACTGCCTGGCTCAGTGACTGCCTGGCTCATTGACTGTGTGGCTCAGTAACTGCATTCTCGGTAACTGCCTTTTATCGGTGACAGCTCACTGACTGCCTGGCTGATTGACTGCCTGACTCAGTGACTGTCTGGCTCAGTGACTGCATTCTCAGTAACTGCCTGGATCGGTGACATCTGGCTCACTGACTGCCTGGCTGATTGACTGCCCGACTCAGTGACTGTCTGGCTCAGTGACTGTCTGGCTCAGTGACTGCATTCTCGGTAACTGCCTGGATCGGTGACATCTGGCTCACTGACTGCCTGGCTCATTGGCTGCACGGCTTAGCAACTGGATATGGTGCAAATGCTTATGTCTGGATACTTTGGATAGCTATATAAGAATCATTGAAGAATGTCTCACATGTTTTGAATGGCTACAGACACATAAAATAAAGTAAATTATTTTTATGTCAGATTGGTCTAGATTAGATGGAAACTAAATGACTATCAATTTGATTGATTTGATCAGCTGATCAATCAAATGATTCAGTGCTGACAGCTTTTGATTGATTGATTGATTATTGGTTGTTAGGTTTTCGGTGACAAAGATGCAGATGGTTTTTATCTGGGTGAGGCTAATGGTTTGCGAGGCCTTGTTCCGTGTAACATGGTCTCCGAGGTCCAGATCGATAATCCGGATTTGGCCGAACAGCTGATCAAGGAAAGTATGAACCTCTGCCGAGAGAAGTCAAGGTCAAGAACGGGAAGAGACCATTCGTCCAAATCGCACAGACAAAGTATATGCAGATCCTAAGCAAAGTATATGCAAAGCATAAGCAAAAGAATATGAAAATCCTAAGCAAAAGTATAATCAAAGCATAAGCGAAAGTATATGCAAAGCTTAAGCAAAAATATATGCGAAGCTTAAGTAAAGCATAAGCAAAGCATGTGCAAAGCATAAGCAAAGCATGTGCAAAATATATCCGTAAACTATATGGAAATTATATGCAAAAGTATATGCAAAGTATTGGGAAATACTTCTTAATTATATGCTAAACGTGTGACCGATAAACAGCGAAGGCTTGGCCTTCCTGTCCACTCTGGGGCAGAACCTCGGCAGTCGGCACCACTATGAGGGACGTTCGAGAAACCACTTGTCTGTTCCAACGTGCTGACAATCCAGTGTTTTAATGCTATGGCCTTTAGGGGTACCTTTACCAACTTAGACCTTGATGAATAGGGGCCATTCCAGACAAATCTGTGTTTCTAAATAATATTGAAGTCCGTATAAGTCCGTTTTACCTCGGGGCAGAAATAACAATAATATGTTAATAATAATAATAACAGTTATAGTATGGTACTAGTAATAATAATAATAAAAGGTAATAAGGTAAAATTGTGGCTTAACCACCAACATCATTGATCAGACGAGTCTTTCAAATCGATAAAAAGTGTCTGTGTGCAGATTGGTGTAACAGATTCTGTGGCATTGTTTTCAAAACTTGGTTATAATCTGTTGAATGGCAGGTAAAGAGAAGCAACAGGATGTCGTTGGCAGTCACTCAGAAGTGATGTCTTGGTCCAACATGGGACCTTCGTTTACAATGGTCGCCCTTTATGACTATGACCCACACGAACTGTCACCAAATATCGACAAGAAGGTAGTGTTCAACCGGATGTTTATATCTAAGGAGTTCTCTTGAGCTCTGACCTTGACCTTCAGAAGGTCCTTCATGCACAGTGGCTTAACGCCATCAATGTTCTGTCATTTGGTCATGTGTGCATTTCTGAATTTTGGAAGGAGGGCAACATCAATACAGTTGTATTGTATTATTTTGTAATAAGTTTTAATTTAATTCAGTTTATGTATATACATGTATTAGAGAGTTTTCTTATTTGTCTTTAGAAAGCTTTCTATAAAATGATGATGATGTCAGATAATTCTTTATTTGTTATGCTCCTGTATAAACAGTTTGATCAAGGATTGGTCCTAGGGTTGAAGGATATTTTGACGGAATTGCAGACAACATCACAGCCATCCTTCGGTGGCTATCCTTATGTGCTGCACCACTGACCTATATTATGTGTATTGTTAATTTAATGCAACGCTTTGGAAATAAGCCCCTTGTTTTAATGGTAAATCTACTGTATTGCTTCTATGTTTACGTACGTATGTATTTATATATGCATGTATGAATATTATTGTCGCGGTCTACGCGGGTGCATGCATCAAGGGAAGAAAACCGACGCGTCAACAAGCTTGTTTACATCGCACGGAAAATTCTGCAGCAAGCTGTCAACATTAATTCGGTGCATGCAACAAGGATATACGTGTTCAGTAGGACTTTCCAGGGAAAAGTACAGTGACGTCACAGAACGTTCTGGAATCCGGGAGAACTCTATATAAGATAGACCTGCTGTACATTAAGGGCCTTTTGACGAAGATTTGTAAACGTTGAAACATTGATCGTATAACGTTCAATCGAGACCAGCCAACCTGTGTGCTGTCTACGATTGTGATATTTGATAGACGAGTTGACTTACTCTACACTTAATCGACTTTATTTTTAAATAAAGATCTTTTAATAGTTCCTTCGTTGGTTCGTCGTTGCGATCGAAGGAGTCGACCGCGACATTATTGGTGGCAGCGGCGGGATCATCGGTGTTGGATCCGGTGAAGAAGACGCGAGCCGGCGGAGGAAGGAGTCAACCCGGAGGATCAAGAGACGGTCTGTTCCAGACAGCGAGCGGATCGAGACGCCTTTCTACCGTGGGAGACGGGTGAATCGGCGTACGACAGTCGGACGGACGAAGTGCGTCGTTCGGCTGAGACAGCAGAAGACAGCAGTCAACATACGGGTAAGATCCTAGGTGTTGTCGTGGCTGAGAAGGAGAAAAGAGAGTGGAGTTGCAGCCGAGTGGGAGGCAGCCATTATTTCTCTTTCAATATCTGCTGATTATTTCTTTGCAATTTGATCCATTGTTGTGATCGAGGCCAGACTTGCGTGAGCTTGTATAGTTTTTGCGTACTTGGCGAGTGTACTTCTTTGGATACTGCATAGTTGCACTTTGGGTTGTGGAATTTTCCTTTTGTGTGGCGGGTTTGCCGCGTGGTGTCTGTTTTTTTGTTGTTGATTGTTGTTGACTGACTGTTTGTAAAAATGGAAGCGTTGACAACAGAGATGCAAGCGAATATTCGCAAAATGTCGTCTGAGCGCCTTAGGGTGTATCTTATGAAGGCAGGAAGGGACGAAGATGATGTTATGTCATGGGATCGAAATCAATTAATGGAAGAATGGGCCATGGAGATTGGAAAAGAGGAAGAGGAATTTAAGGGTAGTCCAATATCTCCAACAGGAGTGGATTACGAGCTGCAGAAGCGCCGTCTGGAGTTCGAAATCCGTAAATATGAAGAACAAAGGGAGGAACGGAAGGAGAAGGAAGAAAGAGAAAGGGAGGAACGGAAGGAGAAGGAAGAAAGAGAAAGGGAGGAACGGAAGGAGAAGGAAGAAAGAGAAAGGGAGGAACGGAAGGAGAAGGAAGAAAGGGAGGAAAAGAGGAGAGAGGAAGAAAAGAAAGAACAAAGGGAGAAGGAAGAAAGAGAAAGGGAGGAACGGAAGGAGAAGGAAGAAAGGGAGGAAAAGAGGAGAGAGGAAGAAAAGAAGGAACGGAAAGAGAAAGAAGAAAGAGAAAAGAAGGAACGGAAAGAGAAAGAAGAAAGGGAGAGGAAGGAAAAGCAGGAAGAACGAAATGTTAGAGATTCTTTAGCAAGTCGTACTAAGCGTTATAGTGATGCCCTCAAGAATATTCTTTGGAAATTTCCTTCCGACCCTATAGAAATTCCAGGTTTCTTTGATCACTTGGATGGTTTGTTTAATGTGTATGAGGTGGATGAAGATGTTAGAGCAAAATTATTGCTAGCCATTTTAAGTGAAAGAGCTAAGGCATTAACCATGCGCCTTACTGAGGCACAGCTCCATGACTACAAATTCCTGAAGGAGTTTTTGCTAAGGGAGTTTAAGATAAGCCCTTCAAATCTTAGAGCCCGATTTTGGTCGTTGCACAAAGCATCGGACGAATCATTTACGATCTATTCATCCAAATTGCGTGTGGCTCTTATGTATTATTTGAAAAGTAGAAAGATAACTGATGAGTTTGATAAACTTGTAAGTTTATTGGTTGCGGATCGGCTTAAGGAGTCCTTGTCGAAGGCTTGTTTAGATTATATCTTGGCCCAAGAAAAAGAGGAGTGGTTGAGCTGTGAAGACATAGCTAATGCGGCTGACATTTATGTAGCGTCGCATGATGGTGGGAATGACTTAGTATGCCGTAGTCATCCGACACCGAAGTATAACAATTGGATGAGAGGTCAACCACATGTTCAAGTCAATAACCAGACAGCTCAACCCAAGTCTCCCAAACCGGAAATAAGGGGTGAAGCCAAGATAGGTGCGAGGGTGTCTCAGGAGGAGGCCAAGGTAAAGGGTCTCTGTTTCCTATGTCATCAGAAGGGTCATAGGGCAAGGGAGTGCCAGACCAAACCAAGTTCTAAAAAGGTGAGTACTTGTATATCTGGGAACCCAACTGAAGAAGTGACCGACTTATTTGTTGAGAAGGTCAACGTGTTGCATGAGATACCTGAACAGGTAAAGCAAGGGAATTTATTGGATAATTCTAAACCAATAGGGTTGGAAACTGCTGTAAGGGTATACGAGAATAGTATTGATGGATTACACGAGAGGTCGTATATCAATGTACAGATTGAAGATCTCCCTTCTCAGCCAGCATTATCTGATTCAGGAGCAGAAATTTGTTGTATTGATAAGAAATTAATTGAGTCACTAAGCTTACCCGTGATTAAACGGATTAATATAATTGGTTTTCAGGGAGAAGGATGTAAGGCAGATGTAGTATACCTACAAATGAAATTAGCTAATTCAATGGAAGGAACGACGAACATTGCGCCATCTTTGTGCGTCATGTTCGCTGTAGTCCCTGAACTAAATGAACGGGTTATTCTGACACCCCATGTTGTGGACCTATTAAGGGATAGTTCGCAATATGTAGTGATGGTAGCTGGCGTAGATCGATGTGTACAAATAAATAAAGGGGCAGAAGAAGATAACTTAGAAGTTAATATCGAGAAAAGTAACAGCAACGAATCCTTGCCGTCAGATATGAATGAATATTCTCAGGAGCAACTAGTTGATGATTCAGATAATTTTCTTGATGTTGAGTCAACAGAGTTCAAGTCTGATGAGGGAGTAGCGAATAATGATACTTTATTGCGTGAGCAACAGAATTGTCACAATCTTATATCTTGCTGGCAACAAGCGAGACAGAATAAAAATAATTTCTTTATAGATAATAACCTCCTGTACCACAAAGGGGAAATTATGGGACATAAGGTTAATCAATTATGTTTACCGGAAGATAGAATCGAGGTTGTCTTGCGAGTAGCACACGATGCCCCATGTGCTGGGCACATGGCTTTTAAGGCAACGAGAGCCAGGATCAAATTAAACTTTTGGTTTCCAAGAATGGATGAGAGGATTCGCGAATATTGTGCGTCTTGTCAAATTTGTCAACTAAGAACTCCAGTTAAAGTGGCAGATCGAGTCCCGATCACTCCTATTCCGAGGGCGGATGAACTCTGTTTTAACCATCTAAATATGGATTGTATTGGCCCTATGGTAGTGACTGGAGAATCCAACAAATCGAAACCCCAGTACAATTATGCTCTGGTTCTGGTGGACAAATTTTCTCGTTGGCCGATGGCGTATCCTCTTAGATCGCTGAATGCAAAGGGAGTTTGTGAAGCTCTGTTGCAAGTTTTTACAACTTTTTCTATTCCAAGGATCATCAGTTCTGATTGTGGTACCAACTTTACCAGTCGTTTGACGAAAGAATTCTTGCGGCGAATGGGTTGTAGTCCCAGATTTAATACCCCTGGACATCCTGAGGCAGCTGGATTGGTTGAAAGATGCAACCAAAGCTTGAAAACCATGATCTTTAAGCTTGCTCAATCTGATCCTCGTGGATGGCACCAATTGTTACCGTTTGTTCTGTGGAGCCTTAGAGAAAAACCTTCAGGCACGACTCATATTTCGCCATTCACTATGGTTTATGGAACTCTTCCTCGGGGTCCACTTAGTGTGTTGAAGGAATCGTGGGCTGGCGAACGAAAGGTACCTCTTAACTTAGGTAAATCACCCGAAGAGTATCTCCAATCACTGAAGGAAAACCTCGAATTCGCGAAAGTTTATGCAGATTACTATAGTGATATAGAAACAAAGCGGTATGCAGATTATTATAACTTGCGTAGTACTGACAGAAAATACGAAGTTGGAGATAAAGTAGCAGTATTAGCACCAGATTTTGGTAGTTCTAAATTTTATAGTCGATGGCAAGGACCTGCTACCGTAGTCAAGGTTAAATCCCCATATTCTTATATAGTAGAAATAGAGGGAAAACAAAGACATTTACACGCAAATAAGATCAAGCGATACCATGAACGACTCGAACAAGCGATGATCAATAGCTGTTCAGTAATTGTTGATCAAGATGAAGAATTTGGTATAGTAGAGGTTGTAGATCAGGAAGAACGTGAACAAATAAGCCCGAGTAAGCGAATTGATCCTCTGATTATAGCGCATCTTTCGCAAGAGGAACAGAAGCAACTTTTTGAAGTTTTGGATCGGCACACGGCAGTATTTGTGGATAAACCTGGGTATTGTCCAGTATTAGAACATGAAATTAAGATAACTCATGATTTCACTCCTAAGCGTTTAAGGGCATATAAAGTACCTGAGCTACTTAAACCTGAAGTACAACGCCAGATAGAAGAAATGTTGGCATTAGACATCATTCGACCATCGAAAAGTGAAATGGCCAGTCCGGTAGTTTGCGTTTTAAAGGGACCCAAAGGTCAAAATGGCGTTCGATTGGCAATTGATTATCGCCATGTTAACAAATATTCTCTAGGTGATTGTTACCCGACCCCAGACATTGCTGACGTCTTACAAAAGGTGGGACGGGCAAAGTTTATTAGTGTTTTCGACGCGAAATCGGGGTATTGGCAAATTCCAGTTCGGAAAGAACATCGATGGCTTACGGCATTCGTATGTGATGCAGGACTTTTTGAGTTCACAAGAATGCCGTTTGGACTCAAGTCCGCTAGCAATACCTTTATTCGTGCTATGACCCAAGTTTTACATCCAGTGCGAAGTTTTACCGAACCATTCGTCGATGATATGGCAGTGGTTTCAATGAATTGGAATGACCATTTAGAACATCTAGAGAAATTCTTGCAAACTATTGAGGAAGCAGGACTCACTTTGAATTTAAGAAAATGTAATTTTGCACAAAACAAAATAAAGTTTGTTGGCCATATAGTAGGGTCAGGTTGTATTGAACCTGATCCAGGTAAGATCGCTACGATCAATGATATCCATCCTCCAACAACAAAGAAAGAAGTTAGAAAGGTTATGGGTTTTTTCAGTTATTTTCGAAATTTTATACCTGCTTTAGCTGAAAAAGCACGGATAATAACTGATTTGACACGAGATAACATACCTACGAAGGTGCCTTGGGAGCAAAAGCATCAAGAAGCACTAGATAAGTTAAAGGATGATCTCAGTAAAGCTACACAGTTGCATACCATTGATTTCACTAAGGAATTTGGTTTAAGTGTTGACGCAAGTGCCACCGCGGTTGGGTGTTGCTTGTTTCAGTGGACCGAAGAAGGTCAGGAAAAACCAATTGCTTTTGCTAGCCTTAAACTTACAGATACACAGATGCATTGGTCTACAATTGAGAGAGAGGCTTTCGCAGTAATTTGGGCACTTAAACGATTCAAGTCATGGATATTCTTATCAAAGATAATCATTTATTCAGATCATAATCCTTTGTCTTATCTCACAGATGCAAGCCCTAAGAGTGCGAAACTGACTCGTTGGGCGTTAGCATTGCAAGAGTTTAACGTGGACTTTCGATATCGTCCTGGACGTCAGAACACGGTGGCTGATTTCCTCTCTCGGTTGTGACTCGGATGGTGAAGGGGGGAAATGGCCCGACACACAAGGATCGAGCCCGCAAATTGTGTGGATAAGTTGACTAACTGATGTGTTTTGTTTTGGTTGTATATGCTGTGTCGAGATGGAGTCTGGAGGCCCGGCTTGATCGTGATGACCCGTTCGGGATGGTGCTGAAGACGTGTCATCATCTGAGGGCGGAGGGAATGTCGCGGTCTACGCGGGTGCATGCATCAAGGGAAGAAAACCGACGCGTCAACAAGCTTGTTTACATCGCACGGAAAATTCTGCAGCAAGCTGTCAACATTAATTCGGTGCATGCAACAAGGATATACGTGTTCAGTAGGACTTTCCAGGGAAAAGTACAGTGACGTCACAGAACGTTCTGGAATCCGGGAGAACTCTATATAAGATAGACCTGCTGTACATTAAGGGCCTTTTGACGAAGATTTGTAAACGTTGAAACATTGATCGTATAACGTTCAATCGAGACCAGCCAACCTGTGTGCTGTCTACGATTGTGATATTTGATAGACGAGTTGACTTACTCTACACTTAATCGACTTTATTTTTAAATAAAGATCTTTTAATAGTTCCTTCGTTGGTTCGTCGTTGCGATCGAAGGAGTCGACCGCGACAATTATGTATGTATTTATGTTTGTATGTATACTATGTACGTATTTATGTATGGTTTTTTGTATACATGTATGTACTGTAAAATTTTGTGAAATGAAAATGTAAAGAAGTTGCATCTGTGACAGCCTGTATTTATCAAATAAGCGAATATTGAATTGAATGCGTACATGCACGTATGTATGTATGTATACATATTTATATAAGCATGTTAGTTTATATCTCGACATCTAGTATTAGTAAGCATATGTCTGTGGTACTGCAGCTGGAATTATCTTTCAAAGCGGGTGACATCATAACCGTCTTTGGTGATGTCGACTACGATGGATTCTATCACGGAGAACTGAACGGACGCTACGGCTTAGTACCGTCAAACTTTCTCCGGCCGTTCTCCACCGAGGTCCGTTCCCCGCATCACCGTCTCCCTTCTCCAAAGGAGTTCTCGTCCGCTCCCTTAACCGAATATCAACAGAACGAAAATCAGGGCCCCAGCCCGAGACAACGTCCGGACTACAACGTGAACAGCCCCGACGTGGGCCAAAGGTCGGGCGAAGGTCAAGAACACGGGCGATCGCATCATTATCGTCACGGTGACCATTCGTCATCGCACCAGTCGCAAAAGCGAGGGAAGAAACCTGTTTCGGATAAGGTGGATAAAGTGGGTGAAGGTTGTGAGGGTAGCTTGGGTAAAGGGGTAAGAAGAAATGAGGGAAGCGGTGCAAACAGAGAGTCTCACAAACATAAGCGGACATAGCACGTAGATCAGTTTTACGTCAGTTTGGCACACAAGATATTTTGGGTGTGTTCTATTTCTGTTCTGAGTATGCACTGAGGATAATCTGAATACAATCATAGTTGAGTTGGGTGCATCCCATATCTGTTCTGGGTATGCACTGAGGATAATCTTAATACAATCATAGTTGAATTGGGTGTCTCCCATGTCTGTTCTCAGTATGCATTGAGGATAATCTGAATGCAATCATAGTTGAGTTGGGTGTGTCCACGTCTGTTCCGAGTATGCAGCAAGTATACTCGGAATGCGACTGTTGCTGGGTGCATTCCATATATGTTCTGAGTGTGCAATGAGGCTATTCTGAATACAATCAGTTTTTGGTGTGTTCCACGTCTATTCTGAGTATGCTCCAAGTATACTATGACTGATTATAGTTGGGTGAATTCTATGTCTGTTCTGAGTATGCAGTGAGGATGTTCTAAATACAATTAGTACAATCATAGTTGGGTGTGTCTCATGTCTTTTCTGAGTATGCACCAAGGATAGGTACTCTGAATATGATCCTAGTTGGGTGCATTACATGTCTGCTTTGAGTGTTGCACTGAGAATATCCAAATAAAATCAGAGCAGTGAAGGAACAATTTACGAGTGTAATTAATTTGCTGGGAGCGTATCCAGAGTACTCCAGTGTGCATTATCAGAATGCATGTGAGACAAACCCCTAACTAGATCACACAAAGTTGTATTGTATGTATCTGTTTAGCTTATGGTGCATGGAAGGTGACCTGTAAGCTTCATTTACTTTACAACTGTCTGCCGTTTACATTTGCCAGATCTGCTTATTTGAACCGAAATCTATTTTTCAAGGTTTTCAGCTTTTTATACTGAATAAATAATAGACCCCCATAATTCACCAGTAGATTTGGTGTCTTTCAATAGATGTGTTTTAGTTACCGGTTGCCTTTTAAGTGTCGGTGTTTAAGTAACCGAGTTTGTAAATGGTAGACAAGTGGATATATAGCCTATACCACGACTGCAAACTGTTCAGGTTCAATCTGTGAATTGCAGATTGTATAGGATTAAGCACATATAGAGATCTTCAACAACTCCCTAACATGCAACTGTCATGTAGCAATGAATTAGGTAGTGGTGATATCCTAGATAGCCATTTTCCTTGGGCTCACCTTTGGCCCTCACTGTGCAACTGGTGGCCAACTATGGGCGACTTGGCTGGATTTATAGATATTGACTTGATTACAGCTTGGATTGGGCGTGCTATTATTTATGCATTGTGCATTGGACTGGTGCAATAGAAGTTACAAATTAGTAATAACAATGATATTATTCATGTTAGATATACATGTTCGCCGTGGCATATGTGCAAATCTGCGAGTCATTTTGGTTGTGTTGTGAATGCGTTTTCGATGACAACTTTGTACTTTGTAGGATGAAACAATCCTTTCTATTTTCTGATTATGTGCAGTCAAATATTATTTCTCTTAAATCTGCTGAAAAGTTAATACTAAGCCTGTGTCTGTTGTTTTGGTGATGTCATAATGGAATAGGTAACCATGGTAACCGTTGTTCTGTGTGTTTGGTGATGTCATAATGGAATAGGTAACCGTGGTAACCATTGTTCTGTGTGTTTGGTGATGTCCATAATGGAATAGGTAACCATGGTAACCATTGTTCTGTGTGTTTGGTGATGTCATAATGGAATAGGTAACCATGGTAACCACTGCTCTGTGTGGGTAAATTTAGATAGCAGCTCATGCTTGGCATCAGTGCTACACAGAACCAGTCTGGCTCTTACTAACAATGTCATAATATGTTGCCATAGAGATGACATTGTGTAGGATTTAATTATTGTTGCCACAGTATTGTTACGACATCATAATTGTTTTGTGTAGGCGCCCTTGTAACGGCAAGGCTGTGTTATGGCGCTGTGGAGATTGTCATTGTTGTTGTTATTATTATTATTATTTTATTTTCTATTTTTATTATTATTATTATGCAGTCACATAGCTTTATATCCCTAACATTTACTGATCGTTTTTCAGACGGTTTTGATTTCAAATTAAAGTTAGTGTGGTCATCATCTTACTAATCTGTTAACTAATACACACAGGCTGTAAAAAATGACTCTGTTGCCCTAAAATTTTACAGTGTAACCAAAAATGTATTGGTACCCACTTTGAAACTTATACTGAACCACTGGTATAACATGGTAGCAGATTGAATGGATGCTGACCGTGGAGCTTATGGTGTGAGGGTTTGATCCTTGACAGAGTAAGTACTGTATAGGGACTTCGAGCAAATCCTTTGTGTGCAAATGCTTGTTGCTGTTAATTGATGCTTGTCACTAAAAACTAGCACTGTATAAACTGAAAAAAGTGAAAAGAGAAATCAGGTAATTTTCTAGCCTTCAGTTGATCAGGAATATCTGGAGAAATCTACTTACAGATATTAGTACTGTTTTAATCATAGAAGAGGTGTTTTTGAAAACTGTACTTAAAAGTACTTATTGGATATTGTACTCAAGTACTTATTGGCTATTGTACTCAAGTACTTATTGGCTATTGTACTCAAGTACTTATTGGATATTGTACTTGAGAACTTATGTACTCTGCTCAGCACGAACATGACTTGTGATTTCTCTGTGAAAAGTTCATAAATATTTTATGTAAATCTAGTCTAATTTAAAGCATTTGTTCTTGCTCACAAGAGCTGGGTTGTGAGAGACGGACATCATGTGATGCCAGTTAAGATCTGTACATTGAAACCATGCTAGTCATTCCTTCCTTGATAATTATAGGCATGGCCTAGGTAGGTTGTTTAACGTGAACTGACAGTAAGAGAAAAACCTAATTCTCTGTGCACAAATGCTTAGTGCTAACAATGGCGTTGGGCCTCAAGGCTTTGACAGTGGCGTTTTGCCTCAAGGCCTTGACGGTGGTGTTGTTGCCCCAAGGCCTGGCTTTGGCCTTGAGGCCATATTTGGTGGCAAATTTAAATTTACATTTCTCAGACTCGAATTTAACCATCACAAGTTTATATCAAAATTTTAAATTGCACAGCAGTCTGTTAATATAAACCCTAAGTTGTTTTTGGTGTATCATAGGAAATGGTTGTTAGCAATATATGTAAGGAGAATGTAATTTATTAGGAACGTGGTTAGGAAATATTATTTATTATACGTTGGTGTGATATTAACTTCGTCTTTTGTCATCACAGCACTCGCTTTATAAAAGAGTTGAGAATTGGTAGTAGATTAGGCAGTGGTTTTTAATTGCTGCTATTTCTATCAGTCTGGTATATTTTTGTCTTCTGTCCAGTTAGAATTGTTTCTGGTGTACCAAATTTTGATTGTAAGTAAATATGAAACATGTTTTGTTACCATGCCATATATGAGTCAGCTGAACAAGGAAACACAGGCGAAAATCAAATGATATATTGCCTGTTGGTTTCGCCCAGTGGCTTCAATTAACCACTGCTTGGTGCTTTATGAAAGTGGCTCTGCAGAAGTTCTTCAAAAAGATTAGGTAAAAGTTAACCAAATATGAAACATTGGTTCATTTGGAAAGTTCTTATTTCCTGGCTATTAAATGAAAGTGAAAGAGGTGGTGCAATCTTTAATCAGTCCTTTAACACTTTAGCAACGAGAATTTTAAAAAGTGACTGGGAAACCAGTACAGGTCATCGTTAAAGTATTAAACACTTGTCATATCTAAATAAACATGTTGGGGGAAACACAGTGACTTCAATTACAATAACAATTACAATTCAAGTGTCAAAAATTGCTTTGTCTTCATCAAAATACTTGCAAACACAAACAATGTGCATTGTGTACATTTGATTTATTAATAGTCTTGATTAGCATTCTTGTTAGATTAACTTCCAAAGCAACTTCAAACTGCAAATGGTGCCAGTAGATGATTCCTTATAAGGCAATATTCAAAAGATCAAATTGGGTAACAAGTTTTTTTATCAAAAGTGCATAATTGTTTTGCATAATTGGTTACTGATTTGCAGTCCCTCATTGATTGCCATGTTACAAAGCGAGCACTTTAACCACTTGGCTACCATGTTCCACAAGACATAAAAATTACATTAAATAACAGTTCAATTTCCTATGTATATAACATTATGACGTAGGTGCCAGTTTGGCAGCTAACTGACCTTGACCAATTCTGGCGAAAATGCTATGAACATGACAGATAAATAAATCATAAGGAAGGATAGACAATGGAAAGATACCAATGCTAATAATGGAATACGTTGCCATGTCTGTGAATAGATAAATGTGATAATGTAAACTAGAAAGCAGTTTGTACGACGACGCGGTAAAATTTATTCCCCACTGGTTAAGATTATATGCCACCGAAGATGTACTGTCACTATTTCCTCATACATTTTTCCCTGATTATGGGACTTTCCTTGGCCCACTGTACATACTGTTAATCAAACCCGATGTGAACTCCAGTTGCTGGTCATGATTCAATTAAATGCCATAATTTTCCTCTAAATCACCCTGTTTCCTCGTGTGCCCTCATGCATCTGATATGCTGCATCGATCTTATTAAAGAGTTGTAGAAAGTAGGTGTAGAAGAGTATTTAATGAAGACAATTGCATTTAACCAAGGTCACTTAGACTAATTTTCCATGAATTTGTTCACGCTGTTTTGCTTGTTTTACGGAGTCATCGTGTGTTTTTTGCCATGACTGCCATCATTCATCTGTGTCCTGATTTAACAGAATTTAGTCTCTCCATATTTTTTTATCTGTTGCCAGTGTCTGCAACCCAGTAGGGTAAGAATAAAAGTAAACAAAATGCTTTGAGTAAGTAAATAAGTACGGTAGTGCATTCATTAAGATGAATATGTCCACTGCCAGAACGAGGAGTCGTACGTGAGCATCTCAATCGAGATTTACTGGGTGACTGGAGCAGTTGAAACTCAGTGCTGTTATAGTCTTTGATAAGAAACAAAATTACTCATCAACAGGATTCTGTATCACCAGCAGCATGTAATCTTTCTCTGAAGCAAAATTTAAAAACAATTGAAAGGCAGTGTAGACAATGAACATGCAATTAAGTCTTTAATACTATGGCATCTACCTTCACATCTAACATTTAACTGAAATAGTTGATGTCTGTAACTAGGTGTGATAATCTAAATACCCAGTAACTGACTGGGAAGGCTTCTGGATACCATACTCATGATCCTGCTGACATGACAGTCAGTGGAAGAGTTGTTGCCTCAGACGTCGGCTTTAGGTAGGAATGTAAACATTTCCAAAGCTTAAGTGGTGTAACATCATCTCATTGAAATACTGAAATTATACAGAAGTCCAATGGTCTGTCTTACAGAAAGCTGAATGCTTTTCATATTGATACAAAGGCACTGTAATAGTGTAATACTTTTTCTGATTTTAAAAATATTACTTAACAAACACCTTGGGCAAAAGTTAACTGCAAACAATTTGCATAAATTAAACACATTTCATTAGTTTTCTACATGCTCCTGTTGACAAATGTGGCTTTTAAGTTCTCACACTCATACAGCACCATAACAGACTGGTAGAAGGTGACTGCACACGATTTAACCGTAAATCTTTTATCCAAATAGCCTTAACTTAAGCACATATGGCACTCCGTGTGCCCCCTAGGGTCCATTCTGATACATTCTACCCTAATCTTAAGACTGCCGTTTTTAGCCTTGCTGGGGTTGGGAGCACGTCAGAGTAGTAGCCTTGAAGGGGTGCTATATAAATCTGTAATGAATGAAAGATGACCACACTACCCGAAACCAGAATGTAAGTAGTTTAGTGTGACTTAACTTACCGGGTGCGATCATGATCTCGTGTTTCTTTGATCGGATTCTTAAGAACGTGAGGTCATCTTGTGGATCCATATCTCGCACGCTGTTCCTCGACTGGTCTACCATTCTTTGTAGAAGACCAGCGTACTGCACTGTTGTCGAATTATCCATGGTGGTTCGTATGGGAATACCTGCATCAGGAAATTCAGCCATTATTGTATAGTCTAACCTCCAGTAATACTAACTGCAGATAACTTATGGATGTTAAAGAGTAGGATTAATTTAATTGTTACCTTACTACACCTTTATTTAATTTAAGCTCTAATCTACTGGAAATAACTTCTACAGCACTAGTGTAATAATTCGTGGGATTGAAGGATGTTCACCACTTCAGTTATTTTTAGTTGTGCATGTGTGACTTTATAATCTGCTGCTGCTGTAGTTTATGCCAAAATATTGTATGAAATGCAATGCATGTGTGCTTGACAGATGCAGATAAAGGCTACTTACTTAATAACTTACATGAAAAATGATAGGCAAAACATACTGTGGGGTTAGTCCATTTGAAAAATATCTGAAAACAGTTAGTACCTTGCTAGGCTGCTTGGGTCACAAAAACTCTTCTGAGAGAGGAGAAAACAAGAAAGACAATTTTAGACACAAGTGATCTTTAAATGACTTAAGTATGAATGTGATCTTAAAATACACAAAGAACAATGAATTCATTCCGTAAATTGCACTTACCTTCATTGTTGATGACAATAAGGCCCTGAACACCTTTCTGTGACTGTAGCCTCTTAAGTGTGTCCTCGATTTCAGACTGCAACCACAACAATCCTTTACCATTAATTTATTCATTCATTCATTCATGTATGCATTCATTAGGATAACTTATATAATGCTGTTCTAAGATACCTTTCCAGAGTTGCTGGGCAAAATCATATATAGGACATTTGATGCTGCTTTTGGAAAGCCTATTAATAAAGACAGGTTGCAGGACATAAGTGACATATGAAGTTCATAAGGGAATATTGTCATATGGGCTTCACCTGACCTGCATAATTACGACGTTGCTGTTGGAGAATTGTATTTATAATATAATTGTCAGATAACATTTGCCAGTGATATTTATGCAAACGATGTTTAATTCTTAAACACCATGTCAGATTTAGCCGATTACTTCTGTACTGAGCCGGAGACAGATTAGTGGTGAATATTCCTGCATCCAACGTTTATATCAGTAACTGCAGTCTAGGCCAATAATTAATAACACGGACAATTTCTAAAGTGCCGTAACGCGACCATGCCGCTACAAGGGCGCTGGTTAAGCGTGTGAGAGAATAGGCCTAACCATTCAAGGCAGAACTTATTTAACGCGCTACTAAATTCTGAATGAAACTTACCATTTTTGCAGACCTGCGTCGGTTGTATCTTTCAGAAACAATGAAAACTCAAATCTGTACGTACCGCAGCCTCGATCTATTTAGCTTAACAACCACATGATGTTGCTATGGTGATTTAACGCACTTGTTTCATGGCGCTTTTTTATGCGATCATCATAGACTATATATAATAGATTGAACACCTAATGACATCATTGTAATAGTAGACGACTCCCAAGTTTTACCTCACTGCAAATTTATGTACACGTGACGCTTATTCAAAGGGGCAGCGGTGGTAAAGGCTCTCACCCGATAAATTCATTGAAAAATTAGCAGGGTCGAGGGCGTACGGTCGCTGTATAAAAACGTGGAATTTACATTTTACGTTACGCATAGAAACTCGTCTAGTGGTGCAATTAAGCAGCCGATCCTTCCCGCTTCTGTGGCACCGTTGCCGATCGACGTAGGCCCTAGGCTATCTCCGCACACACATTTCAGTGGCGCACTACCGCCTGCTCTTCATCTCGAAATAGAGCGATATAATTATAGACCCCTAACGCTTGAAACTGAGAAGGAAGAAGTCGAATACGCACTTGAAGGATTTTAGAAAAAATTATTACCACGTGCTTGCGAAGGCAAATAGGGGTCTAACAGTCGTACAAAACACGAATAAAGTCCTTAATCGAATGCGGAATCGGTAGATCAATGTGCGCAACGATCGACCACTAGGTGGCCTATATGTTCTATACGAGTCGTTCAATGAAGGGCGGTTCCTTTCGTCGGAAGAACGGACAGGCTGCGCGCAGGTGAGAATTGGCGTACAGTGCAGAATCGTCCATCCACGTATTGCGTCCGTGACGTCTGTGGTTCGAGCGATCAGTGAACTGTGACAGACACTTCTTCACAGCATTCGACCAATCAGTATCATCGATCTTCCGCTCCTTCACGCACTGTTCAATCATACAAGTTCATAAGCATACATATTAACGTTACAAGTAGGGTCTATCCAGCCGGCATTTCCATATATGCATTATATAGGTGGGACCCACATATGTTCTATGACCCTCTACATTAATCCCGTACTGGAATGTGGGTCCTGGCCCTCCTGGGTAGGCTCCATGTGGGCGTGTTCAACACCGTATTGGCAGTGATGGGCAATAGTTAACTAAAAAGTTGCTAACTTTTAGTTTAACTAATTTTTTAGTTAAGCATGAAGTTTAACTAAAAATAAATAGTTTAGTTAAAACAATAGTTTAACTAAAAAAAAATTAGGCCTAGTTGCTAACTAAAAAGTTTAACTAAAAAAAATTAGCAATGTGCAACTATTTTCAGCAATGAACATTGAACAACTCAACGCAAAACTTATTGATTAACACTGCATGGTTTTAGCATTAACAGCCTGTGTTTTAAAATTCATACATTACTTACAGTAGGCTACGCCTGTAACTGTATGCTAGAACAGTACACATTGCGTGTTTGAAGGTGAAATTGTCATTGATGCTCTGCTGCTCTGCATTATTACAGTTCACTTAACCTGTGTTAGGCCCTATTGTGAAAATGTTTGTTGGAAAAAGTTGGAAAAAAGTTGGAAAAAGTTTAACTACTTTTTTTAGTTTAGTTAACTAATTTCCAAAATCAGTTGCCAACTTTAGTTAAACTATTTTATTTTAGTTGGAAAATAGTTTTAGTTTAACTAAATAAAAATTGTTTAGTGCCCATCACTGCGTATTGGTAGGGAATGCAGAGTAAAGTAAGGTAAATTTAGTGTAAAATAAAGAATGGCATTATATTCTATGGGCTCTAGAAATCACGAGATTACGATACGAGATTTACGGTATGATTATGAAATATCAAAGTAGTCCCCGGAGTCAGTCGCTAAGGATTTACCGACTGACTTGATGAGTTAGCGACTGACTTAGCGACTCAGTCGACTAAGTCGCATGCCTATCGACTGACTAAGTCGCTTAGACTTATCGACTGACTTAGCGACTTGCTATCGACTTCTCAGGTAATCAGGTATGTCTATTGGACATATCTCATTACCTAACAATATAATGCAATTTACCGCATACTATACATCATTTCCATGGGCATTAGATTGAGCCAATATGGGCCTATACGAGTCATATAAGGGAAAATGGGCTCCGCTCCATGTGGGCATGCTGACAGGGACAGACCGATGACTGTGAAAATTAATGTTAATGTGAATTCGTAAAATGGAGAGCTTGATAAATGGAATGAAGCGAGAAGGATTTATAGCTGTACCCGATCTAACGGCCAACCACTTTAGCCAAAACTGTTGGTGCGTGCCTCTTTCAGGCAGTATAGCAGAGAACGAGAATTATGTACTTCGGCGCTTATTCCCAGTATGGGAATTGTAGAAAACAGACTGTGGATGGGTTAGACTTTAATCCACGTGGAGTTGAATAGGGCCTATATTATTCATATTTTGAAAAATGATGTCAGCGAAATTTGAAAGCAGCAGATTTCAACGCTAGCAGTTTTACAAGACAGACTCGAATCAAAATCAATTCCTTTATTGAAAAATAATAAAAAATTTATGCATGATACACCATGGAAAGTTTTTCTTTTTATCAGACAATCAGGGTCAAATAATGCTAAATCCACTAGCACAACTGATGGAGTTGGAAACGACCACCTGGGGTGTGCAATGAAGACTTAACTGTGGGGGTCCTAAGAAAGGCTATAGGGGTTGAACCCCAACCCCAAACAATTAACAATTCTCACCGTGCTTATTCACCCTCTTCCTAATCATCAACGCCATCTTCGTAATAGAATGCATAAATTCACTTTACCATAAAAGGACAACAACAACTATATCTCCCGTATTCTCTGTAAGGACTCTTACTAACAGAGCAAACTCTCTTATAATGTACTAAGTTAATTGTGGCATGTCAGCTTGTTTTCCTCAACAAACGAATATTGTATTGTGTATTGTATTGTAATTGTTGTTCATGTCCTGCTACTGATGTCCTCGTCAAATCGGAAACCGCGATTAAAACAACAAGAAAATATTATGTCAACGAAGTCGCTAGCAGTCGATAGCTTAGCGACTGGTTTCGACTTGAGGGCTTAACGGCGGCGGCGGCGGCGGATGGCGGCGGCGCCGGGGACTATATCAAAGTAGTAAGTGTTGTTTAGTGTGGCCAGGGGCGTCTACACCATAGAAACCTTGGAGCAAATGCTCCATCCAAGAAATAGGGGGGGAAAGATTTGTCCATGTGTTTGCCACCATTTTAGGGGGGAAGGACCGGGGAGGGGGAAGAAGAGGGGAAAAGGGACGTTGCTCCAATGACTTAGGGGGGATAGACGCCCCTGTGTGGCCTAGGTTTATAGGCCTAACTAACACATCTCGTGTGTCTGTTAGACAGCTTGCATATGGTAGGCCTAGGCCTAATGGTAATTGTAGATTTAAATAGCGATTTATACAGCGCCACTCCAAGAGAGACTCATCAGAGGCGCGCGTATCTGTCGGTAATGCTTCATTCTCCAACGTGGCAACATGTTTGATCAACGACAAATAAAATCTTTCTGAGCCAATGGATCACTATATGAACGCGATGCTTTAATTTGAATGGGACGATTACCTTTGCCGGTGGAATAGGGGTTCTGAAGTGGTCGAGATGGGTGGTAAAATATCGGCCTCTTCCGTGATCAGGTGGATGACTGGGTAGAACGGCAGCGTACCCACGACACGGTCGACCAGTTACCCTATAGTACAACAGCAATCAGAACCAAAAGTGTGAAGCAAATCGTAAATTATTAATCTCCTCTGTGTCATTAAATCGATTTAAGTTGAGGTAGAATATGCATTGAATTGGTGCCACACCATTTAAGGTCCCTGTGTTCGGAACGACGTGATAGTCCGAGCCTCCGAGGTTTAAAAGACTTGAACTTTTGGATAGCACGGTCAGTGAGTGGGTTCCTTAAATGGGGTAGGCCTACTCTTATTAAACGAGCAGCAGTGGCGATGGATCGCACCCGATCATTTCCTTGCGCATGGTCGAGGCTATATGCGATCGCTACAGAAAAACGTACCGGTATACATTTACATTTGTAGGCCTATATAGGCCTATGTAGTCGGCCGCAAAAAAAACCAATACAATATAGCACCGATACAATACAATACAATAATACGATGCCTGTAGCTAGATGAGATGACGCATGTCCTTTGACTCACGAAAAGTGATTGAAAGTTACATCACTTTAAATACTAAATGCAGGGGGTGTACCTTTCTAGAATTGAGCTCTTCCAGGTCTTACTGGTGACGAGAGGCTTCTTGTAGTCCAGTTCTCCGTAGTACTTCTTCTGTTCGAACATTCCCTCCATGAAGTCCTGATAGGTCGTCTTCGGCAAAGACTACAATGCCAGAACATCTATTAACGGGAGACTGCAGCACAGAGGAGGAGGCGGGAACGCAGAGAGAGAGAGAGACAAACATTCAGACAGACAGGTAGGAAGGCACACGTGTATACAGACAGACAGAGAGGCAGACATGTAGACACATGCGAAAACAGGCAGACAGATCTCGATGAAATGCAGGCGGACAGAGAGGCAAGATTACGGAACGTATACTGTACACAGGAAAGCAGACAGACAGACAGGAAGACAGCTGACAGGCAGCAGGCAGACAGACAGAGGGAAAGACACAGAAGAAAAACAGAAAGGTTGACAGACAGGCCTAAAGACCTATGGTTTACAAGTTACTGAAGGCCGATATAGACCTAGGCCTAAGGACGTGTAGGCCCACTCTGGTGGTAAGAAGAGGAACGAACCCCGTCAGTGAGGTTGGCGAGACGGTTGTAGGTCGACAGACTCATATTGCGTCGAGGAACTTTGCTGATATCGTTGTCCTTCGGTTCCGCCTCTCTGGCCTCGTGCCTATAGAAACACAGGCAACAAAGGACCGTTAAAACAGTCACAGGCTTAAACGAATATTCAATCAATCAATCAATCAATCAATCAAACAAACAATCAATCAGTAACCATGAGCTCAGCGCCCGTAGGTGTCCGATGTCTTCCTGACAATGTCTTTCAACTCCATTCTGTCCAGTGCCGATCGAGTGACTCAGTTCCTGGGGACTTGCTCCGCACCATTCTTCAACGGCATCTGTCCATTCCCTATTAGGTTTCCTCTTTTCTTTGTGCCTTCCATTATTCCAAAAATCAAAGTTCTAACTTTTCTGTTCTTCTTCATTCTGCAGATATGTCCGAACGGTCCTAGCTTTCTCTTTAACGTACAGGCAGACTGTAGGTTATATGTAGGCCTACTGTACAGTACATGTATGTGAATGACCTGCCACTTGGAGCCAAAATGGGACTCACATGTCGAGCTCACATGGGTCCCATCTAATGTCCATGGAAATACTGGCAGGGTGGGTGTATGTTGGCCTACGTATATACGTGAATGTGTATGGATAGATGTCTGTAAACATTATGTAGGCCTCTATGCATAAGTTTGTCTGTCTAGAATAATTACCATCCTGTGTTGAGAACGGCTCTTCCATAGTTGCATCGATTCGAGCGAAGGTAGAGAGAGCCTTTCTCTCGCTCGACGTAGGACTTCGGTCCGAAGGTAGGAGGATCAAATACGAAATCCATCGATCGACTGTCCTCTTAGAATCCTCTGCGCCAAATTCCTTCCTCTCCAAAGGCAATAAATTATACGCAGTGATCAGTTTTACAATACAGTTTGGCCTTTTGTTAGCCTTTTCCTCTATCCGTCGCGCTACGTATAGTCACTTTCATACATTACCCGGTACCAGTTATAGGCATACGTAGGCTATCTTTCTTAATATGGTTTGAGAGTTGCCTTGGTAACACATTATCTGCGTCATTAGAAATACGCAGTCTCACGAGTTATATAGGGCCTACATATATATATATGTATACATATATATATATTATATATATATATTATATATATATATATATAATGCTTTGCGAGTTGCCTTGGTAACACATTATCCCATTCGATAGAAATACGCGTTATTATATATATAAACGAACAGAAATGTCAGGGGCAGGCAGGCAGGCAGGCAGGCTGTGTCCACCTTTGCATGTTACGCTAAGTAACGCGCATGCGCACTGTTACTGGATATTCATGAAACCGCTTAATTGTGACGTCGCTTTCAAATAATCAGTGACGTCGATGACCAGTGACGTCGATGTTTAGTTGTTTACAAATGACGACCTAATTAAAAGTTCTAAAACGCCTACATTAGGCTGCGCAAAGCAAGATTGTGATTATTTTAATCGATCGACTTTCTATAGTTTGTTCGTTTCTTCGTAAGTACCGTATATGCAATCCTCATAGACGGAATTTGTTTAATTTTTTTTCGCTTTTTACGATTTTCTCACGAATCGCAACACTTTTGAAAGACATCATGGATTACGATTACGATAATGTTGAAAAGAAATGTCGTCAAGCTAAAGAGCGCATGCGAAGATACAGAGCACGACAGAGTCAAGATTCTAAAAACAGATTTGATCACTCAAAATCTACACCATTTACAACAGCAACCATCCACGAGTGGTCAGACTGCAAGTGCAAGATCTAAGGCCAGAAAGAGAGCACGAGAAACAACACCAGAACGACAAGCGCGACTTGCAGCAAATGCTCAATCTCAGGCGCGTCGAACATCTCAAGAAACGACACTCGAAAGAGAAGCTCGACTTACAGCAAAGGCTCAGTCTCAGGCGCGTCGAAAAGCCCAAGAAACGACACTCGGAAGAGAAGCTCGACTTGCAGCAAAGGCTCAGTCTCAGGCGCGTCGAAAAGCCAAAGAAACGACACTCGGAAGAGAAGCTCGACTTGCAGCAAAGGCTCAGTCTCAGGCGCGTCGAAAAGCCCAAGAAACGACACTCGGAAGAGAAGCTCGACTTGCAGCAAAGGCTCAGTCTCAGGCGCGTCGAAAAGCCCAAGAAACGACACTCGGAAGAGAAGTTCGACTTGCAGCAAAGGCTCAATCAAAGGCGCGTCGAAAAGCCCAAGAAACGACACTCGGAAGAGAAGCTCGACTTGCAGCAAATGCTCAATCTCAGCGTCAGCGACGCAGTTTCTTCACGCAAGAACAAAAGCAGCATCAATATAGGCCTACTTTGAATAACGAACGCGCTTTAGAACTTCAGTCACAAAACCATGCAATTCAACATGAAGCCATCTCTTTCAAAGACAGCACAATAAAACATTATTGTGGACTGATGAATGTAATTTGTTGTTTCTGTAATTAGAAGAATTTTCTTGATGAGCGTCCATCAGATGGAAAATTTGCACGCTGCTGTAGAAAAGGCAAGGATAAACTAGAAATTCCAACAGATGAAGCTGGAAATGTTCTTGAATATCCAGATTTTCTTACACAATTACTATCAAATCCAGATCATCCCAATTATAGCCACTTTCGAGAAAATATTCGATCTTATAACAGTGCATTGTCTTTCGCTTCGATGGGCGCAAAAGTCGTCGATTTCAATGGAAGTGGTCCTTATGTTTTCAAAGTGCACGGTCAAATTTATCATCGCACAAGTCACTTTCGGCCCGCAAGTAACACAACTCCACAATTTGCACAACTTTATGTAATTAATTGACAGTACACAAGCAACAGAGTTTCGTATGGCTCATCCTGCAAATGCAAATTGCATTCCCCTTATTATGAATGAAATTGATCAATTTTTTAGAATTCACAATAGACTTTGCAAAACTTATGAAATGCTCAAGGAAATTGAACATTCTGCAATGCAAAATGCTTTCAGTTTAGGTGTATCACAGCCCATATATGGTTTATCGGCGTGATCGACATTCTGATAAGAGACGCTACAACACACCAAACACGAACGAAATTGCAATGGTTTTTGTTAATACCGATGGAGAGCCACCATTTGAACGTGACATTCGTGTTTATCCAAAAAATTCAGCAAATTCTCAACAGCAATTCATAAACATCAATATTTTAAGTCCAAATTTAGAACCCATGGCTTATCCATTGTTTTGCCCTTATGGAGAACCAGGATGGCAGACTAAGTGGCATTGCGAATCACACAATGGAGCACAGACAAACCAGACTCAGACAACAGTCACTAAATTGCAATATGCAGCGGCACAAACGGCCATTCGCGATTTTTTTAATCCACGAATTAATTCAGGAAAACTTTCTCAACAATGGATTGTTGATATATGTATCTTCAGGTTGAAGCAAATAATTTAAACTTCATTCGTCACAACCAAAGTCAGCTGCGAACTGAGCTTTATCAAGGTCTTGCTGATCACATCGAAAATGACGCTCATAATGCTGGGATACAAGCCGGAGTTCCATTGATTCTTCCATCAAGTTTTCAAGGATCACCACGCAACATGAAAGAAAGATGTGCTGATGCAATGTCGATCTTTGGAAAACTTGGAGCCCCAGATTTGTTTATAACATTTACGGCTAATCATAAATGGACAGAAATTAGAGAAAATATACTAAGAGGCGAAAGTCCCACGGATAGACCAGATTTAGTCGCAAGAGTTTTCAAAATTAAACTTAAGTCTTTGCTGCACGATATCACAGTACTTGGCGTATTAGGAAAAGCAGTAGCTCATGTTTACACAATCGAGTTTCAAAAGCGATCGGATTGCCGCATGCACATATCTTGGTTACCTTAGGAGTGGAAGATAAATTTACAAGTGCAGATCGAATTGATGAAGTTGTTTGTGCAGAAATTCCCGATGCAGCTGTACATCCTCGCCTTAATGAAATTGTAACAAGGTGCATGATGCATGGGCCATGTGGCATTGCGTTTAGGCGTGCACCATGCATGGAGGACGGACAGTGTAAAAAGTTGTTTCCAAAACAATTCTGTGAGACAACAGCTCATAATTTAACGCACATTGCAAAACACTTTTTCAAATGGTTTTTAAACCGTCTTAGGACGGGTAAACATCTAGTATATATATATATATATATTATAAGCTTTTCGAGTTGCCTTGGCAACTCATTATATATATATATATATATATATATATATATATATATATATATAATGCTTTGCGAGTTGCCTTGGTAACACATTATCCCATTCCAAATACACACCTACATATGGGATAATGTGTTACCAAGGCAACTCGCAAAGCATTTTATATATATATATATATATATATATATATATATATATATAATGCTTTGCGAGTTGCCTTGGTAACACATTATCCCATTCGATAGAAATATATATATATATATATATATGTATAATGCTTTGCGAGTTGCCTTGGTAACACATTATCCCATTCGATAGAAATACGCGTTATATATATATATATATAAATATATAAATATATATATATATATATGTATATATTTTATTACCATAGAAATAGATCGATAGAAATACGATCGATAGTTTTCGAGTTGCCTTGGCAACTCATTATCTGGGCCAATAGATAGGCCTATACACAGCCTCACGTGTTTTTTAAACGGCCGATTTATTTGTAGGCCTTTATTCATACGTAACGGTAACCTTCAATTGTTCTAATTATAGAACAATTGAAGGTTACGTAGCCTATATATGAATAATAATTATAAAACTATAACCATTAGCGTATACTCACCTCCAATTTATTATTCATACGTAACCTTCAATTGTTCTAATTATAGAACAATTGAAGGTTACATATGAATAATAATTATAGAACAATTGAAAGTTACCTATGAATAATAATTATAGAACAATTGAAGGTTACATATGAAAAAAAGGCCTACAAACAAAACGGTGACGTCACTCTGTTACATCAATAAACAGACGTCACTGTTTTGTTTGCCTTTCGTTTACCTTCTCCCATAGGTGTCGCCATAAAGGACACGAAAAAAAATTACCTATTTTGGACACCCTGCCTCTTCGTCCGCAAAAGCGTTTCCTTTGCGGACAGCAGAGTAGGAAGGCCTAGATTTGGCTTATTTGATGGTCATGAGTGGTTAACTGTGTTCATGGGCGGCGATCCCGGGGGCAGGGGCGTCTATCCCCCCCCCCTAAGTTTTTGGAGCAACGTCCCCTTTCCCCTCTTCTTCCCCCTTCCTGTTCCTTCCCCCCCCCCCTAAAATGGTGGCACACACACTATCAGATCTTCCCCCCTTATTTCTTGGATGGAGCATTTGCTCCAAGGTTTCTATGGTGTAGACGCCCCTGCCGGGGGGGTCGAGGGGGACAAGACCCCCCACCCTTAACAGTGGGGGGACACGCCATACATCGGACCCCAAATTTTGAAGAAACACCAAAAAAAGGTCATAACATTTTTTCGTACTGAGGTTATAAAATTTTTCGCGCACTTTTTCGGCCTCTTTTTTGACCAGATCAGTTCGAAACTCTTTTTTGACCAGATCAGTTCCAAAATGTCCCCCCCCACCTCTCAAACAAGATCGCCGCCACTAACTGTGCTATAGGCAGAGCTGTAGTCGAGGGTATACGCGGGTATACAGCGTGTACTCACCTCTAGAGACCGTATGCTCACCTCACAAAGTATTTGTACTCGCCTCTATTATATTTCGAAAAACTATAACCATTAGCGTGTGGCGTTCTGCGCCCGTCCGGACGCCTGCACTCTCGTTGCGCCGGACGGGTTTCCTGGTGGTGGTGATTCCAGCCCACTACCCGTCTGGAGCCCCACCCGAGTCACTGCCTTGTCTACTTTCACCGTAAAATGGCTGTTCACTATCTCTGCTCATAGTGAACGTTCCTATCAGAGGAGATTCGGGATTGACCGCTTAAGAAACGCAACACTATACAGTTCTGTCTCTGGGTCTGACTCTGCTTCTTCCGCGGTCGCCGGATGGGCAACGTCCTGCAGGATGGCCGTCCTTCAGAACAGGGTTCGTTCTCTTATCCGCAGCAGTCTTCCCTCTTCGTGTGCCTTCTTAGCTACGGGCTTCCCTTTACTCTCCGCCTGATCTAAACCTTGACGTACCATTATACATCTCCGTCATCTCGTGACTCTTGAACTATCGCCATTTATAAGGGACACCAAACGTTTTCTAAGTATCGGAAACAAGGAATACATGCGACAAGCCTCTGCATCACATCGTCCTAGACACCGGTCTATTGGGCAACTGTCAAAGGTAACTCTCTACGTCATGTCGTCTAGGCACCTGTCCATACGTCTTCCCACCGTACGTATCTCTCGCTCCATTTCCGTGCGTGGCATACCGGCCTCACACGTATAGGGGAGATCGGGGTTGGTTGCAACAGGGGATGGTTGCAACACCCTCGCTAGCTAAGCGCTATATAATAGCAGCGTGAAATTAACTCGCCTCACATGTACAGAATAGCTTTTAGGTCAACATGACCTAATGTGCTTGTAGGTAATTGATAATGGATACATAATATAATTAAAAGTTTTTTTTCGGCAATCAAAGTAAGTTTTCCGGCGTTGGTTTCTTTCGTAATGTAGCTGAATGTTGTGGATCAATTCAAAGTGGTTTGGTGTCATAATTTGGGCAAGGAATTGGGCTTCAAAATGGATCTAGCCATTTTATTTAAAAACCACGCTGTCGATAGAATTTTTCATAGCAATGTCTATTCATTGCTTCGGGGTTGGTTGCAACATTTTCAATGGGGTTGGTTGCAACATGTTGAAACCAACCCCATGCATTTGTTTCAATAAACCGTGTTTATATGCTCGTCGCAATTAGGGCACATTATATTCAAATATTATATGTATTGTACTAATTGGTACTAATTGAATTATTTTAATCCTGGACGTGCTCTAATCACTTAATCTTTGTATTTTGTTAACCTAAATACTACATGTGACTATGAGAAATCAGGAACGAAAAACTGATCGCGGTTCTCCTAGTAAAGAAACAATTATGGATGTAGCGACAGAAGTTATTGAGAATGGAGCTTGTCTTAGACAGACTGCAAAAAGTCAAAACGTTCATTATTCAACATTAAGTTAAATATGCTCGTTTGGCCAATGTGGCAATGCCGAATCCAGGATATAAACCAAGCAGAAAAATATTTTCAGACCAACAGGAACAATTAATTGCAAACTATTTGGTGATGGTTGGTGACATGCTTTAGTGCCTTAGGAAGCACGTGAACTTGCTTGCTAACGTGCTACTAAATTCAATGTGAACTTCCACCTCAGTGGTCTGCTCAGTCTGCTGCTGGTGAAGATTGGCTTTCGGAATTTATTCCACGAAATCAAGGTTTATCAGTATGGACACCAGAAGCCACGAGTCTGGCAAGAGCTACTAGTTTCAACGTAACCACCGTGAAATCATTCTTTGATAAACTTTCTGCAGTTATTGATCGTCATAGTTTCCAAGCAAGTGATATTTACAATCTCGATGAAACCAGATGAACCAATTTTTACAACGCCTTCATAAGTTATTGCTAACAGGAGCCTAAAAGCAGACTGATGCGTTGACATCCTCTGAAAGAGGGTAGTTGGTGACTTTTGAGTTAGCAGTGAATGCATGCTGGAATTTTGTGCCTCCAATGTTTGTTTTTCCGCGACTTAACTTCAGAGAACATTTTATAAGAGATGGTCCAACCGGCTGTATCGGAGTCGCACATCCCTCAGGATGGATGACCGACACGAACTTCATCATCTTTATGAGACATTTTATCAGACATGCTAAACCAAGTTTAGATCATCCAGTTCTTTTGCTGATGGACAACCATAACTCTCACGTTAGCATCAATGATAATAGATCTCTGCAAACAGAACGATGTGGTGGTACTGACGTTTCCTCCACACTGCTCTCACAAATTTCAGCCCCTGCTTGATCGCAGTGTCTAAGGGCTCTCCAAGAAACATTTCGATATTTCTGGAGTAACTTGGATGAAAAATCATCCTGGGATTAACATGACAATTTATGATTTACCATGAATTGTATCTCAAGCCATCTCAAACGCCACAACGCCGTCAAATATACAAGCAGGGTTTCGGGTATCTGGAGTGAGGCCATAAAATTTACAGTTTAATATTTTGATTGATGACTTTGATTACTTAGAATTTTGAATTTGTTAAGTTTATTACATTCTTTCATGTAGGCAGGCCTCAGTGTACATGTCCTTAGTTTAATAATTAGACTACTTTCAATACTGTTGCAACCTTCCCCAGGGCTGTTGCAACCAACCCCGGTCTGGGGTTGGTTGCAACACTTTGAAGCCCTATGTTCAATTAGCGATTGTGGGCACATGTTTTGTCACAGAGACTGTCACCATAGCTTATTTTGGTGCCGAGATGTAAAGGATATATGAGGGCTAAACTGGTTTTAGGTTGCTCGAAGAATAAAAAAACTGTAACAACAAATATGAAATTTGTTGCAACCAACCCCGGTCTCCCCTATTATCATGCACCACATTTACGGAGTAAGTTTCCTTATCCGGCTTCTGTGTTGGCAATTATCGACCAACACAGAGATAAATTCTGCTTCGACAGATAACGGTAAAGGTATGGGACTCTCCCTCTATGACCTTCCTATCTACACACAGAACTTCGTTCCGACCTACGCACGAGGGGGCCCATCCTCGCACTTCAGTCAGTCCTCAGAGCTGTGTGTTACGACAAGCAAATATGTTTCTACATGGGTATCCGACTACCCGAACTTTCACGTATCGCTCTCTTGGTCTGCGTTAATGTCCCTTTTACCTGGGACTCTCGTACACTTCACCTTGGGACTAACTGAACTTCGGCTATGAAACCGCGGATGTGTCTCTGCCGGACCTGGGTACCCGAATACCCGACCGAGCTTTCGACGTTAATCTCTTTGTCTGATTCATTCAACCCTTCGTACCTGGGACTATCGTACGATTACCCGGTTTACCTAGGGATCTGGCCCGCTGTATCTTCTCGTTGCGGCGTATCCTTACCCGGTTTACACAACCTTTTATCTTCCCACTATTCAGAATTAGTCTGTCTCGAGACCTGAGCAGCAGAGTGGGCCCTTACTCCACAAGCCGTATCTCTTGAACCTGACTCTCTGAATCCAAAAGAGAACGTAACAGTTGTGTATTTTTCCTGGAGCTCACAGACTCGTAATCTTCGTTTCTCGGTACTCACACTCGATTCTGCTAATGGTATCTGTGGGTAAATATCAGTAACTTTACCCCGCTATTGCACACAGACCTGTGTATCTTTCCCCCGTGGGAACTGTCCCGAACACCGTAACACCCAGCGGTCGAATCGTGCGGTTGGTCTCCCGGACGGATATTTGCCGGTAAACCGCGGGAGTAACTATGACTGCAAGGGAACCAAACGCGGGGACCGCGAATGGAAAATTTACCGGTAGTTCCCCGATGTTATCGAACGGTACCAACGGGGTCACCCTCCCCGTACAAATCGAACTGTCACCACCGGGGTCTTTGCTTCCCCGTTTTTATACAGACCTGTGTTTTCTCTAACTCTCACGATCGGTCTCTCCCCGAGGTTTACTCAGCCTGTTAAACTTCCACAATCGGGATTCAGACCGGCTCGCGATCTAACGGCAGGGTGGGCCCCAAACCTGTCGAATCGGCGGTCAATCCAACACCCAAGAGTGATTAGTTTTGCTCTACTCGGGATCGCACTGGTTAGCCAATATTTGACGATACTTGAACTGAGTTATCACTAATCGGGTCTTTGCCCGCGTATCTCTCTGACTGCTACCACCGGGCTTTGCCCGTATATCTCCGACGGTCAACACCGGGTCTTTGCCCGCGTATTTCTAACGGTCAACAGCGGGGCCTTTCCGCGTGTATCTCTGACGGCTACCACCGGGTCTTTGCCCGTTTATATCTGACGGTCAACACCGGGTCTTTGCCCGCGTATCTCCGGCCGTGTATTTCTAACGGTCAACAGCGGGGCCTTTCCGCGTGTATCTCTGACGGTCAACTGCGGGGGCCTTTCCGCGTGTCTATCAGACGGTCACCAGCGCGGTCTTTCCGCGTATATATCCAACGGTCAACAACGGGGCCTTTCCCCGGACTCTACCGATACAGACCTGTGAGCCTTTATCTCTCACGATCGGTCTTTCCCTGTAACGCGAACCAGATACCAACGGGATCTTTCCCGTCTTTCTATCGTACAGTCACCGGCGGGCTCGCCTTTCCCGTCTTTACCGAACGGCCACCGACTGGGGCTGCTTCCCAGTCTTTATCGAACGGAGCCGCCGGGGCCTTCCCCGGACTATCGAACGGTTTACCAGCGGGGTCACCTTCCCCGAACTTTACCGACACAGACCTGTGAGCCTTTATTCCTCACGATCGGTCTTTCCCCGATTCAGCCTTCCACGATCAGACTCGGTACCTTTCGCGATCTACAACAGGGTGGGCCCAACCCCGCTGAATCGGCGTTTACCAGCACCGGTCAGACCGCCTTTGGAGCGGCTGTCACTCGGGAGCGCACTGATTAGCCTTGTACCGAACCGGTAACCAACGACACTAAAGCACCGTGTCGCTGTACATGTAAAGCGCAGTAACGCCGCTCTACAATATAGGCAAAACACCGTGAGGCAGCCTATACTTATCCCTCGCCACACTATACCGTGGCTTGTTCCTTATATACTAGCCTACGCACACCTTCTCAAATACAGGTGTCTAAGGTATCGAAATCAACCTATGATAATAAGCGCCGCCCTAGCTTTAGGCCTTATTTATTGGACCGAAAAGTGTGTAAAATTATTCTAATTAATAATTTAAATCGCTTGAATGGCAAAAACAAGCTCAAACTTAATTATTGGCTATTTTAATATCGCGTTAGTGCTACCATTTACGCATCGGCCGCTGACGCCCTGCGATGCATTATATCACCGGATAACGCGTCAATAAGACAGATATTATTAAAACAACATACATTCGAGCCCAGTGGCCAGTCCGCCACACTCTCCCCACCTTACTTAGATGCGGAGCATCTCTGACAAAATCGGGGATCTTAATCACTCGTGACACAGAAACATCTCCAACCCAGATCCACTTAGAAAGCAAGAAACCATTGTACCACTGGTTATAGGGCGGAATACCTCGGTCATCTGGACGACTTACTCGGTCAAGTACTCAATCCAGACCCATCCATCTCCGCACCCCGCACGAACGCCAAGTAACGATGATAGCCTGAGCATCTAAGAGAAGCCCATCTCCTGCGAACCGTACTGACGACAGCCTGTTTAATGGTGCTAGAGATCCAAACCACCACCCTACTGGCAACTTGTCTAATCCACCAAGTCGCCAACCTTAGCCGGCCCTCTGTCATGAACCTGAGCTCTACCTAACCCATATGGCCAGGAGACCTAGGAGAGAAAAGTCACCAACTATCTCCCGATCTTGCATATAAACGATAACTCCTTCACGTCACGCACACCTCCAAAATAAAACAACGGAACACAAATAATCGAACATGGGAAGTGACAGCCGCTTGTGAAAACATTTTTTTTGTCTTTTTTTGTATTTTTTTTATTGATTTCCATTTAAAACAAATTATCGTATTTACACAATTGTCATCTCTACCCATCATCGTACAACAAGAAACGAAACTCTACAACACACTGTTTTCGCTAAGCTTCGAAACATTAATACCGCAGTATCAGCGCATATACATACGATATCACCCAATAACGTCTTTAACCAAGGACACTCAACAATCTCCACTGGAAACTGTCAGCAAAACTCCTGCAATCAACGGCACCACAAGGATCACCGACTACCTTGTAACTCATGCGGTATCAAACAGACGCATCACCCAAACATTGTCAACCTGGAAGTGCCCTACACAAAAGCATCGTCGAAAGAACGTTTCCAAAGATCGCACTTCAAGAACACTGCAATATCAAACCGGATACCAACACTCAAAAGAAAAGGATTCTCATCAAAAGATACTCGTCGTCCTTCCCAACAGTCTACGAAGAACCGCAAATAAAACGTAACCAGTACTAGGAAAACAGTCCAAAAGAAACTCATCATCAAAATGGAAACTCAAAAAGAGTCATTCGACATAGTCCAAAAACCACCGCAATCAAGCGGTAACTGGTACCGCTACTGTTATTCATTCCAACAGTATGAAAAACAATCCAAACGAAACATTTCATCAGAAGGGAACTCAAAATAATGTCTTACGACAAAAGTTCATAAAACCACCGCAATTAAGCGGTAACTAGTACCGCTAAGTCACTATACTGTATTCTACGAGACACAGTCCAAAAGAAACGCTCTCATCAAAATGTAAACTCAAAAGTGTCATTTCAGAAAACCACCGCAATTAAGCGGACACTACATCATACTGCTGATGCAACTCTGTTTCTCTTCGTTTTGTAAGCGGACAGTGCTGCTTGCAAAGTCCTATCAGGCTGTACTCCCTCCCAGCCTCGCAAGACCCAAAAGAACTTTGGTAACTTAACTCGTAACTATACTCGGTAGCGGATACGAGCGAATTCTCAGAGTGGTTACCCGCCGACTGCACTCTTATTAGTGTCGGCAACGAACAACCGACACTCTGTGGGTTCCAATTCTAACCCCAAAGAAACAACATGGGACCACCGACCTTTCCTTTCCGGAAACCAAGAGACAACGCTGTGGCTCGCGTTCCACAATGACCGCGACATAAGCCACACTGCTACACCTCAACGCTCGGAACTACCTGGACGACAACACTTGCCTCAACTGATTCAACGTCCTACCTAAGATCCGCACCTTCACCTCCACCGGCAGCTCTCTGTGCACGCCACCGTCTCATTTGCCCTTTTGTCCACACTGACACACGACGTAATCAGTGTTTCTCCAAATTACCCGGGCTCCTACGGTTCCTATGCACTTCCAGGGGTCTCTTTCCCCCATTACCCACTGCCTCCAACCTGGTGAACTCTACTGCGAACTTCTTAATCTCTGCAACCCCGCACGAACGCCAAGCAACGATGATAGCCTGAGCAATAATCCTTGGTGCGAGCAAACACTCTGCGACCGTAGAGAAGCCCATCTCCTGCGAACCGTGCTGACGACAGCCTTTTTAATGGTGCAAGAGATCAATAACGTGAATCGTGCTTCGACGCCAGTCGTCCTTCATCAACTTCTCGTCCTTTATCGCATTCTCGAATTCGACCTCAAGAAATGCCAAGCGACGATCTCGTTCTCGGTCCCCAACGTTGGTTTTCCGGTTGTCTCTTGTAACTGTTCCTCGGCCATACTTGGTCTGTTTCGCATGCTTATTTACTCTTATAAGCTGCCTCAAGGTTACCCGGTTCTCTTCCTAGCACCTTCTATGCTAAGACTAGGTTGGCCAGCGCACCAATAAATGCATCGCTTGCAACTGTTTCGAAAATATCACTCGTCCTGAATGCACCAGAGCCATCAGCCTCCTTATCTCTTGCACTACATTGCTCAGACTTTCTCCATGAGCTTGCCCCTTAGTGCAAAGTTTCATTCGAACTAGGCTTCTCTGGTATTCGGACCCGCAAATAGCGTTAATCTCTTCATTTGCCAAGTTACATTTCTCAATAAACCATATCTCACAACAATTGAGATGGACCCTTAAAACGTATCATAATGGACCTGTCTATTGGTCACTTCTCGAATTCTGTCGAGATCAACTTTGAACTTCGTCAACAGTCAAAACACGGCAACTACCGTCCTTTAATCGTTTATCTCAGGATTAACCAGTATTTCACGATCGGTCAAATTACCACCTCGTTCAGAACTATCTGTCAACGTAGGCTTCTTAACTACTTCCGCTTCATTGTACATACGGAAATGTTCCCATCGGCTGTCAACGGCACCTGCCGCCGCCGCCCCGATGAAACGATTATAGTCTGTCAAGACAGTCTTCGGCCGAGTCACTGTTCACTGTCGGTCAACTGCCTTAACTTCACACCCTACCACCGATGGTGAAGTTTGGCTTCTTATACGTTCCCGTTTTCCTGTCTCTGTTTCTCTATCTCTTTCGTAACTTTTAGTCTCACCGGGTTTCACAGCGTAATCAACCTCTGTCGCTATCACGGTCTACGCCTCGTATTTGTATTTGGGTACCATAGCCACTAAAATCGGACATACTTCATCCACTCGCAGATTACCTGACACCAATACTCGCTTTCTGCGTAAAATTGTCTCCATATAATGAACTCGGTTCTCGGACTTCGAAAACACAAAAAAACCGTTCAGAAAGCATCTAAGGAGCAGAAACCATGTAATCAAGAACCAGCGAAGAAAATGATCTGGATCGCTCATCACCGACAAACCGTCTCGAAAGCACAAGAAACTACGTAGACACACAAATGACCTACTCTTCTCAAAAGACCGGACGGAAGGGGAGAAGAAACAACACGCAAACGCGAGGAAAGTGACAACACTCAGAGAAACGATCGGAAATTAACCAGGAAAACAACGAATGAAACCTGGGAACCAATTGTCAAAGCAACTCTCACGTGAACTGGGTACTCAACCTCGGAAAGATCCGAAAACACAAGAAACCGCACAGAACACCAGCTTCCGGAATCACTCGAAAACCTCAGAGACGAAAACGGCAGACGGCAGCGCAAACTACCGAAACATCAACCAACAGAAACGCAGAAACAGAAAGAGGAGAAAAACAAACTCTACCGAATACTCCAACGACTCCAGTTTCCACACGATTTCGGAAACTCTGTTACCGCTATTATAACTTCTCCATACACCCTCGGTACACGATACGCCACACCCAAACGTATAATTTATACCGTATTTAAACTAAGTACTTTAACCAGCTCAAGGGATCCTCGTATGCCTTCTACCGCTTTCCAATGTATAAGTCGCGGTACTCTAACGTCACAAAAAGTCTTCATTAAACAAGCTCTGTATCCTTAACTGTTCGCTGCCAGAACTATGATTTCATAATTTGTATCTTTCTGGACAAACACATCAATAGTACTTGTAAAGAATTTTAACCACTACTCAACACCAGTGAGAAAACGATCCTCTTACATGACCACTCTGGGCCCAGCTTCCGTTTCAATTCTGTTAACTGCACCAAGTGCAACAGATTCATAAGACAACTCCCACTCATTCTGCCGTGTCTTTCAAAAAAAAGTAGGTAACATCAACCGACTCGTCAACTCTATCTTCTAGAATTTCCTTCGATCTACAGTAAGAAAACGCTGGTACCCCACTTCTGGTACCAGTTGTGGCGTTCTGCGCCCGTCCGGACGCCTGCACTCTCGTTGCGCCGGACGGGTTTCCTGGTGGTGGTGACTCCAGCCCACTACCCGTCTGGAGCCCCACCCGAGTCACTGCCTTGTCTACTTTCACCGTAAAATGGCTGTTCACTATCTCTGCTCATAGTGAACGTTCCTATCAGAGGAGATTCGGGATTGACCGCTTAAGAAACGCAACACTATACAGTTCTGTCTCTGGGTCTGACTCTGCTTCTTCCGCGGTCGCCGGATGGGCAACGTCCTGCAGGATGGCCGTCCTTCAGAACAGGGTTCGTTCTCTTATCCGCAGCAGTCTTCCCTCTTCGTGTGCCTTCTTAGCTACGGGCTTCCCTTTACTCTCCGCCTGATCTAAACCTTGACGTACCATTATACATCTCGTGACTCTTGAACTATCGCCATTTATAAGGGACACCAAACGTTTTCTAAGTATCGGAAACAAGGAATACATGCGACAAGCCTCTGCATCACATCGTCCTAGACACCGGTCTATTGGGCAACTGTCAAAGGTAACTCTCTACGTCATGTCGTCTAGGCACCTGTCCATACGTCTTCCCACCGTACGTATCTCTCGCTCCATTTCCGTGCGTGGCATACCGGCCTCACACGTATATTATCATGCACCACATTTACGGAGTAAGTTTCCTTATCCGGCTTCTGTGTTGGCAATTATCGACCAACACAGTGATAAATTCTGCTTCGACAGATAACGGTAAAGGTATGGGACTCTGATAGTGAAGGTTCTCCCTCTATGACCTTCCTATCTACACACAGAACTTCGTTCCGACCTACGCACGAGGGGGCCCATCCTCGCACTTCAGTCAGTCCTCAGAGCTGTGTGTTACGACAAGCAAATATGTTTCTACATGGGTATCCGACTACCCGAACTTTCACGTATCGCTCTCTTGGTCTGCGTTAATGTCCCTTTTACCTGGGACTCTCGTACACTTCACCTTGGGACTAACTGAACTTCGGCTATGAAACCGCGGATGTGTCTCTGCCGGACCTGGGTACCCGAATACCCGACCGAGCTTTCGACGTTAATCTCTTTGTCTGATTCATTCAACCCTTCGTACCTGGGACTATCGTACGATTACCCGGTTTACCTAGGGATCTGGCCCGCTGTATCTTCTCGTTGCGGCGTATCCTTACCCGGTTTACACAACCTTTTATCTTCCCACTATTCAGAATTAGTCTGTCTCGAGACCTGAGCAGCAGAGTGGGCCCTTACTCCACAAGCCGTATCTCTTGAACCTGACTCTCTGAATCCAAAAGAGAACGTAACAGTTGTGTATTTTTCCTGGAGCTCACAGACTCGTAATCTTCGTTTCTCGGTACTCACACTCGATTCTGCTAATGGTATCTGTGGGTAAATATCAGTAACTTTACCCCGCTATTGCACACAGACCTGTGTATCTTTCCCCCGTGGGAACTGTCCCGAACACCGTAACACCCAGCGGTCGAATCGTGCGGTTGGTCTCCCGGACGGATATTTGCCGGTAAACCGCGGGAGTAACTATGACTGCAAGGGAACCAAACGCGGGGACCGCGAATGGAAAATTTACCGGTAGTTCCCCGATGTTATCGAACGGTACCAACGGGGTCACCCTCCCCGTACAAATCGAACTGTCACCACCGGGGTCTTTGCTTCCCCGTTTTTATACAGACCTGTGTTTTCTCTAACTCTCACGATCGGTCTCTCCCCGAGGTTTACTCAGCCTGTTAAACTTCCACAATCGGGATTCAGACCGGCTCGCGATCTAACGGCAGGGTGGGCCCCAAACCTGTCGAATCGGCGGTCAATCCAACACCCAAGAGTGATTAGTTTTGCTCTACTCGGGATCGCACTGGTTAGCCAATATTTGACGATACTTGAACTGAGTTATCACTAATCGGGTCTTTGCCCGCGTATCTCTCTGACTGCTACCACCGGGCTTTGCCCGTATATCTCCGACGGTCAACACCGGGTCTTTGCCCGCGTATTTCTAACGGTCAACAGCGGGGCCTTTCCGCGTGTATCTCTGACGGCTACCACCGGGTCTTTGCCCGTTTATATCTGACGGTCAACACCGGGTCTTTGCCCGCGTATCTCCGGCCGTGTATTTCTAACGGTCAACAGCGGGGCCTTTCCGCGTGTATCTCTGACGGTCAACTGCGGGGGCCTTTCCGCGTGTCTATCAGACGGTCACCAGCGCGGTCTTTCCGCGTATATATCCAACGGTCAACAACGGGGCCTTTCCCCGGACTCTACCGATACAGACCTGTGAGCCTTTATCTCTCACGATCGGTCTTTCCCTGTAACGCGAACCAGATACCAACGGGATCTTTCCCGTCTTTCTATCGTACAGTCACCGGCGGGCTCGCCTTTCCCGTCTTTACCGAACGGCCACCGACTGGGGCTGCTTCCCAGTCTTTATCGAACGGAGCCGCCGGGGCCTTCCCCGGACTATCGAACGGTTTACCAGCGGGGTCACCTTCCCCGAACTTTACCGACACAGACCTGTGAGCCTTTATTCCTCACGATCGGTCTTTCCCCGATTCAGCCTTCCACGATCAGACTCGGTACCTTTCGCGATCTACAACAGGGTGGGCCCAACCCCGCTGAATCGGCGTTTACCAGCACCGGTCAGACCGCCTTTGGAGCGGCTGTCACTCGGGAGCGCACTGATTAGCCTTGTACCGAACCGGTAACCAACGACACTAAAGCACCGTGTCGCTGTACATGTAAAGCGCAGTAACGCCGCTCTACAATATAGGCAAAACACCGTGAGGCAGCCTATACTTATCCCTCGCCACACTATACCGTGGCTTGTTCCTTATATACTAGCCTACGCACACCTTCTCAAATACAGGTGTCTAAGGTATCGAAATCAACCTATGATAATAAGCGCCGCCCTAGCTTTAGGCCTTATTTATTGGACCGAAAAGTGTGTAAAATTATTCTAATTAATAATTTAAATCGCTTGAATGGCAAAAACAAGCTCAAACTTAATTATTGGCTATTTTAATATCGCGTTAGTGCTACCATTTACGCATCGGCCGCTGACGCCCTGCGATGCATTATATCACCGGATAACGCGTCAATAAGACAGATATTATTAAAACAACATACATTCGAGCCCAGTGGCCAGTCCGCCACAAGCGTATACTCACCTCCAACTTATTTCGGAAAACTAACCGGTAGCGTGTGGCCGTGTACTCGCCTCTAATTTTACCACTACAGCCCTGGCTATAAGGTGGGATAATCTATTACTGCCTGTCCAAAACATAGACTATTACATCCAAGGCTGTCAACTGCTCGTTTTACTGAAGTTGTCAGACTGCACTGAAAAAACTGTATACACAAGTTAGATGCGGATGTCCACGTTGGGCACAACCCCTTTACTCTTGTCAACATACTCTCTCCTTATAGAAGTATTAATTTGTTCTTCTCAGTCACTTACATCATTATTTCATACTCGAATTAAGACTTATCTCTCAAATTGCTTATCCAACATAGGCTGCCTATAATAAGCCAGTTCACCATTATCAATGCGCATGCGCAGCCATTTTGCTTTCACTTCCGGCCGTTCACACACAAACTGAAGCATGCCGTTGCCGATATTGCTATGATCTGTTTGACAGAGATATTAAAAAATATTTGACTGATTAGCCGTTCATATATATATAACAATAAAATGCGCTTGTGTGCGATTGTTAATTGCGGGTTCTAAGCACAGTTTAAAGTCCAGAATAAAAAAATTAAAGTCCAATTGCAAAACTATCCAGACCACGTGACCTTTATTTGCAAGCAGCCACATGGTCTGACTATAAACACCATAACACCCTCAAGCATAGGCGTAATTTGTGGGGGGTACGAGGGGTACCCGTACCCCCCACTTTTTGGACTGGGGGTACTGTACCCCCGACTTTTTAAACAATGCCAATCAATATTTTATTATTGTGCCTTCTCAGAGAACGCAGTCACCACCAAAAGTATGAAAATACTTAGATACACAGGTAAACCGAGAGCCAAAATTAATGTGAATACTGGCAGGGAATGGGCACCATGCGAAAAGCTAAAGTGGAGAAGAAATTGGTACCCCCCACTTTTTAGACCAAAGTATTGGTACCCCCCACTGTTTAGACTAAAGTTACGCCCCTGCCCTCAAGTATCTAGTTTCCATCTAAGAATAGGTATAGGGGGTGGTTTCCATTGCTCCAAATGGTCATATCTCATTTTGTAACCTCTCTCTTTTATATATTTCTTTAAATCCTCCACCTTCCATCGATTTAAGTCATTCAACCATTGATATGTATAAATAGTACTGGATTGATAAAGCTTCAGTCATTGGCCTATGCCCGACGGCGAATCAGTCGTGGCTTCGTGGACTTCCGGTCAGGGATTATGACTTATTAATATAAAAGACTGAAAAGTCCTTATGTGACTGGTTATGGCGTCCATGGAGCATAACGCCTCTAGCGACAAAAATGTATAACGTCGTGTTATGGCGTTTATGGAGCGTGGTGCCCCTAGCGGCAAAGGCGTATAAGGTTATGTTTACACAACAAATGCATTTGGGTTTCTATCAACGAATAATTATTTTTAAAGCAATAAACAATTGCATGTGCAGAGCAAAACATCATGTTTAACATGCACTGAATTGTGCATTGCCGCGTATATAACCATTTTGTAATTAATGTTAAAGCTAAGTTTGTAGAACTTTTGTGTTGCGGAAAACAATATTTGATTTTTTCAAATATTAGTATCTTCTTATTATTTCAATGTTTTATATTTTTTCTTTACTTGTTCACCAATGTGCAGTTCGCTTTTGGTTTTACAATAAAGAATATTAATAATAATGTTATTGTAGTCTCACCGGACACGGCACTGACTGGCCTTTACCGATCATGTGTGAACAAATATTTATCTCAGGGATGGCGAACCTATGGCACGTGTGCCCAAAGTGGACGTTATTTTAACACCATTCAAAGACAGTCTTTGAAATAACGTCTTTAATTTATTTTTCTTACGTTTTGTTAGCTAAAATCTATATGAGAAAAATAATTATATACTGTGCAATATTCCGAAGGGCACGCGACGGTATTTAAAAAAATGATTTAGCAGTATTTTGGCATGCACCTTAAAAAAGGTTCGCCACCTCTGATTTATGCAAAATTAACTTCATTATTACGTGTTTTTATGGCCTTTCCTCTTGAGGTTGAAGTATCTTTTGGCAGAAGCCCAAGCAATCCAGCAACATGGAATACAAGTGCTTTATTAATAATAATTTACTGAACCAGATAGATGACGAGTCAACTGACCCATATGAGATAGTATTGTATGGATGGTTGCAATCCAAGCACTAACCAGTAACCATATCAAGCATTGCTCAACTGACCTGCACTTTGTCATCATCTTAAACAGTGTCTTTATATTCATGATTTTTTTTTATAGATAGTGAGGTGACTGATAACTGTTGATAATTTTTTTCTTTCTTTATTCAACTAAGAACATTAAATAAAATAAAAATAGACACATTAGTTATTAAAATATTTCTTTCTTTATTCATTCAACTAAGAACATTAAATTAAATTAAATTGACACATTAGTTATTACAATATTTCAAATGCAATTGGAAATATACAGAAGAACAGCGTCAGTTTGCAACAACGCTACAGTTTTACAGTCCAAAAGCATATGCATTTTGTCGTAAAAACTTAAAACTACCTGCCGAAAGTACGATAAGAAAGTGGATGAGAAGAATCGATAGCAATCCAGGCACTTTAACAAAGCTGTCACCATTAGTTACCAACATTTTGTCATATATAGCCGGTTGGATTGTTCGCAGACTGTCAGCAACAATTTCATGTGGTGATTGCTTATCAGCACTGGTTGAAAAGGCAGGACCCAAAACAAACAGTCTGCTGGAAATAAAGAACAATGGAGGACTTGTGACACCCTCAACTAGTCTTGTGAAAGTTGTAGAACATGCTGAAAAGGTTTTGAGATCCAATGCTGATTTCCATCATGTGTCGAAGCAGGATCAATGGGGAAAAGCCTTGGAAGCAAAAGTGTTAGAAAACATTCCCGACAATTTGTTCAGTGATTTGAGTCAGCACTTCTGTGACACACTTTATGGTATTGAAAGTCATTACACTGATCTTGTTCGTAATATCTGTAGGGTTTTCCTTAAACTGCGCCGATTCCATGCGGTTAATTTAAAAAACCAAAGTCTACAGTGTTCTTCTGTTCGTCACTCATTAACAAAAGCTATTTTGTTCAAGAATCAGTAATACTGCAAAGACAAAATGTTTCAAATGACTTTATGATTTCCAGTCTTTCAGCCATTTTAATTACCAATTATATATTCACTAACATTGCTGTAACTGATTTAGTTGTAAACTTGTTTAACTAGCTTGTTGTTTTTTGACTTCTTGTGAGCAATATTTAGTTAAACATTGGACATTGAGTACAAAAATTCACTGTTTCACATAAACTATAACTATTTAACAGAATACTTAGTGATAACAAAAGAGTAGCAGAAAATCTGAAGTTTTCATTAAACACTGTGCAATAAATCACAATTATTTCATGTAAATGGTAACTAACAGTATACTTGGTAGTAACACATAACTGCGCTTTGCAGCTAGTTCCTCTAAAATATGCAGAACCTTTGATTTGGCTCGACTTTCTCGATGTTCCGCATTGTACAGAGCCTGTTTCATTGTAACCAGTCTTTCTTCAAGAGGCTCACTTTTACGCTTCAACGTCCGAGGGCTGGCCAGTATGGCATACGAGTGCTCTTTACAGATAAAAGAAGGCTGAACTGGAAACTCGGTAGAACTTGAAGCAAAAGGAACTGAAGCCATCGCAGCTGTGCTGGTCTTTGATGAGTGCCCGAGCGCTTTCATAGCCTATGCAAAAGAAAACAAAAAAAATAATGTGTTCATGACCTCCACTGGTGGCACAAGTGAAACTTCTTAGCTATGATTGCAAGGATGCCAAGACCAAGACTTTTAAAAATGAACTCAAGTGCACTTGAGACCAAGACCTTGGTATCGAGGACCAACTGTACAGGAGAATGTTCATTTTCAAAACAAACTTATAAAGAATCAGCTTCACAGCACAACGGGACAGTAGCGTTTTAACTAGCTTTCACTCACGTGCGCAGTAAATGATAGCCTGAAAACCATTAATTTAAAGCCAATTATAAATCAATTCAAACGCCTATCCAAAGATATGTCTCGACTCCAGTCTGTACCTTCTAAAGCAGCATTATAACATATATAAGACTGATTGGCAAAATGTCAGAGTCAAGAGAAGAAGCTCAGAAGTACTATGTTAAAATTTTGAACAGGGGATAGATAAACATGATGTGAAAACATGAGAATACTGCTCCTGTTGCTCTGATTTATTATACAGGTTACTGTAAAATTTCTTATAAATACCCTAGTGTTTATTTATACAAATTGTTTTTAACCCTGGGTAAAATGCATTATTTGTATTTCTTCTTACCATGATCACTGCACCACTAACACACGAATGCAACTCTTTCTCAACTTTATCAGCAATTTTCGTGCAATGTAATTCGTGCAATGTAATTCGTGCAATTGTTGCTGGTACCGCATACTGACACCAAATACGACCCAGTATTTATAATATACTGGCACTTAAGAGGCTGGCTTTGTTTCCTGAGATTTTAATTCTTACAGATTTCATACCTCGCATTGTGGGAAACTGAACTTTGATGGAACTGCATCTTTCTTCAACACTGTTGCTCCATGATAGAACAGAAAATCATCCATCATGAAGTGCTCAGAGCACAACACAGCAGTTGTACTAGGATTCCAAATGTTGTGTTTGTTTGGGTCAATGCGATTCACTGCTTTCACCCAGGCTGATCGTCGCATCTCCTCAGCAGGAAACCTAAACAAACAAAATATGCCATAGTCATGTTTCGTTACTACAGCTATACTATTATTTCTGATAGTGTGCCATGAAATCCTGAAGTACAATATCTAGTGTTTACAGCAAACACTATCTCACCCTATAATACCACAAATATTTTGTGTGTTAAATTAGAGACTATATTCATGTTCAAATGCACGGTTGCTTGATCACAATTGTCGATACTTTATCATTATAATGGGGTACAGCAAAAATACAATAAAGTTTACATTCCGAGTCATTGCTTTTGCAACCGGGATAAAATGATGAGGTTTGTGCTGCTAGGTTTTCTCCAAAATCTGCACAACTGTTTGCTTATAATCTCTCTATACTATCACAATTTTTGTTAAAGAATGCTAATATCACTAGAATGCAGCCAACAAGAGAACTTTGACTATACACAATAACCTTTATTCTAACTGTAGAATTGCTTACCAAGAAAAATCTTCGCACTACTGAATAGTTAATTTAGCATGACATAGTCTTTTGTGGCGAGTTTGTTATGCAGCCCCAAACTTATAAAACTCACTAGGCAAGGGTAATGATCTACAGGTAGACATTTTTGGGTAAAGGGTTTAAAGTAACCGCGGTGCCATATATGCAATCATTTGTGTTATTACAGCCATATATGCAATCATTTGTGTTATTACAGAACTAAGATTTACACAAACTAGTGTGTTTTAGCTGCGTACCTGTGAAAAGTTTCCTCCCACAACTGTACGATCCAACTTTATTTGTGCAGCCGATAGCACAACACGAGCTAACCATTTTGATACGTATAATAAGCAGCGAAATTATATAATGCTTTACATTTTACGATATATCGAAATTTTAGTTAGAATGGATTTCGTAATTAAGTCCTTTGAATAGTTAGACTACAAGTTAAAGAACGGACTTCAACAAGCCTCCTGTCGTCTTGTCTGCACCACCATGTCGATCGCTGATGTGTAGCTATTAATAGAGATCGTTGATGTCTATGGTCAGGGAGGATATGTATTAATAGTAACTCTTAATACATATCAATGGACTGAGCGATAACCGAACTTTTAGAGCCCATTAGCTATCCAGTAACTATTAATACATATCAATGCATTCAACGATTCTAAGCGATCCGCCATGTTTTACTTTGTGTGTGAACGTCGTTCCCGTCATGCCTTGCGCGAAAAATAAAGGTGAACTAGCTTATTATGTCCAAGTGGACCAATTCTTACACATTAGTAATCGGTGTGATAACAACAGAATAAATAATAAAAATGATAATTTAGTTGACCCATTCTTTCTCCATCTTTGTGAGCATCCTTGTTGTCCTAAAGCAATAAACATCATTATGGTATTCAATCAACGCACACTGAACTGTGAAAAGTATGCAAATAGTAACTAAGGACTGCAGTCTCAATTCAAAGTATAATTATTGATGTTTTGCATGTTAAGTGGAACATGTTCAGAATTGCCCCAACAGAATATATATTCTGTGCTAGGCTGTGGCAATGATAGAAACAGAAAGACAAAAGGAATGCACCTGACAAATACAGAAAGGTCACAATTTCATAAGATCATTGCCCACTGATGAAAACCTTTATTTTTCAAAACAGAAAAAACAACTAAAAAGTGTCACGAGACCTGCTTCTGACAAAAACTATCCTCAAAGGTGGAAACTGCAGGTGTAAGCATAAAACAGGTCAAAGCAAAGAATCCTATATCTTATCAGATCTCAAATGGTTATTTATAAAGCGCCGCTCACAGTATGCACTATTCAGAGGCGCCCACAACGTGACAGTCCCAAGGGAAAAGGAAGGTCTTCAGGCACTGGAGAGAAGAGGGCGAGATCCCAAGCAATATACAGCCATAAAGGGCCATCAGCTGTCAATAGTGGCCCAATGCAGGTCAGCTATGGGCATTAGTGAGCCCATCTGGGGTGCAATTGATAGATGCACAAACAAAATGGGGCATGCATGTAACCCTACACACAAATATTATCTAAACTTGTTCTTGGGATCATATTCTTGTTCTTGGAATCATATTCTTGTAAACCTTTGGTCACTGATGAAAGAAATAATATCTGATAGATGAAATGATACAACTCTGCTCATCTTTGGATTTTGGAGAAATTTGGCAGAAGTTACAATGCTTACCGTGTATATCATTATCTAACAACTAACATTGCTTGAACGTGTATTTAAATTTTGCTTTCTATGTACATACTGACTGCTACCATCTTGATTTGTTATTTCAGGTTGTTAGTTCTTTATTATTACAGTCAGTTTGAGGAAAATAGTTGTTTTATGAGTTCATAGGTTGCTGACGCTGGAAATGTCATGTAAATGTGACTGCAACAGTGATACTTTTTGTTACATATATAATTTATGGTCTTAATCGTAGACTCGGCATATGAGGTTGGTGGCCAGTCCTCTCCCACACGACCTGAACTTCTCAATGATGGTGTGTATGGCCAGAGTACTCATTAAAGCCAAGTTGGCTTGGGGCAGTAGTGAAGCTGAAGTTGTGAAACAAATGCCCTGGCGGAGATTTGACCCCAACCTTGCGACTTTCGGTCCAGCAGACCAACCACTAGAATGTCCCTTGCCTTTGACTTGTACAAAAAATTATGTGATATTGTTTAAAGGTCTTATTGTTTGATTGCGAGCAATTTCATGGAGGTACTGACCTGTGAATCGGTTGCACCTGCAATATTCAAAGGCATGGCTGTAAGTTTAGATAATATTTGTGTGTAGTGTTACATGCATGCCCCATTTTGTTTGTGCATCTATCAATTGCACCCCAGATGGGCTCACTAATGCCCATAGCTGACCTGCATTGGGCCACTATTGATAGCTGATGGCCCTTTATGGCTGTATATTGCTTGGGATCATGTTCTTGTTCATGTTTCATGTTCACCAGTGTAAACTAAGTGTAAACATTAAGGAAAACTTTTGAAGAGGTACTGCATAATGGATAAAATATAAAAGTTTAAAAAACTCTGTAAGTACTGAAGTGCCAGAGAATCACTGCAAGCTACAACGCCCTTTTATCGAATTAACAAAGTCAACTGGTACAATGCTTTGAAGCAAGTTGATAAAAATATCCATTCCCACAGTACGTAAATAATAAAAAGCACCCAACGTTGTTGATTTCACACACTGTGTAGCTTTCTCTTCAGAAATTCTAAGCTGTGTGTGACTGAACTGTTCGTTGGTTCGATTTCTAGTGCACGAGAAAGGTCTGCCTCGGCTTCAGCATATCGTTTGAGGTTAATATACGCCTGGCTTCTCCTGTACAGACCTTTGATGTTGCCTGGTTCGATTTGAAGTCCCACGTTACAACTCTCCAAGACCTTTTCAAACTGTTGTTGTTTGAGGTATCCAAGGGCCAAGTTCAGGTGACAGACGCAGATAAGTTTCTTGGCTTTATCTTTGACGTCCCCTGAAAGGGAATCAAGATCCACGAAATTTAAATAATCGAGGGCCTTCAGGAATCGCGTACGACTCTGAACAATTCGACCAGCATTGTAGTGCATGTTTCCTTTGGCTTTGTGCTGATCAGCAAGGTCCATCTTTTGAGATAGATCCAGTCCACTGAGATCAGGCAAACGGCTGAAAGACTGGAGCCTGATGTTTAGTTTTAAGCCGACATACTCTTGGTCCATTTCACGGATGCAACCGTTGTTTCGAAGTTTTGCTCCCGGAATATCTACCTTTGTTTTCACATAGCACCATTCTTTTTCCTTCATTGTTTGGACTGCTTCATCAATCAGCCGAGCCAGCTCACTGCACCCATCACCAACCAGAACGTCGGCGTAAGCACCTTGTCTATAATCGCCAAGATCCAAGTTTACACCTGGGTTTGTTTCTGTACAAGAATACAACAGACAAGTAAAATGACTCCTTGTAAAAGAAAAAAATCAGAGCAAACACAAAATTCTCTCAATTCATTTACTTATGTATTACCAACATAACTAAGATACTAGCCCTGCATATTTTGGGCTCTTATGTATGTATTTGTATACCTTCATGTCTGCCTGTAATTGTGTATGTGTGTATGTGCATGTGTGTATCTATGTGTTTATCAGAACATTTAGTGCCTGGTGAAAACCTCTTAAAGTTGTTTAAACATCACTTCTGCATCTTCTGAATATTAAAAAGTCTTATAGTAGATTTCTATTAGCACCAAAAACTGTCTAATATTTTAATTTAGAATTCTGATGACATACAACTGCTTCAAGAGACTATGATTACCAGCACTCTTTTTCCAAATAAATGATAACATAAATGTACACATTTTTCTCTAGCGACCGTATGACCTCGACCCTGCTCATTTTTCAATGAATTGATCGGGTGAGAAGCTTCACCACCGCTGCCCGTTTGAATGGGTGTCACGTCATTTAAGGTCCCCGTGTATGGACCGTACTAGCCCAAGATTTCCCTAAACCTCTGAAATAAGCTTGCACCGGGAGGCAAACTGCAATCTGCAATCTCTCTAAAACAGAGGCGCATGAGACGCAGCCTACGCTAACCAATGTAGCTAACTAGTCCAGTTGTGAATACCCATACATATCAAGCCAATTGCAGCACTGATTCACCACTTGGTACAATTGCCTCACAAAGCCCAAAACTTATCTTCGATTTATATTTTACCTTTTAACCTGTCTCAAACACATTCATCAGCTTTGAGAAACACCAAATGCGCAAGTAACCCACACTAGACAGCAATGCCAAAAATGTCGATTTACCAATAAAGCTGATCATCACACGAGCTTCATCACCGATACCAGGTTGATCATCTCCAATTCCTGGTTGCAGAATGCGTTTGCTAAACGTCTTTCTCTCATCTTCCGCTATCACACAATTTGGTACAACTCTGCTCATCTTTGGATAATTTGAAAAAATTTCTCGATTTCTCTCTGTTGTATGATTCTGTATAGCTGCAATAATAAAACATAATATATTAAAAAACTGGTATTGTACTCGATAAGCTCTAACAGTTTTGTCAATGTCATTTAACATACGTAGCACATGAAATTTGCCACAACACCGAAAATAATCTAAATCTGAGATGGAAAGGTGGAAAGGCTTACGCGGAATGACCCAACTTCATGACAACCATTCAAATGGTCACCTATTGTGAAGAAATGTATCTGATATTATTAGGGATCTGCGAATAACCAAATTCGTTTTCAGGCCATCTTGGCCGTTACCAAGGAGAAATGAGATGGGGTAGTTCAAAATTTATGAATTGCTCGACTTTATGCAATGTAATGTAGGCTAATTAAACCGTCAATGCTGACAAAAAAATTGATTAAGTTTCATTTGTCTATCGATATATTTCAACAATTAGAAGAGTCGTATGGGAAAATAGTTGTGTATTAATTCTCCACGACAACCAAAATATGTTATAAACGTACACGATTTGGCAATCCTGGGTTTTAGCACCCGAATTTATTTTCATTGGCCTACAATAAATATTAATACAATAAATAATCATCGTTTATCCAACTTCTAGTTTCAGTTATAGGTTATTTTCATCGATCGATCATCCAAATTCGTTTCGGGGATTCGGGTTTCGGGGATTCGGGCCGGACCGGGGACACAGCCTACGCTCTATTATTAACTCTTCGCATAATCCCACATAATAAAATTCATTTATCTGAATCTGGGTTTTGAAGCGTGAGTTTTAGATAACCTACCCCACAAATTAAGCGTCTAATAATGATTTCGAAACTCAATCTATCGAAACATGATTCCCAGAAATAAAACGGAAACGGAGAGCTTACTACCATCAACTCGTGAATATTCATAAGGAAAGATTACACGGTTCTGTCCACAGATATTAAATTAACTGTATTTGCCAGGATTCTCCTTGTGTCCACTGAAGTGTATTAATTAATAGAGATTACTGTTCTGACTTCTGTCTGGAGTATCCAACGACCTCTTATAGAAAAGGGGCGTATATCTCATAAACTAACTCCGCCACTGTCCGTACTCTGGTAGTGCCAAGTCTGGAGAAAGGGGGAGAGCGACGCTAATCATCTCTGCTATAACACAGCGTCGTTAAACAGCAGCTAAGCTCATAGTTATCTTGAATTTTAAAACGTCTTCATTCGTGCTTATATCAAAGCCTCAGTTTTTGTTTATAAACTTTATTCTTTTTCAGTTCTCCCCTTGATACCCATTGATGTAAACCGGATTTCGTAAGCATTCTGTGATCAAAAAGCGACTACTTCTACTAGGCCTACTACTATTTGCTCCAACTGGGCAGTACAAAGCATCATTAAACACAAATATTTATTACTTTTATTTATAGCTATATTGGTGCTAAAAGTAGACATTGAATACCTTGGGATAACAGTTGAATAGCTCGTTATTTGCGAATAACACCAAGCATCCAATCTCCCCATCATTGGCTCAATTAGCATACTTCCACACACAGCTGACTGAAAAATCTTTCAGTGTTTGCCTTCTACATAAATATATGATTTACTGATATACTATTCCTATGATTGCTCCAACATGGTTTTTGCTTTTGTCATAGTTAATTTTGAACTGTTACATAATATTGCATTATTTTTAGTCATTGTGTTTATGCATTGTCTTGCTTCACTGATGTTCCAATGGAACAGAATAGTAACAGCCTAACAACTACCTGATCCTTTGCCTTCCAATTCTTCTTGCCATAAACGAAACCCACCTTAACAGCTGCCATGGTAACCTCGGAACTCCTTTGGACTACTCTTGAAAACCTCTGTGATTTGACACAGCGATCGTGTATAGGATGGTGCCCTGCGCCTGGCCTTATAGTGGCGCTTTAGGAGTTTGGAGATTATGATTGTTAAACCAATTGATAACATACTCCAAATCAATGACTGAAACTTCACTTGAGTTTTAAAATATTCTTGCTGGAAGAGAAATTGCACAAAATTAAACTGTAGGCTTTGAGAAAAACAATACATATTAGTATCACAAAAATTAGCAAAAGTTGCATTGTCAAACAAGATACATTACGAAATCATTGCCTTACTGTACTGTGCATGCATATGTGCCTGCATAAATTATGCATAATGCACACTTGCACATAGGTAGGCATTTATAATTGAACATTTTACATTTGTTGAATTCTAATGAAGTAGACGGCAATGTTTCCATTTGTTTGGAACACTCAATTCATAGACGTTCTCTATCACTAGAACCTTGACTGAGTTTCACAGAAGTGCTGCGTGAACTTACCAATGCAGTACAATTTAAAGCTGCATAAGTACCTCAAATAAATCCATTTAATGTGATAATCTAAGGACCACTAGATCAAAAGTATCTTATCCACTCTAATACTGCTAAAGTTTTGGTTTTGTAACACTACATGGAAGCCATATTTGACATTGATTTTTTATGCCATGTTAAAACATATCATAAACTGTTGGCTGCTCAATAAAAATCACTTCTTTCCACATGACGCACATCAGGAATACCGTCCTAAGCAAAAAGGAACTGGAACGCCGGCGTTAGACGCCATGTTAATCTAGAAATGTTTCTGTGAATTCTGTCTAAAAAATACAGGTCGTCAAAAGAAGAACCGGAACGCCGTTTCGGTGCGTTCCGGTCCCAACCGATCCCTGACGCACATATCCCGAAATGTTCAAAACCAAATGCCATCATTTAGCATCTATTTCAAATATTATCTCAGTGTTGCCAACCAAAGCAAATTTTGTTTCAACAGCAGGTGTGCCATACCAAATATTGACAAATCACATTAATTATCACAATTACCAGATTATTATTATTATTATTATGCATATAGTATTAAGTCCCATTATTTAATGACCAAGCATCAATCGATGGCACTATGCAATTGTGATTAACTTTCTGAAGGTCAAGACTGTATACATCCTTAAGCAATTTTATTTCAAGCAAGCAAAATTACTTAGGCAATTTTATTTAAAGCAAGCAAAATTACTTAGGCAATTTTATTTCAAGCAAGTAAAATTAGGCAATTTTATTTCAAGCAAGCAAAATTACTTAGGTACTTTTATTTCAAACATGCATAACAGCAACTGCTTGCCAATAAAGAATGCAGCAACCAACTTAAAGGAAAGAAAGTAATAATTTACCACAGAAAAAAGTCAAAGTTCTGGAAATCACTATATACACATTAGAAACCAGCAATGTATTTCAACACTGCTGTAAGTTATACTGATTTAACTTTGAAACGTCCTGAAAACATAACATTATATGATGTCTTTATATAACATTCCAGTGTGTTCATTTATAAAAAAGCCTCCACACATGACTGAATCTGGAGAAGCAGAAATTCTTAAATATCAATTTCAGCTAAAAAATCTGAACCAGACTGCAACAGTTCCGATCATATATCATCAGACAACAGCAACATTAAGAAAACCTGGAATAAAACTATCTTAATACTAACGTGGTTTTAAAATAACGGTTCGATTCACGTTGCATCACATGCTTTCTACCACACAATGCTGCACGTTGACATCTGGTCAAATGCCATGTGGCTTGGCAGATTATTAAAATACTCTTGAATACTTACAAATCACTTGGGTTTTAAGCGAAAGTTGAACATTTCTAAAAGCTGGTACAACACTGATTGGAACAAATAAATCGTTAATGACTGAACATTTTCTGATACATTTGCCGTTCTTTTTTCATTGAAATGTCGACGTTCTTCAGCAGAGAACCGACAGATTTGTTCTCTACATCAAGTTCTCTTGCACGCAATAGATCTTTCTTGGCTTCATCGTAATTGTGCTGTTTGGCATATGCCTGAGCTCGTCGAAAGAGACCTTTGACATTGTTTGGTTCCAGCTTCAGCGCTACCGTACAGTGTTCGATGACCTTTTCGAACTCTTCTTGCTTGAGATAACCAGCCGCCAAATTCAGGTTACAATGACACTTCAGAGTGTTCATACGACTAATCATCGCATTAGAAAATCCATCTACTGACAGAATAGAGTTCAAGTACTCTAAGGCTTTCCGGAAACGACGAAGCCCAAAGTCGATGTTATTCTGCTGATAGATCGACGTTCCTCTTTCCTTGTGGTGTTCCGCTCGCTCTAGTTTTTCGTCTGGCTCCAGTTCTCCGATGTCGGCAGCACGATTGAAAGACTTCAGAAAGACGTTGAACTTCAGCGTAGACTTTTGCCCAGGAAGATCATCCACCTTGCAACACTTTGCATCAACTTTCGTCTTGATGTATGCTCTCTCGCCTTCCTTCATTGCCATAAATATTCTATCGAAGAGCTCGGACAGAAGTGAGTCACCTTCCCCTATTACAATCTCAACATCTTCATTCAGTCCATAACCACCCAGGTTCTCCTCAGCAATATCATTTACACCTTCACTACCTACAAAACCAGACAGTAAAACTCAAATAATTAATCTGTGATTGTAATCATAAATCTTACAAGCACCACTTCAAAGAAACTAATCAGCAGCATTCTTTATGCTAGTCTAAATGACTTCAGAGTTCATGAACAAAAAAGTGCATAAAAATGCATAACAAACTGACTTAATCATCAATACCCTTTATCTAAGTAGTCTGAGGCTCAATGATCTTAAGGCTAAATTACCACATATAATTTCTTTAAGAAACTGTTGAAGAACAAGAGCAAGTTAGTCTGAGAGGTAGCAATGGGTATGAAGTGTTAGCAACCTTATTTTCTAAGCCTCAGCATATGAGGGCAGATGGCCAGTCCTCTCCCTTGCTATCTCATCTTCCCACAAATAGCATGGTCAGTGTAGCTGAGTTGGCTACAGGGTGTGGGTGGAACAGAAATCTCAAAACAAATTTGTCCCTACCACAGATCTATAATCCTTCATCAACTCTCTCAATATCAGAAATGAACTACACATGCAGTAAAAGCTTACCAACGACCATTATGTTGACCACACAGACTGATCCCTCGTTTGGAGTCGAGTCTCCATGACCTTCATCCAAGATGTGCTTGGTAAATAACTTGTCTTCTGATTCAAATGTCTCAAGCGTTCCAACCGTGCGACTAGTCATTTTCAAACCTGTACAGAATTTCGTGTGGTCAGAATCATAAGCCAAACACAACAGAAATGCATACTAAACAAACTTAAACAAGGTCTAATGTTCTGTGGCTGAGGCACCATTGCAAATAACCTGCAACAAGAGTTCCTAGGTCTTCTAGAGGAGATACTGGCTACACATTATGTAGCTATTATTGACCCACAAAGATCACTGACTTAATTATTGACCCACAAAGTTCACTGACTTAATTCCAGCATTTATAAACAGGCCCTTGTTATCCATTGCTATTCATTGGTAGCAGGATTAATTGTAACGTGCAGTACAATTTTAATGCTGTAATAGGAAATGTAAACATTTTCTGCTATGCCCCTTCTGAAGCTTCTCTTTGGATGAAAGTTCTCAAGCATAACAAAGCACAGCATAGGTTTTAACATTCAACTGATTTAGAAGTCATTAAGGCTTTTTCATCATTTCCTTCCATTTTCTGAAAATTGTCTAGCTTTCTGATTTTGTAGTAACCTCTTCTGAAGACTCCAAAAATGAAAGTAGCTAATAATATGAAATGAAACATGACAGAAATGTAGCAACAAAAGTACTTAGCAAGTTGTCATGCAAAAAGTTGCTTCTTTCAATATTATTTATTCCAGAATACGACAGCAAACGGTAAGCTACGCCCTGATTTCAGTCAGTGAATAAAACTGTGAGGCGGAGAAAAGCCTGCATTTTTAACACGATTAATATAACTTGGAGTCGATTATGAGCGATAATGAGCAATCCGGCTTACTTCAGCGCAATTAGAAACTGTCCAAAATATGGACACAAGGTCTCGCTAAAACTAACAATTAATAGTGAAATGGACTGAATGGAACACGGAGAGCGTACTTTGAACACCGAATCAAGGGTACTTATTGTAACTTGTTTAAAGAATAATTAAAATGCACAACATGCATGGTCTCGTGACTATAGGCTGGTGCCCTGCGCTTCGCTTTCGAGTAAGTAAGTAAGTAAGTAAGTAGCCTTTATTTGCATATGACAAGTGCACATGCATTACATGTATATTGTATACAATGATTACATACATTTTGAAAACAAAACTATAACATGAAAACAAAACTATAACATGAGCAGCTTATAAGGTCACACATTTACCACTAGATATAATTAAAGATGCATCGATTAATAAAGCTGCTCTTAAACAATTTAGACTTAACAAGAGGCAGCATGAAAGGATGTCCTCTCTTGTGGAGTGAGTACTTGTCCTCACGAGGAGGTGGCAAGAGCTGATGAATGCAGTGGCCAAAGAACTGCGACTTCTGGAAGAGCTTCCTGTTTGCGCTGAGTGGCGCTTTAGATTTCGAGTTTGCGATTGATAATCAGCATAATTGTAAATCAGTTATATTATTGATAACGATTATGCAGATTATTTCCGCCTACTTTCAATTACAGTCAGCGTTCTATAAATTTCCAAAATAATATTCATAAATGAGTCATAATTATATTAACATTGAATATTGTTAATATCACGATCGACGTCGGTATGAATATTAATATTCATTATGTTAATTAGTATTTCTGTGCTACCATATTTGGTGAATAAAAGATTAATATAATATTCATAGTATTAAAGAACAGTCCCGATGCTATGGAAACAGACCGAGACTATAGGACGCCATTTTAGTGTAGCTACCTGTAGTCATGGCGACCGTGTTGAACTGATAGTTTTTAAAGCAAAAATTGGCCACAGTTCAGCGCTTCTGAGTAGGTAACTTGAGGGGACGCAATATTACATTTTCAACAACAACAAAATGAATAATTATTTGAATTTTTCGACGTGTCTGCGCAGAAAAAACTGAATTAGTTAAGTAATATGAGGATGACAATAGCCTACATGTATACAGTGGCTTCTATCCCCCCTAAGCAACCGGGCTCAAAGCCTCTCCTTCCCCCCTCTTTCACAGAACCCCCTGGAAGCAATCCCCCTTACTGTAAAGCCCTTCCATGCCTCGCCCCCTTCTTCCCCTACCCCTCCCCTCCTTCACACTTTATCCCCCTCTCCTTTTACCACTCTACGTACTATTCCTGCCTTCCCCTTCCTTCCCCGTGAAGCGGAGGGTTCCGGGGTCCTCCCCGACATTTTTTCGGATTTCTACATGCGAAAAGCGAAAGTGGAGAAGAAATAATATTGGTACCCCCACTTTTTAGACCAAAGTGTATACGCCTCTGAACCTAAGCAAATATTGCATGGCCCATTATACTGATAGGGCCTACAAATAATAACGACAATCTATAACACTGCTTAGACACTGTAACCTAAGCAAACATTGCATGGCCAATAATAGTAATACATAAAATTATGATGTTGAAAAATGCTGTTCCAAGGTGTTCAGTTCTTGGATATTGCAGGACAAAGCATTTTGCTGGCCTGAGTCAGTACTGTGAGTGGAACAGAAACATCCATTTCACTGGAGGGGGAACTTTCCCTCTGGCACAAATTGGAAGCAGTCTGCTTCCTCCCCCCCCCCACGTAGTAGGCGCTGCACAGAACTGTGAGCAAAGACTCTGTAAGACTGTAACTTGTAGGGAGTGTGATAAAAATTGAAAAGAAATACTCCCCCCCTGTTTTTCACTGGGCTCAACTTGCGCCCACCCTGAATAGGGATAGAAGCCCCTGCATGTATACGTCATAGCGATAGGCAATTGTTTTACGTCATATTTTCCTGTGGCTGAACATATATAGGCCTAAGCTAGAGTGCTAGGCATAGGCCATTTATTCTCATATGGCAGAGAGAAGTTGCGCATCCTTTGTTTGAGTTTAGTATGTTTTTGAACAACAGTCGAGGAATAAAGTTCATCGAGTCTATATATCGTCACGAGTAAAGCATCCGACAATTGATCCGACTAGTTTATCAAATTTCACTGAACTAATTAAGACAATACCGGCTCGAACTACTGCAATACGGTCTCCTTTCTAAATTTGTCTCAAGTCCCTCGCTTATAAGACTCATCTATACATATAATATCCATATAGCGTGTGTCTGTCGGAGGACGCTACGTCACAAACGGTTTCTGTTCTATTGTGAAACAGAAACCGTTTGTGACGCCAGTACTGCCGTCTCGACGACGGCGATCAGAGCATTTTAAGCAACGACATAATTATGTAGGCGTATACACTGCCGTCATAAGATGACGGGCAAATAGGCCTACTCTAGTTCAAAATAAAACCCCACTTCTTGAAGATGAAACCTTACCCCGCCTGATCATTCCAATCCGTCGCTTTCCCATTTCTCTCAAACGAATCCCATAGACCCATCTATATAGGTTCGGATCCCGCCAATTCTCATTTCCTCAAATCATGAAACATCGTTTCTGCCCTGTTGTAGCATTGAACCTCCGACTTTTGGGTTGATGGTCCAGTAGAATCAACACGCTAGCCACTAGGATGACTAAGCTATTAGGCCTAATGATGTGTGGCCAAACGCAGCTTTAATCGATAGCTTGGGTATATAGCTAGGGTGGGGACTCGTTATCCAAAGCGTATTTCTTGAAGAGGTTGGTATATGTGATATGCTGCCTCTTTGCCAGAGACTGGCTGGACTCTGTTTTTCTTAGAATTTCTTGTCATAAGAGGGTGCGCGATATAAGACGAGTATTCTAGTCTTGGTCCGCAAAGGTTCACCAGTCACTCTGTTACAGAGTAAAGCAGGGAGGCGACCTGACCGACGTCTCTCATGAGCGTAGACTCGGATCCGACCTGGGCTGGTGAACCAAAGTCCTCCGTGCCCACCTTCACGCGGTGCGGACTGTTTGTACCCTTCCAAAGGAAGGGGAACGAATGGGCACGGCAGGCAAAACCAGGGGAAGGCAATGGCAAACCACCTCTGTTAACGTGCCAAGAAAATCGTCATGCGACACACCAAACCACGCCGATGGTCGCTGATGGTGGGACTCCCAGGCCGGAGCGCTGATGGTGGGACTCCCAGGCCGAAGCGCGACTCAAGGGCTACTGGGGAAGTAGCAAGACGGCAATGGTGACTGTGTATCATGACGATCGCTAGGGCTCCTAGAGCCGACAGCACAGAGAGAGAGATTCTAGTCTTATATCGAGCACCCTCTTATGACAAGAAATTCTCTCTCTCTCTCTCTCTCTCTCTCTCTCTCTCTCTCTCTCTCTCTCTCTCTCTCTCTCTCTCTCTCTCTCTCTCTCTCTCTCTCTCTCTCTCTCTCTCTCTCTCTATAATTGAATGTAAATATATAAATTATATATATTGTATGTATATAATATATATATAAAAATTATATATATACATTGCTTAAGATCTGTAGAGTTTCACTTTTCAACTTCTGATGCAGCCATGCAGTAATTGTATGAACATTTTGTAAACACACATTGCAAGTAACCAAACATGCAATTTTTATATTTAATTTAAAAGGCTCATCCATCCACAGATTACACAGAAGAAGGAGAAAGACATACATAGACAGACAGAGGCATACAAACAGAGACATACAGACAGACAGAGGCACACAGACAGACAGAGAGACATACAAAGACAAAAAGACACAACACCTAAAACATATTCACTATTTCTCATCACGTAACTCCTCCTCGCCAACAGGGTGCGATCTGTAGGGCAAGGGGAACATCCCCACCAATGGAATAGATACAACAGCCCCGGGGATGCACGTCTCCCTTACACGTCATCACTCCTGTCCCATCTGTCTCCTCAACCCACAAATCGCACCCCGTGTTCAGCAGGAAGATCCACACAAGCAAAAGCTGATCCGTGCTTAACAAGCGTTTCTTTGTGATCGACAAACAGTGCAGTTACGTTTATATATAACGAGAGCCAACTGTGCACGAGAATAGAACCACAAAAAATGGAGACTTAGAATATCATAATAATATATAATGTAGATAGCTATAGGCAGATCGACATCAACGTACGATGCTTCGTCCACAGCAGAGGTGCGTCGTCTTGTACGCACAACAAATTCACACACAGACCTAGAGTTCCGTTTTAAACCTAGACCACTGATCAGCTGAGCCCCACACAGGCCTACGTACACTTTAAAGAGTGACCAAGCCAAGACCTATAAGGACGAATCATACCTGCGTCTAAGGTCGTGGGACTATGAGCCCCCACAGAAATTTGTGCAGGAGGAGTAAAAAGTACAACTGTGACACGTCACACGGTCTGTGACTATAAGTGTAGGAGCCCATGGTGGGGGCTATGCCGGCCATGCTTCGACCCCTCTGAGTTTAGAAAGCCAATGCAGTGAAAGAAAGAGCAGCTGTGCCAAGGGCGGTTCCACGAAGGCCATGCTCCTTTTTTGCTAAACTCATGGTAGGGACTATTAACCAGCCGGCCCTACAGATGCACAGCTCGTGGTTGGCTCGGTCTGCTCTCGACACGTGCCCGCGTTTCCAGCGCTGAATTAGAAACGAGCAACGGAAGTCGCCTAAACAGCTGTTCTAGTCGAGGCTGAATATCCTGTAGCGCCTATACAAAACGTCAAAAGTCTCTTACAGTCAAAACATAAAACCGATCGAGCGACTACACATAAAATATTTAAACGGGTCCTGAGTATCATTTGGACATAGATGGAAAACAGACCGGACAGAAACAGAGGATGCAGTGAAGCAGATCGTACAACCACCAAACGACGCGGTTTGACGAACAGCGGGCATCGAGGCGAACAGATGGCAGCAGAAACCGTGGGTTGTATGCGTTCAGATTACAGCCGCTGAGATCCATGCAAAGAGATTTCAATTTGGACAGACAAGTTTCGTGCTCCGAGAAGCGACGTTGTCGACAAAACGTTATGCCACAAGCCAAACTTGTCTGCGTCTTTTCATACTCGTGCCAATGTTCCCCTCTATGCTGAAAATTCAGTGCATGGATTTCAGAAATTGTTATATGGAAAGATTTTTAAATGAAGAGTACGCAGCCAGAGAAAGGCTGTGTAGTTGAAGAGCTTAGTTTTTGCACGTGAAATTAAATTCAGGCTGTAGAGATGTGTGCAATCAGCTTGGCAATATAAAAGGAAATCCAGAAGGAGTTATCAAATTTAAGAATTTGCAATTAAGGGAATTCTAAAGAAGAAGAAAATAAGCTTGGGCTGCAGTGTAGGATAAAAGCTTTAGTCCAGGGTCTAAGAAGAGGCAACCTTAGTCTTTAAGCTTAAGTAAACCATTTTAACCAAACAGGGTCGACTTGGTTCAGACCAAGCAAGTTGCAGTTTCTCAGCGCACTCCCTTTTAACTTTAGTAAATGGACATTGAAAAGAAGTGCACTGCCTTGTTTAAGCCGATGCTGCAGCCTAACAAAGAGACAGAGAAACTGAAAGACAGAAAGAGAAACAGAGACATAGGCAGACAGACATTGGACAGTGGAAGAAGATATTCAACCCAGATACACCAGCAGCAGCAGCAGCAGCAGAGCTTGAGGAAGGTCCGAGTTCTGCAACAACCAAAGAAAAACGTAGTGTGCTGTAGCAGATCAGCAGAAGTAGCAGTAGTAGTAGTAGTATTAGTAGCAGTAGTAGTAGTAGTAGTAGTAGCATTACTGGTAAAATTAGTGTTATCGGATGGTTCTTGTCAATATAATCCACATCCGCGAAGGTTATTGGCAATGATAACATCAGTAACTGCATCGAATACGAATTGGATGTTATTTGTGTCCGTCGCACATGTCTGGTGGCAGTAGACCTCTTTGGTCGTGCTCTTGTTCTTCGCTTCAAACTGCGCCTGGATGTAAGCTGCCGCTTCCTCATAAGTCTGCTTCCCTGTAAATAAACCATACAGTTACAGAATATGCACTGAATATGGTCAGTTTGAGTTCCCTGCAAATTACTCTCTGGGGCCTGCGTGTACTTTCATAAGATCTAAGCAGGTCCCTATGTCCCGAATTGGACAGGGGTCCCTGCACATTTGGGCCCTTAGTTATGCTACTGAATACAGTATTTTATGACAATTACGCAAGTCTTTCCTTTATCAGTTAGTCTATTTATTTGTAAATAAGTTACTGATCTTAAAAGCACTTATCCTAATTTTCCAGTATTATTACGAGTAGACAAATAAAGGATAATTATTACACCATAACTATAATTAGTGTTACAATTAGGCAGTAACTGATTATGATTTAAGATAAGTTTATTAGTTCCTATTTGCAACTACCTTCCTACGTCTCTCGGATATCCTGTCTAAGTGCTTTTGTGAAGTTCATAGTTCAGGTCCAGTACTTCATAGTGGAATTTTCACATTTATTAATCAAGTGTTACACATCAAAGGGCAATGTCAAATCAAATGGAAAGAAGATAATGTTTCCGGAACAGCAACAACTCTTCACAAAGCAGTGAAAGCAACAGCATTAACTGTAATTGTAAATTACAAATTTATATAGCACCCATTCAAGAGAGACTCACCAGAGGCGCTCCCAACCTAAATTAAATCGCTGGATTGAAGTGCTCGAGCACTTATTTATTATTATTTACTTGCTTATTTGTGTATTTTTGTTTAAGTTGTTTCAATTCAGTATTAGTTACCAGTATACTCTGGAAAGCAAATGGTCAGAGAAGACTTCTTGATCTTTTCCTCAAACAGATCCTTCTTGTTAAGGAAGAGAATGATGGAAGTGTCAGTAAACCACTTGTTGTTGCAAATGGAATCAAACAGCTTGAGGCTTTCTTGCATGCGATTCTACAAACAGTCAAACATGTTAACATTTAAGTGGTCCCGGATTTTATGGGTCCCATTAACATGCAGTGCCTTACCTAATATATTCCTTTACCTTAAAGTACCTTACCTGAAATTATCACATATGGCAATACACATGGACAGGGGCGTCTATACACATGGACAGGGGCGTCTATCCCCCCTAAGTCATTGGAGCAACGTCCCTTTTCCCCTCTTCTTCCCCCTCCCCGTTCCTTCCCCCCTAAAATGGTGGAACACACACTGACAGATCTTTCCCCCCTATTTCTTGGATGGAGCATTTGCTCCAAGCTTTCTATGGTGTAGACGCCCCTGCACATGGATATGTACTGACTAAACATATGCTGACCTTATCCAACTTTACTTATGCCTTAACTTCCCTAACATCTTACCTTACCCTAAAGTACCTTAACTCGTCCTACCATACCTTACTCTATCAAACATTACTCTGTTTTACACTTTAGCTGACCTTAAATTACCATGTTGTAGCACCTTTGCACAGCTGCTACATGAACAGCTGCATACATACATACAAACATACATACAACTCACTGCAAACTCCACATTCCAGCAACGAGAACCAGAGAACATGGTTCACTGAGTTTCACAGCTGTTCGACTGTCAGGAATAGCCTGCCATCTGTTCCTTGAGGCTTATCCACGTGCCTGAGCATGTCTGTAGGGGCCATGAAAACTAAATACCTATAAAATAATAATACATACCATACCTAACCATACACTACCTAACCTTACCTTACCTCACCCTACATTAACTTGCTTACCTGAAATTACCGGACATGACAACACAATGACATGACAGGACAATAACATGAAAGGACAATGAAATGACAGGACAATGACATGACAGAACAATGAAATGATAGGACAATGACACGACAGGACAATGTCATAACAGGACAATGACATGACAAGACAGGACGATGACATGAAAGGACAATGACATGACAGCAACAGGACATGACAACGACATGACAGGACAATGACATGACAGGACAATGACGTGACATGGAAATACATGTGCAAACGTACAGTTGTTTCATCTTCATGCAGCACTTGATCATATTCACTCATCGCTACGCAGAAGATAATTGCAGTGACATCTTCAAAACAATGTATCCACTTCTTCCTCTCCGACCTCTGGCCTCCAACATCAAACAATCTGAAAAAAGTAACATATATTGTAATTTAGTGTAACCAAGCCTTTTCATAGATAAATAACAAGTACAGTAGTACAATGCCCTCGTGCTGTCGGTCGAAAAATCAGATGGCTAGGGAGAGAATTGGCCATTCACCCTCGTATGCCGAGACAGAAAAAACACTAACACTGTATACCCAAGGCTGTCTATCCAGTGTTTAATCTAGACACCTTTCGGGGGGAAATTTCCCCCCAAGGATTCCTAAAAAAGGTCATCAACTTTTTCAGAGACGAATTCCTAAAAAAAAAGGTCATCAAATTTTGCGACCGTCCTTTGGACGCTCGTTGGTACTCCACAAACCTTGTTTCCCCACCCCACCCCTCCCCCAGAAGAAGGGGGACTAGATTAAACACTGCTGCCTATCAAAGTTAGCTTCAGTGACTGCCGTCATATTCGAGGATCCCACTGGCTTACGCAAGTAAGTAATGCATTTTTAAGAAGCCATACATCCATTGACTGAAGGAGTCAATTACAATCGCACGTGCCTGAAGTCTGTATTGTTCGAATGTAATTTCACTGGTTCGGGTCGGGAGCGCCACTGATGAGTTTTTTCTTGAAGTGGAGCTTCATAAATGTCAGATTACAATTACAACTGAAAGTACTAGAAAAGGTCTGCAGCTGCTTAACGAACATGTCTTGCACGATGTTACCTTGAGTAACATCTACAGGTAGACTGTTCCAATCTGCTCCAAATGGATGGAACAGAATTTCTGAATTTGTTGTGGGAGAATTCAGACTGATAGGTGTAAATCCATCTCAATTATAGAGGGCCCAGGTAGAATTCGTACGACTCCCAAGCCTTTTTTGTTTATATTTACTTACTTAGTGGCGAGTCTTTTCCAGCAGGTCTGCACATTGGGCAATGCAGTGTATGCTTCATAGAGATTAAAGGGTTTGCTGTGTGAGGACAGCTGTGCAGCAAGCGAGCAGCTGTGCAGCAGTATCCATTTGAAAAGTCCTCACACATCATGTATATCCCAAATGCTCAACATAAGTTTTCAACCTACTGTAAGACTGTATCTATTTAATCACATGTCCATTGTTTTGACAGACCTTAACACTTTAACGACAAGAGTGTACTAAAAGTGACTGGGAAACCAATGCAGCTCGTCGTTAAAGTTAAAGGGCAGCATTATAAAAAGTCTTGATAGCAGCAAGTGAAACACACATTTATGACAATAAGTGATGAAATGTGATGAAAATCCAGAGTAACCGAAAAGTAACAAGCCCAATTAGCTTTGAATAATGAGAGGACAGAAGACTAGTTGCCAATTCAATACCTGCTAGCTAGGTATTCGCGCCTCTGAATCATTGAGTGGCCCTTTTATAAACATTCGATTACAATCACAGTTACAAAATCTACCTATATCAGAGCCTCTCAACACTGCAAATACAAACACGAAAACATTTTCCACAGTAACTCTAATGGCAGTTGTTGAAGAGGCAATATGATGAGAACACAGGCACCTAATGAAAATGGTCCAAGGAAATTGATGTAGCATCACTCCACCATGTTATTTGTTGAGCAACAGGAAGCCAGTGCAGAGGCACTACCATTAGATTAGTTTAGAGTACAGGCTACTAAACAATGCACACTTCTTTACCTTAAGTTAACTTACCTACCTTAGTAGAATGAAACTTCTATTGTAATTAGAAAAGCAATGGGCAGAACGAAACAGTGTATCCAGTGAAAAACGTACTTGAAGTTGAGATTTTTGAAGTGGAAGTGTACTTCTACGATTCCAGTGGTTTTCACTCTGGTCCTAAGGATGTCCTGCTCTGTAGGCATGTAGTCTTTGGCGCCCAGTCGCTCCAGATCATCTAAAAAGCTACAAGAACACCACATGCCTTTTAATGCAAGCTCAACACGTTATGACTACATGTACTGTACAAGGTGAGAATGCAGTTTTAATCGTAACTGACAAATTATATAGCTCTATGTTTGTATGGTATGAAAGTATGTATGTACATGTACGTATAGATGCAGGTATCTATCAGGTATCTATCAAGTTTTATTATAATGCCGCCCTTTAATAAAGATCTCTCAAAGCCCTGGAATTAACTGTAGATTTGATTGACAGTAAGCCAAAAACATGTTAAGCATTTGGTATATTAATATAATACTTACAAAAGGATGGTCTCACATAGGAGAAAGCGTTATGGGGGAAATGGGGGAAGGGGGGCAAAGTTGGCACATGATTTCACAGAACCGGCATATCTCCATAGGCAGCACAGCAAAATGATTGCCAACCCAGTTGACTTGACCCGGAACACTAAGCTCCCTAGCGTATTATGCCCAGCAGTGCTGACAAGTTAGGCCAAACCCAACAAGAGGATCTTGAATGTTATTTGTTAAGCAACAGGAAGCCAGTGCAGAGTTTTCTGGACAAATTCAGATATTCGGGCATGTTGACCACAACTTGGGATATGGTATCTGATTGGTTATTATCTTGTAAAAGTGTTGAATACAGGTTCAAGCCTCTCCTGAGACCATTACCATTTAGGGACCTTGGGCAAGTCCTTCACTCACAATTGCCAAGTGCCATCAATTGATTAATGGTCATTAGATATGGGCACTTAATAAAATGTATTATAATAATAATAATAACTTATGTATATTAATAATAATAACTAATGCATAACTAATAATAACTTGCTATTAATTGTATCTGTACAATTTGCCTCCTGTGGGATTATACTTACCTCAGGTAAAAAATAATAATAGTAACTGAGCAAATGTTTAATATATTTTACATGTGTAGTTGTGTAAATACATGAATTCACCTAAACCAAACAAATATTATCAAACTATGACTTGGATTTCTACAGAATGGTTCAGCATTGGCGTGTACCATTTACATAGATTAGCTGATATGAGTTCATAAATACTGAACTATTTTGCTGAGTCATTAAGCTGATATTCATTTGATCTTTGAAAGCATTCCTGTACGCCGCTGTCTGTCCACAGTCTCTTCATGGCACACAACAGGTCATCAGAAAATGGTTCCGTGTCCTCCATTCTGGCGATAACATCCAACACCATCTTTGCATCGGACTACAAATACAGTTACAATTACACCAGTCAAAATATACCATGGTATACGGTATATACTAGCACAGCGGTTTTCACTTTATTTTTATTGTACCACCAGGTAAAAAATCGAATGTTGGCGTACCACCAGCAAAGGTCAGATCAAAAACAACAGGCAAGCACAAAGTCCCCTGCAATTAGCATAGGACCATAGGTAGACAAATTTAAAAATTACTATATAATTTTAACAGTGTAATCATATCAACAAAAAGGAAAAACAAAATCACTATTCGAAAGTGTAAATGTGAGTGTGGGCTTGTTTTGACAAGCACAGATTTACAATATCTGGTTTAATATTTCTCAATTTCAAACGTAAATCTGGTTCGAATTCAAGCTTTGTTCTGTATTTGATTTTTGATCGCAAGCATAGCTGAAAACCAGTTTCACACAGATACTCATAGAAAATTTAAATTAAAAAAATGTTCGCCAATTACTTAGTGACACCATTTGAAAACCGCTGTACTAGCAGTCTAGCATCAATGTGAAAACCTTGCACCACCATAATAAACTTGCACAAATAACAAACAGCCTCAACGATACATCCAAAATCTACGAATTCAGAAGAGTTTTACAATACAGTACAACTGAAATATGAAAATGCCCCGTAGCATCTTTTCAGTGCTTCATGGTACCGGCCCGCTATTCCGGAGTCCGCTACTCTGGGAGTCCACTACCCATGGCTGCCTCAGACACTGCTAAAAGATGTATCTGTAATGTATGTATATATGTACCGTATGTATGTATGTAATGTATCTATATGTATGTATCTATGTATGTAGGCCTATGTATGTATGTGTGTGTATGTATGTATGTATGTATGTATGCATTTATATGTGTATTAATGTATATATGTATGTATTTATGTATGTATGTATGTATGCATGCATGTATGCATGCATGCATGTATGTATGTATGTTGTATGTATGTATGTATGTTGTATATATGTATATTCCGGCGGACTCCCTGAATACCGGACCCCCGGAATAACGGACTGGAACCTGCTTCACATTGTGCTATGCTTTACAGAGTACTATGTAATGAAACCACAAAGTTAGCTTAACCAACATCAGACTTTTAATTTGTTATTGCAGACTTATGTAGCGCCTTTTCCAGAAAGTTTATCAGAAGTGCTCCCCACTTGACAAAACATGACCACGATCAAGGCATCTGGCCTTCAACCGCTGACAAAATAGACCCATAGACCGGGGCGTCTACACCATAGAAACCTTGGAGCAAATGCTACATCCAAGAAATAGGGGGCGAGATCTGTCAGTGTGTGTGCCACCATTTTAGGAGGGAAGGAAAGGGGAGGGAGAAAGAAGAGGAAGGAAGGGGAAGTTGCTCCAATGACTTGGGGGGGGGGGATAGACACCCCTGGACATAGAAACTAATGTACTAGTATCAGATTGTTTATAAAACTCGATACATGGAAGTAAATCGAATGGCACCAAACTAAATCAAATAACATGAATTTAATTTCCAAACCATGAAAACTAAATAAATAACCAATAAATAATAACTGAATTAACATGCACAGAAATCATTGCTATTAGAAAAACACCTGTGAAATCACCTTGCACAGAAGTGTTACTTCAATATCCTATCCCACTCTTAAAAGTCACAAAAATAATTTTCTGTGATATTTCTAGCTGTGAGCTGTTTATAAGATGCTTAAATTACACAAATAGTTTTACCACATTCAGTCAAACAAATATTCATTTCAAGTTTAACGGAGCCGACTTACGCAGGTACCATTTAAGCTTTTCAGACCCAAACTGACAAATGGGTGCCGTTAGGGCCCTAAATCTGATGCCCTTGTAGGCAGCTGCCAGGTGAAATAGACCAGTAGGCAGTTACCATGATAAGATTGCCTGTAGAACAACAGCTAGTTAATCAAACACTTGGTTCTCTGACAGTCACAAGCAACAAGGACTGACTCAGCTTTCCATCTCAAATCTACTTTTCCTGAGTTATTGGGACATTGGTCTACTCGACGAAAAAGGGAAAACATGTTGACCTGGATCCGATTCTGACTCTACTTGCCCAAAAACTTTGTTTTTACCAAGCGTCTGTTAATAAGCTTGTTTCCTTCAATTTAGCTTTTTTAGGCACTGTAGAAATCTTGAGATTACGAACGAGCCTGAAAAACAAGCCTGGACGAAAGGATCTAAGTCTAAGATATCCAACAGGCTGCTGAACCTGGTTTCAGTTGCTTTGAAAAAATAATCATCAGCACTGCAATGCAAACCTGAACTGGATCATATTCTGCATAAATCACACCAGTCTTGTTGTCAAGACCTTAAACCTGAAGACCAAGACTTTGAACCTCAAGACTAAGACTTTGAACCTCAAGACCAAGACCAAGACTTTGAACCTCAAGACCAAGACCAAGACTTTGAACCTCAAGACCAAGACCAAGACTTTGAACCTCAAGACCAAGACTGAGACCAAAACTTTGAACCTCAAGACCAAAACCAAGACTTTGAGCCTCAAGACCAAGACGTTTGGTCTCAAGACCAAGACGTTTGGTCTCAAGACCAAGACTTTTAAAAATGAACTCGAGTGCACTGGTCTCGAGGATAACAAAACTGAAACACACTGTGCTTAATGACGTCATGGGCTGACGTAAGCCTATGAAGCAGACGAATATACATTACACATGTGTGTACTCATGTATCTCATACAGCACCAGTGTACAATGATGATGGTATTTTCCATTCCCAGTGTCACCGCATTTTGCTTTCCAGCCAGGTACGAAAGATGCCCCAAAACTTTGAACATCCTTTACCGAGTGCATTCAGTAAAACTCACGATCTGGTTTGTACCGCTGTATAACAATTGCCCAATAGATAACACCAGATTACAATGATGCATAGACAAGATTAGATTAGTTCTAATGGGCCACAAGCAGGAGTTTGACCTCGACACTTCCTCAGCCCTGACCCAAGTAACTTAGCCAGTTATTTTCCATCCAGCATCGATTACAACTTTAGCAGATGTTATGATTTCAAATACCAGTAGAACAATTATTATTAAATTTATTTAGACCGATGTTGCCATTACAACAATATATATCTATTGTCCATGTGTAGGCCTATTTGAACATTTATGTAGCACCTCTACAGAACTCACAAAAAAGTGACTATGCTTAAGTGATTTGTATCTCAGGTGTGTCTATGCTGTTGCCACTGGAACACACCTACTAATTTATACAAGCCTTTAATAATTCTTCCACTGAAGATTGGCAACAAATTTACCGTCACAAAGAACAATTACAAACCCTATAGATAATACTGCGACAACGAACAAGAAAACGGAATTAACCCCATGTTTTTACCCAACTCTTCCTCTGGTCTGCCATGGGTGGATGAATTCAAACGGTTAGTTACTCACTGATTTGCGATGGAAGCACCTCTGAATTGTTAAGTGGTGCTTTTATAGATGTTCGATTACAATTACAATTACCTCACGCTCTGGGTCCCCAAAATCGATGTGTAGAGTGGCCATGGCGCGCACGATAGCGACAAGCGACTGTATCGTATTGCTGTAAACAACGGGTTTAAACTGTTTGTTGTCCTCGCTCGTAAAGCCACCCTCATGAATGATCCTGGCAAACAAGAAAAAGCGACATAGAATATCATCGGAACCAGCAGAAAGATATATGAAGTCCACGCGTACCCACACGTTTCATGCATTAACATAATACAGTTTCACTTTCAACTTCCTTGCTTTAACATCCAGAAGTATGCACACATACAAATATATATATATAGTATACATGCAAATGTAGTCTACATGCATGGATAAAAACAGATACAAAAAGACATTGGAGATTGTTTCGTAAATGCCCAGATCTTAGCAACCACCAGGAACTACCCATACCCGCATATTCATTAAAAATCACGCAACTAAAGCAGATGAATCAAGGTCTAACTGCCCACCACTTGCATCAACATCACTTTGTCTTGATACAGCTTTAAACTTATAAAAACAGATGCAGAAAGATACCTGGAGATTGTTTCGTAAATGCCCAGATCTTAACTACCACCCATGCCCTCATTTTCAATGAAAATTATGCAACTAAAGCAGATGTGCCAAGGTCTAACTGCCTACCACTTGCAACATCATCGTTTCGTTTTGAGACAGCTTTTAATAAAAACTGCAATATGCTCTGTTGTATATACAATACACATACATACCAAAACATGCTGGTCATGCATGCATGCACAGATACATACATGATGCCAGTAGGCCTACACATGGGCCAGTATATATACACATGCGTAAGCAGTGTTAACCAGCAGCTTCTCATCTTAACCTTGGTGTACTTGGGGATGGTGGTCAGACTTTTCTTCACGGCCGGATCTACTCTTTTTACAGCTTCACTGGTGGAAGAGAATTCTTAAAATATCTGTCAGAAAACTCGTGGGGTAGCCTACCAGGTAGAGCTCTTGCCTTGTAAAGCTAAAAGAGTACGGGTTTGAGTCTCCTCTGAGGAGGTACCTGTGTATGGACTTTGAGCATGCCTCCACTCACAATTGCTCAGTGTCATCTGTGTTTCGTCATTAAATAGTGGCATTTAAAATGTGCAATAATAGTAATAAAGAACACAATAATAAATGAAAAATAATAATAATAAAAAAATAATAACAAATATCAATCATAATACTGTAAGTAATAGTAAAAATGATGATGACGATGATGCTAATAATAATAATAATAACTTTAAAAATAATAATAATAATTATAATTATAATAATAATAATACTCAACCACACACTTCAACTCAACCACACACAACACAATAAAATATTTCTGCACACAGCATCAGTTGAAGGTTGACTCAAACGATAGCAGAAATCTCGAACCAAATCTCTGACCTGGCGGGGATTTGAACCCCGACCTTTCAGTTGACAGCGCGCTAACCACTACACTATCGAGCACCTCTGTTATCATAGTGCCTGGTCTAAATCCTACAGGTTTCATTAAATTACTTTACGAACTTAGATCAAACACATTGAAGTACAACTCTGCTATTAGCAATTCACAGTCTGCACCACTAAAAATAATCATTTTATATATGTACCGTATTTATGTATGTATGAATGTATGTATATATATTTATGTATGCTTGTATTTATGCATTTACGTCTGCATGTATGTATGTAAGCGTGCCTGCATGTATATATGTATGCCTGAATGTATGTATGTATAATGCATGCTTGTATGCCTGCAATGCATGTATGTATGTAAGCATGAATGTATGTATGTAAGCATGAATGTATCTATGTATGAATGAATGTATGTATTGTATGCATTATATTTAGATGTATGTTTGTGTGTGTATATGCCTGCAAGTAGGTATGTATGAATGTGTTTGCATGTCTGTTTGTATGTGCAGGTATATCCATGTGTATGTATGTCTACGTACAATAATTTCTTGAAAGTTTACATAAGATTGGTTTTAGTTTTACCTCATTTGTTTGACTATTGTACTTTTGCCAGATTCACCAGCGCCTGAAAAGAATCAAACAAAGGTTGAGTCGATGACAAAAACATGGAAGAAAAAGCATTTGAGAAGTGCTACGTTCAAAGAGGCCTAGCCTTCTTCCAAGATCAGCTCAAACCGAGTATGGGTGTAAGAGTTTATCGTGTCCAAAACAGTTCCGAATTAGTACATTTGGGATGTATCATTAGCAATGTGCAGTCTTGAGGTCAGGTGCCCCCCTCCCCACCCAACTATTTAGTGCTTATGTTTTGCTTGTTAATAGCCAAGGATGTCTGCTGGGAAAAAAGGACAAAGAATAAACGAACCATAAAAACAGTGACAAAAAATAAGACAATTAAAGGTAGTTAATCCCCCTCCCCCACTCTCCTGAGACTGGACATGGTACCCGATTGCTTACAGCTCTGGGCCTGCAATGCGCAGGGTTCGAGCCTCACCCGAGGCAGTTGCTGTTTAGGGACTTTGAGCGAGTCCTTCTTCACTCACAGTTGCTCGGTGACATTGACGTCCTATCGTATGGTCGCGTGTGCACTTCTGAATTTTGGTTTAAGGAGGGCAGTGTTAAAATACAGTTGTAGTGTATTGTATTGTATCAGTGCTGGCAACCTTGCATATTATGCTCATAAATAAATCGACTCTTTTCTAAATTGAACACAAAACTGGAAAGAATTCAATCATAACTTGTCATAATCGGCCTACAGTGGCCACTAGGCCGCCCCACATATGGGTAGCAGAATGATGTCCATTATCTTTATCTCCCACAACATATCGTGTCCAACTGCTATAGAGCCACGCTCCTAAAGGGTTTTAGCTTGGCTGCTTATTACAAATTCAGGGGCTATCTCCTCCAGAGCAGAGAATTAGATTGCTATCGACCGATATGCAGTGATGGGCACTAAACTATTTTTTAAAAGTTAAACAAAGTATTTTCCAACTAAAAAAAATAGTTTAACTAAAGTTGGAAACTGATTTTTGAAATTAGTTAACTAAACTAAAAAAAAGTAGTTAAACTTTTTCCAACTTTTTTCCAACTTTTTACAACAAACATTTTCACAATAGAAGACGTTAAGTGAACTGTAATAATGCAAAGCGTCAATGACAATTTCACCTTCAAACTATGCAATGTGTGCTTTTCTGGCATACAGTTACATGTGTACTGTAAGTAGTGTATGAATTTGAAAATGCTAAAACCATGCAGTGTTAAAATGTTTTTGCTGACAGTGTTCAATGTTCACTGTGGAAAAATAGTTGTATATCGCTGATTTTTTTAGTTAAACCTTTTAATAAGCAACTAAAAATTTTTAGTTAAACTATGGTTTTAACTAAACTTTTTTGTTGTTGTTAAACTTCTTCCCTAACAAAAATTTTTTAGTTAAACTAAAAGTTAGCAACTTTTTAGTTAACTATTGCCCATCACTGCCGATATTGCATTTGTAAGACAAAGGCAGAACACCGGTAAGCAGTGTTGGGTAAACTCACACAAGAAATGAGTTAAATCAAAACTCAACTCACGCACCTCAAAATGAGTTTAAACTCAAACTCAACTCATCCTAAGTGAAATGAGTTAACTCAAACTCAGTTGTTAAATGAGTTAACTCATAAACTCACACGTTTCATACTAGCATGTTCTAATCGAGCAACAATTTTTCCATCACGCCTACTTGTAACAGAAAAATATTTTCCATCAAGAATACACGGTACTTCAGCCATGTTGTTCTTAACTGTTCACAATATACAAAATATGCAGTGGTTAAATACTGTCCGCTAGCAGTGTTTACGACCCTCCCTGCCGTCACCACTCACCAGTATGGAAAGCCGACGATATAAAAAAGGCTTGTTTCAACATAATATGTGCCAAGTGCTGAAGAGTGAGTTGAGTTTAAAATAATTGACAGGTACAACTCAAACTCACAGAAACTATGAGTTAACTCAAACTCATAACTCACACTCTTTAAGGTGAGTTAACTCAAACTCATAAATCACAGCAAGCGAGTTAACTCGTGAGCTTAAACTCATATCAGTTAACTCATACCCAACACTGCCGGTAAGATTTGATAGAGCAGATTTTGAAGCTTAGATTAGATTAGATTTTGAAATTTATGTATTGGTTAAATTAGACATGATTCAGGTGGTTATGCAATGATAAGAGTTTGAAAGTTATGTGCTGTAAGATCAGACTATGGCTTTGCACTGGTTAAATTTTATGAGATTATTAGGTTGCATAAATAATTTATTAATAGATCCCATAATTTAAAATTAGGTCTCATAATTAATTCATTGGGTTTCAATTTATTATTAGATCTCATAATTAATTAATTACACATTGCAACAATTAATTCATTTTAGTCTGCATAAATAATTTACTAATAGGTCTCATAACTAATTAATTATTAAGTCTCATAATCAATTCATTAGTTCTCACAAATAATATATTAATGGGTTTCATAATTAAATTAATTTTAAAAAAGCAGAAAAATATGTATACGATTAGCGGTTGTACACCAAAATGCGGGTAGCAATTGGTTTAATAAAGAATATTCTTATCTTATCTTATCTTAATTCAATATTAGGTCACATAACAATTATGGACAGTTTACATTGGCCTTTGTAGCAGTTGGTTGATGATCTGGTAACTTTGTGAGTAACTTATAAACTTTAATGTATTATGTGCCGCCTCTTTAATGGGTGTTACAGGGCCCTAACATATTAACATACTAATAATGTGAAGATAATAATGTGAAGATAATTAATGATAATGAAGTAAAGATCGGGATCAGCTAACATGAATGTCAATGTGGCAGCAGTAGATCCATTGAAGCACATTTAAGAGGTTCCCGAAAAGGCAATACATATATAAACAGATCCATGCTTACATGTTATGCACATGTAAAATGGAGCATCTGGTAAATGGTTCAGTTCTGCATGATTGAACCATTTGCCAAATGATTGATTGAACCATTTGCCAAACGACTGATTGAACCATTTGTCAAATGATTGACCGAACCATTTGCCAAACAATTGATTGAACCATTAGCCAAGCGACTGATTGAACCATTTGCCAAATGATTGATTGAACAATTTGCCAACTGACTGATGTCTTGTGCTCTTTACTATGACAGCAACATAACAGAAATCATGTCTTAGATTAGACTAGAAAAACTTAATCTTCGCCCATTTGTATAAACCTGATATTAAAAACACATCCGAACGCAATGTGATTCATTGGGAAATTCCTTCTACTCATTTCTCAAAAATCATGTGACACAGAAGATCTTCTAGATGTCTGAAATGCTTGCGAAAACAACACACAAAGTAATATAATGCTATGATCCCATCAGAAAGAGCTTTTGTTTGCCAACAGAATCACGCTGTGTACGACTCATATCATTTTCCGTCTCCCACTCCCTCCTTGACGTGTTCTAAGTCATCGGTTTTTTCTTTTTCCAATTCCTACTTCTCTTTCCTTCTTTCCTTCTTCTATTTAATGGTGCAAATAAAGATTTTACTGAACGAAAAAACAGCAAACCAGGAAATATAAAAGTAAACACAACAATTGATGCAGCTAGTTGTAAAATTAATATGCTTGCCTGTTTGTCTGCCTCTGTGTCCATCGTCATGTCTGTTTTTGTATGCGTCTGTATGTCTTTGTATGTCTGTCATTGTATGTATGTTTGTGTCAGAGTGTCTGCATGCTTGTCGTTTTGTCTCTGTATGCTTGTCTGTATGTCTGTCTATAGAGAACAAAAGTGAGAGAACATGAGAGAGACACACAGAGACAGACAGACAGACAGAGACAGAGAGAGAGACACGGAGAAAGACAGACAGAGAAAGACTACAAAGAGTCACAGACAGACAGACACACGTAAAATGGCAAACACACACAGGGAGAGACAGTTGTAAAAGGCTGACCAAGTAGCAGCAGTTTGATATCTTTGGCAGCAGCCAGGCCATCCTCTTTCAGCGCTTTCTCGATCGCTTTCGTTCTTTCCAGCGCCTGGCGATCTTCGGCGCTCATTGAACAGCCCATTTTGCACCAACGGATGCTGCTGTAGCTGGCGATGAAGATGATGTTGCAGACGCTGCTGGTGTTGGTACCGCCTCCGTCGGAGTCTTCTTATCTTGCCCTCTCCCTTCTTCTTAATTCGCCGATTCAACGCCGCTAATAAACCCGGCCGCGGCGTCGGGCAGTCCAATATCTCTTACCGCGGGCTAACACAGCCGTACGAATAAGTCCCGCACACAGATCCTAACCCAAGCAATCGACATGATGCTGGCCTTGCTGCTGAGAACACTTTCCTCCTCCTCCTTCTCTCCACCACCTCCTCCTCCTCCTCCTCTTCTCAACGCTGATGACGAACGAACAATGAAACTGCGGCTAGTAACGGAACCCAGCTGTCGTCTGGGCCAACTCGCGCATAAATATACTTATATGTACATTTAATACATACGCGTGTACGCCCTTCCGTCTGTCTGTCTGTATGTCTGCCTGTGTCTCTGCGTATACAATTACTCTTGACCGCGTAAGCGACGACGAATACGCATAGAAATTATGTATGCCTTTTATGTATCAATGTACGCGCGGCGTCTTCTTGCATCTGCTACTCGGTGTACACTAACGCATGCCAGTCGTTCTACGTCTGCTGTTCACTGTACGTACGTCTGCTGTTCTCTGTACGTACGTCTCCTGCTTCCTGCTATGTTCGTCTGCCGTTCGTTACGCGCGCACCGAATTTTCTCTCGCTCTGTACGCGTCTGCGGCTCGCTGCACGTACGTCTGCCTGCCTACGTTCGTACGTCTGCTACTGTCTGATGACGCTGCAGTGACGTCACAGCCTTTCGCGTCTGCTGCTGCATGGGAGTTCTTGAGCTGGCGTGGTCTTGTCGTCGCCGGCGCCGATATAACGGACCTAATAATTTCGTCGTTCGCTTGTTCTGCCTACAGCTTCTCCACCTTGCTTCCGAGTCGCCACTGCCTTGCCGAAGACGTCAGCAGAGGCAGCAGGGCTGGACGGGGGCTCGGTCGACGACGAACGAAAGGCGAGGGCAGAAGACGCGATCACAGGCGGCCGGGAGACGCAAATATGTTGGCCAGACGCGCGCAATCCGACTATCCATCGGCTGAATAATGATGCAAAAATGATAATGTACGCCGTTGATGCTTGTCCGAATATATACCGACAATGCGCATCAACCCGGCGTCTGTACAGCAGCAGCAGCAGCAGCAGCAGCAGCAGCAGCAGCAGCAGCACCGGCTTCAGCTGCTGGCGTTGCCCAGTGCTGCACTCGGCTGTACAGCAACGATGCAGGAGGCTGCGCTGCCGAGCCGCGGCTTGCGCTCGCAGCAGCTCTGACTGCGCGCGTGGACGCGGTCGCGTGCAATGCGCTCGATCATGCAATATTTATAATGTGGAATTATCGGCTCAGTCCATCTGCCACCCTTCGACATGCTGCTGCACGTTGGCCACCCTCCGCGCCACGGATTGGCCACCCTCCTCCTCCCGTCGATCTTCACAGAGACTATGGATTTTCCGTGCCCAGGCCCTCTACCTCCCCCGCTCCGTCCGCCGCTTATTCACCCCGGCTGTTGGCGTCACTGCCTCTTCCACCCTCCGCACTAGTGGACTTATCCACCCTGCGGCTTGGGTGCGGCCTTGCAACCCATACAGTGGATGTCCACCCCGGCGTTGCTATTAATAGAAGTCCCACCCTCTGTCAACAGTGTCTCTACATTGTTGATCCGGCGCAGAGGGAGCAAATGTAATTCCCGCCCTACCGCTTCCAGGCCGGCCGGTGAATATGCCGCCCTCCGCCGCTCTAACGCACAGCGCGATTGTTTCTGCCTCATCCAGTCATATCTCGGAGATCGTGCGAAGCCACAATGGAGCTTTGGCTGCGTTCCCGCGAGCACTCCGGTGAGATCGGCAGTTGTGGATTCGCGCCCCATGTCCCCCATACTGACCACGCTCACCCACCCGCCAAATATGCCCCTTTTGCTTCCCCCGTTTCGACAATATTTTTCTACGCGTGATTAGTCCACGAAATGATGCAATGCCGAGATTTATTGTTGACGTACCCCCCCCGTAAGTTAATCGTTTTGTATCGACAAAATGTTTACTCCTACACACTAAATGTAACTGTTTGCAGCAACCGTATGGCCTCGACCCTGCTCCTTGCTCAATGAATTGATCGGGCGAGGTCCTTCATTTGATTGAAGGTGGCGCAAAAACCTCACTCAACCCACAAGCAATCAATCGGTTAACAAGTTGCGACTTTGTCAGCTTGGTTTTGAGAATAACGAAATTCATTGATTTTATTCATTAGCACAACCCTAAAATATTTGAGGCCTCTAACCGGATTTTTCATAAATTATGTAGGCCACAACAGTCTACCATCTGCAGTTTGCAACACATCCACCGCCAAAGGAACTGGTAGAAGTTATAACTGCCTCCAAGACCATTTCTGACCATTGTTGTCCCTGCTCTGCAAATCTAGAAGAACAGTCCCAAGAGCTAGCCATGGGTATGACATAATCGTCATAGCAGAGTTGGTATGAGGGCTCAAAAATCTCTTAAATAAATTGTTTTGTGGTGATTTGAATAGTTCCTTAAATGTCTCAAACGCATATATCAAAGTACTTTAAACACTAAATTTTACAATTACTGTAATTTTGTTTCTGTATAAAAAGCAGATCTTCAAAACTCAGCAAACAGCAACAGACAATTACAGGTCAGATTTAACAACGTCCAGGCCATTTATGTCCATCTGTCATTTAGCCATTAGTTGCAATGATTCATAAAACAAAACTATTGTAAATAACAAAATGGCAACACAGAACATTAGCACTACAAGATTTACGCTGGCAAAAACAGTCTGAACGCTCTAAGTTTGTGTACATTCGGTGTAATACAGTAATATTCAAACATAACAACATAGAAGAAATCTAGTTTCAGCTGACACAAAGAACGAAAACACATTTTAGTTGAACTGCACGACCTTTGCGCTGAAACGACTTACACCAATGCTCTGCGCACAAGAAACATTCTACACACAAGAGAGAACAAAAGCAATGCCTTCAGCTACCCTCCCTCCCAGCTACAGACTCCAAACCAGGGATAGTACTCAAATAGTTAGTGATTTCCTTCTTCTCAAACATGACAGAAGAGAGGACGGTGGTCAGGCCTCTCATCTAGCACTGTCGAGGGTTGCCTAAAATGCGCTTTTAAAAAGTCCAGATACGTACAAACATACATACATTCGCTACCTTATCGTCACACCAACACTGCAAAATCTGCACACATAGCCAAGTCTCTACACGATATAAAAGTGGCAGAAAACTTTCTGCCGGATGGGGATTTGAATCTAGATCTCTGGATCGACAGTGATGCATACTAACCACTAGCCTATTACGCACCCCAATACAAAGTCCTCAGAAAAGCACCATTGGAATAAACTCACTAGCTGTCACTGGCATAAACTTGTCCAAAATATTGGGGGCATTTGGTTATTCATTCCACGCTTGTTGCATTGGATGTACAGTCCATCTCAATTCTTGGGGGGGGGGGTGGGCACTTGGCACGGCTGACCCCCCAGAGTCTACGCCTATGCTAGTTGTTTATATAGATTTGTTTTGAATGTATCTGGATTTTAATCCCAAGAACCTCTCTGCAGGATGCTCTACATCAATCTACCAACATTCTGTTGCTGTATCCAGTTCGATGATGATGGAGGTTGAGATGTTGGCAGAATCACCATCAGCCTCACTTGAAACTTGCAATAGCAAACTATCCCCAAAAATCCATCCCCCACACACAGTAACATTACACAAGTGCCATAAAAATTACACATTACATTACATATAATGCCAAATGAACTGTCACAGTAAATTTTGATGTATACTGCACCTGAAACAAAGACACTATTAAAAGACAACATAGTTTCTCCAAATCGTTCAAATCTGTCAAACATTTCTTCTATCACTTCGCTAAGAAAGCGAAGTTTCCACAATCTGTAAGAAATGCTCATCACAAATTCTAATAGCGTCAGATTCTACAATTGATTGCACAAAGTCTTGAGCTTGTTACCGGAAGGTAACAAAGAGCAATATCCAACTGGTGCAGTGATTTCAGAACATCTCTCCAAAACTGTTTCTGTTGTAGAATGCAAAACACCGTCCGCTGTAATCTCATCCCGTGAATCCACCTCGGCATGCGATCGAGACCAGAATCCACCGATGACGACTTCGTAATCTCTCGTAATCTTGCAGTCTGAACACAATTAATGCCGGACTCCGGTCACACGACGATGAATGATATGCATTTGTCAAACGACAACAGTACACGACAATGTCACAGCACAACCGTCACGTTGACACAGGAAACGGGAGACGACATCATCCTCCCTAGAACTGGTTTTGATTATAGCCGGGGTAACTCCCCTGACCCGACTGGCCGCCTCCCTGCATTTGGTTGCTCATACCCGCCATTGGCGCAGCTCGCATCTGGCCGCTGCCCTGGCCGCCCATGGAGGGATTCATGCTACTGCCACCACTGACACCAGGAAGCTGCGATCCCATATTAGCCCCTGCCCCACTGCCGGTTCCTGCTCCTGCCCCACCTCCGGGCATCATCTGCCCGCCCATTTGTTGGCTTCCAGTCATCTGTCCACCCATGTGTCCAGGACCGCCCATCTGTCCCGCCCCGGACGGCACACTGCCACCCGACATCTGCAGACCTCCCATCGGGCCGCAGCCGGGAATCTGGGCACCCATGGCTCCACCACCTGGCATCTGGCCAGCCATCTGACCACCGCCGGGAACCTGGCCGCCCATTTGCCGTTGCGCAGAGTATGCGCTGTATTGGTCTTGTGGACTTTGTTGGTAGGCGGCATACTGGTTTGGGTAGTTTGGCTGCTGAGGTTGATTGGCGGATGGATAGCCAGGTCCAGATCCTGGATACGATTGGCCTCCTCCGTATTGGCCTTGATTGTAATTCTGCTGGCTTCCATATGGCGGAACTAACAGAGAAGAAAACGGATTGCAATTAGCACAGATACCTCAGGCGTTAACAAGAAATTGTTGTTGTCCAAGAGGAAAACTTCTGGGCACATAAACTACAAAAAGCATTTCTGAGGCTAATGTAGATAAGTTTGTCTTCAGTGAAAAGTCCAGTAGTCTTTTGGGGCATTTTTCAGACAATTCTGTTATGTCATTGTATATTTGTTCATTCATTTTGATAATTCTTCTACATTGTATATTCATTCATTCATTCATTTGGTAATTCCTATAGCACCTCTTCAAGAAGCCTACTCAGACGTGCTCCCAGTCCAGCCATGGTTTAACAGAGAAGACTTAAGGAGGCGGTGAACTGCCTCGCGGAAATAAGTGCAAAGAAAGTGGGAGCACATTATGCCCTGGAGCTGTCTCTGATGGGACATAACCTGTATGCAGTGTTTTAGTTGTCGGGGGGTTCAACCCCCCTAGTTCTCTTTCTAACCCCCTCAGCTAAGTAACTGAAAATATGTTGGGGGGGTTACTTTACTACAAAAAACTGGTGTTTGGTCTATGTGATTATGTGATTTGGTAATCTGATAATTTTTTACCCCCCCAGTTGTTTTTGGGCAACTAAAACACTGCCTGTATGTATGTTAAGGAAATCGTGCTGAAACAGGTCAACTGAAAGAGCTAATAAGAAACGACTTAACACTTCAACAACAAGAGCTGTATCAGTTGCTTTTAGCACAATCTCTTCATTATAGTGTTAAAACAAGTTGTGAATGTTTGCGGAGCTCTTTCTGAGGGTACAGCGCCGGTAAGTATATTATGCAAACAGGTGAAACCAGAACAAAAGATGACTTAGCACAAAGATCGCCTTGTTCACCGTATGTACACTAAATGTCCTGCCCCCAATGCCAATCAATTACCAGATATCAGAACAAAGTAACAACAACCTGGTTGGTTGGGAGATCTTCTGGCCATGGCACTAGGTGGCAGCATCTGTCTTTGACCCATCATCTGACCTCCCTGGTTAACCGTCATACTATTCCCTCCCACTGCTGCAATAGATTGCCCTCCGCTCTGCTGCGATATCATCTGTTGTTGCGACGACATCATCGACTGATGCGACATCATCGGTTGCGACTGTGACATCGTCGGCTGCTGTGACATCATCGTCTGCTGCTGTTGTGACATCTGCTGTGACAGTGCCTGCTGTGACGTCATCTGTGACATCATCGGTTGTTGTTGCTGCTGCTGCTGCTGCTGTTGTTGTGACATCATTGCCTGTTGCTGCTGCTGCTGACTTGAGAACATCGCCTGATGTGATTGTTGTGAGCCCTGTGGTGGTAAGCTGTAGCCTTGATTCAGATTTCCCTGGCCCATCATCGGCCCTAGATATCATAAAAGCAAACATACTTAATAAAAATGTGTAGTTTGTCACAAAAAGTCAAAATATGTTGTTGGTTTGTCACAAAAGATAAGAAAACACTATAGAAACTGCTTCCTTTGTTCTGCCCGGTATTTTAACTGATCCCATAGCCAAATTCAAGACTCTGGAAGAAACAGTTCAATCTTAAGACAATGAGTTGAAACATATCTGTAGACTTGACCAGCTGGTATAACTACCACAGTCAACTGTGCCTCAATAGTAGGTGGAGAGACCATAACATGGGAAAAGAACAACCACAGTAAAAACCCCACACTGCACCACTCAAATCCAAGCCCGAGGACTTCCCACGCACCAAAAACAAGTGTCTGTTGCCAAAAGCCAAGAGCCAAATACTTCTATTTGGTGCAAATCCTGCAATGTACCAGCCCTGGGTCCAGAACCTAGGGATTATTCCACCGTTAGCTCCGAGGCCAAAGAGCACAAAATAGATACCTCTTTAAGTACCACTGTGGGAGCTCTACTTCATATGGAAAACAGTTTGATCTTTGATAAGCATTCATTCCTGCAGTGTTTCTACAAATCAACTGCAATAAGATCAAGGTGAAGTTTTATGCAAGACTGCACATACATGCAAACTTCAATAGTTTGTGCCACAGCTAAGCAGTTGTATAAAGCATCCTTTGCACACTTACCTCCCTGTCCACTCCACTGATACATTCCTTGTCCCCCCATTGACTGAGGACCTGACGACATGTTGTAATTGTACTGTTGTTGCTGAGCGCTGAGCATGTTGCTTGCTGACATAGCTAAAAATCAAAGCAACAACTGACAATAGAATTTTCTCATATTGTAAACCCTTGACAAATTTTATGATTTTTAATAATCCTAACACGTCTACAATCTTGTGCTATATCCAAATTAAAGGAGTGTAAAATTCTGACTTATACATGTAAGCACTTTTAATTTTAACAAGCACTTTTAAAAAGGTATATGCAAAACGAAAATGGCTGTTCACGCATTAACAAAAGCGAACAGCAACAGCACTGCAGAAGTCTTAATTTTAAACATCAGTCTAATAAAAACCGATTTAACTGACAAGACCTTTCAACAGCTGCTCCATTCTAAGACGCAGAACTTTAGTCGCAACTAAAATACCAGTAGTCAGATAAATTTTACACAGAAACATCAAGTAAAACACTTGCTAATATGCCATAATGAAACGTTTCATAAGCATGGCTCCAGTTTTGAAGGACCTCAGCTGAAGCAAAAGCATAAAAGAATCGTCTGTACACACAAGCTGGCCACCATGTTTGGGAAATGGTAGCTGATTCGTTAGAGCGCTTGCCTTGCAGTACCGGCTTTAGGTCTAGGCGATATAGGCGGCTGCCAAGAGCGGCATTCGTCAAGGGGCTGCAAATTCCGGCTAAATAAAAATAATATAATTAGTAAACTAAGAAATTAAATGGAAATATATGTGTTTAGTAACGGGCGGCATTTTTGTCCTTGTGGTTTGCCTATAGCACAAAACTGTCAAAGGCCGCCTTTGTTACCTTGTAATGCAGACAGTATGGGTTCGAGCCTCTCCTGAGACGGTTACTGTGTACGGATCTTAAGCAAGTCCTTCACTCAGTACCATTCTAATGATCCATCATTAGGTAGTAGTGCTTATTAAATGCTTAAAAATAATATTTTTGACTCTATCACACCTTTTTCTGACCACATTTCAACTTGACTTCTCTAAAGGACTACGACTTACTACGACTTTGACTACAATCAAGGTCGAAGTCCAATACAGAATCACTTAAAGTGAGCATCGACTGAAGCCTCATACATTACAATAAGCACTATAGAAGTCATTGGAATAGATTACAACAACCCGGCCTCTGAGGAGTTTATCTAGAAATGGTGCTATAAAAATCATGATTACATTTACAACAGCATTTCTACATCACCTGGGAAGAACCTTATTGTTCGACGAACAAAGGACGTTCAACAAACCTTGACTCATCTGTGCGCTCATCGCCTGTGACGTCCCACTGGACGGCGTCGGCATTCTCGGAGCAAGGTTTCCTTGAGCAGACATCTGGCCCGCCATCGCCGGATTCATCTGAGAGGAATTCATCTGTGACGGATTCATCGGAGCAGAACTTATCTGTGGATTCATCTGGCCGCCAGGTGCCATTCCGCTGCTGAACTGGCCTCCCATGCGTGGAGTCTGGCTGCTCGCTTGGCTGATCGCGCCCATCTGCCCAGCCATTCCGTGTCCCCCTTGTAACTGCCCGGCCACCATGCTTGACATATGCCCCCCCATTCCTGAACTCTGGCTACCCACAGAGGTGGTTCCCCCACCTGCTCCTAACTGGCCACCCATGCCTGGCCCTCCAACCATCTGACTGCTCATTGCAGTACCTGCTGCTGACCCAATTTGGTTGGCCATTCCCTGGCTTCCGGACACCTGGCTGTTGCCCATGGTTGACCCTGGCATCATCTGGCTTCCGATAGTTGAACTGCTGGTCATTTGCATTTGGCTGGCCAATGATCCAGGCGCCCCAGTCATCTGACCACCCATCGAACCACCTCCTCCTCCTGCCATCTGGCTACCCATGGAGCCAGGCCCCCCTGTCATTTGACCACCCATGGAACCAGCACCCCCTGCCATTTGACTGGGGCCTCCAGCCATTTGACCACCCATAGAGCCAGGGCCACCAGTCATTTGACTGCCCATTGAACCAGGCCCCCCAGCCATTTGACTGCCCATGGAACCAGCACCCGCAGGCATTTGACTGCTCATTGAACCAGGTCCCCCACCCATTTGACTGCCCATAGAACCAGGACCCCCAGCCATTTGACTGCCCATGGAACCAGGACCCCCAGCCATTAGACTGCCCATAGAGCCACCACCTGTAGGCATTTGACTACTCATTGAACCAGGTCCCCCAGCCATCTGACCACCCATGTTCCCCTGAACACCACCCATCTGGGAGACCATTCCAGATGAACCTGACATTGACTGACCCATACCATGCCCACCTGACATCTGGTTTCCTACTCCAGCTGCTCCTGGCATCTGGCCAACCATGCCCTGGTTACCACCCATCATACCACCCATGCCCTGGCTACCAGTCATCTGATTCCCCATTCCGGAACCCCCTGTCATCTGTCCAGCCATGCCAGGGGTACCAGATGCTTGGTTTCCTGCCGACTGTCCCACGGGCATCTGTCCACTAGGCAACTGTCCAGGTGGCATCTGCCCAGGTGCCATCTGGCCAGCAGGCATCTGACCTACAGGCATTTGACCTCCAGGCATCTGGCCTGTCATAGGAGGACTTCCAGTCATTGCATTTCCAGCCAAATGTGCGGGAACTGACTGATTTGGAGCCTAAAAACAAGAGACATTTTCATTCACATTAAGTCAAATTAGAACAGAAAATGTTGATATTTGTTAAGTATAACTAGAACGCTAACTGAAATTGTTCTAAGACTGAAAGCTGAAATAGAACGAAAATGAAACAACAAAGAAAATTATAATAAAAACGAAAATTAATTTTCAAACAAAAATTTAAGAAAAAGAAAATTTTCTTGCTAGTTTTTGCAGCACAGTTGTGTCTATGTCGAACAGCGCATATGTACTTTCTGACTCACGGGAGCTTTTGGTATCGTTGGCCTAGCAAGCGTGCTTCTGTATAGTTTCTTGTGATCATTTTATTTTGTCTTTTAATTGCAAGTTGACCAATGATCAACATCACAAGACTGTTATAGAAAATCACTTTCGATCATAAGTACTTTGCCCAGTTTGCCAAGCAGAAAATGAAAATCCCATATGTGATTTTTAGATATTGTAAAAAACACAGACAAATCTGTGTGCAACATTGTGGACCCTAAAACGGAAAAGTGTGAGCGCACCTTCAGATAAAAATTCAACCAATTTGATGTTATATCTTTGGAAACTACATAAAGAAGCATACACAGAATACCAACAAAAATACTCCAAAAAGGACAAGTCTATAACGGGGCTGAACTGAAAATATCGTGCGATCGATTCTTTGACTTTTGCTTTTGATTCAGTCTTTGCCAGGGCCTCAGCACTGAAAATATTAAATTTTTGTCAGATAAACTTTGTTCCCTGGAAAAGTCAACTTCATCACACAGTCAAGGTGTTTTCCTGATCGGTTGAACCAGAATCTTCAACCAACAAAATGCTTGAATAATAGCTTTCAGTCTTAGAGGGAAGGACAGCAAGTTTATCGCAATATTGCCCATTTGCAAAAGATCTTGGAACTACGGCTTCCCAGGATTATATAAAAAGAACATCTTCCATGTGTGAACTTCTGCCAACCGGGAAAAGGAACCGCATGCATGCAAAGGTCACTGGAAATGAGAGTGCTTTAAACTTAAATCAAATCAATCAATCAATCAATCAATCAAAGATTTTATTGTAACCAAGTTATAAAAATCAGTGTACAAGAAAAAACAGGCAAGTATTAGTTGGCAACAAATGGTAACCCAAAAGGGCTATATGCCAACTAAGCAGGGTTACCCAAGTAACCTAAATGCATTGGTAACAAAAATAGCAAGTGGCTTTCTCATAACATAAAAGTTTATATTATATTATATTATAAATAAATGCATCTTAGAAATAAAAAATTGTTTTAACTTTGCTTAATTTGACACAAGCTGCATAAAGAAGTTCAATTGAAATTATTTTCAACCGAGAACTGAAATGAGATCTATTTAATGTCAATCAATCAATTTTCGTTTCTTCATCATACAGTTGTCACAGACGCAACTATAACACTTAATGTCTAGAACAAATTTATGCCAGCTATAGCGAATACGGCATGCAATGTAATTTAAAAAACTGAAATCAGAATCATAATTGAAATTTTTTAAGATTTCTAATTAAAATTATAATTGGAATTGAGGACATCTGGACTGAAATACAAGTAAAATGAAAATTAAAATATCACTGCAAACCCCTCCCCCACCAAAAAATCTAGTTTCCTAAGAAATGACTAATGAGAATGATGCGCTGTTCGTTAAGATAACAACACTGTAAATGATTCTAGACTAGCTGGTTTACCCGGCGTTGCCCGGGTTTCTGAGGTTTTGGGCCGGGACACCATGGTAGCTGTCAAAATGGGGGACGCGAAGCTGCTTAACCCGGCGTTTTGGGTGTTTCAATCCCTCTAGCGAATAAGCAACAAAACACTGCTTAACCCGGTGTTTCAATCCCTCTAGCGAGTCCGTACTGTAGCTGCTTAACCCGGCGGCGCCATCTGGTGAGTGAAAATAGGTTGAGTGTAAGTTTTTTTACCAGCTAAAAATGCATAGCCCGGGTAGGTTTTGGCCCGGGAGACCATGGTAGCGGTGAAAACGGGGGACGCGAAGCCTCACACTGGGTGTGTAATGCCCACCCCGAGACAGTAGTGAAGGTTTGGAGTGAAAAGGTCCAAAGCTGTAGAAATGCATCGCAGTCAAAGATCGCTGTGACAGACAGACAGACAGAGTCTTGTCTTTATTTATATAGATTAGCATAGATTCATACTAGACAAAATCATTTAATATACTCTACTTCCAGTTTTCTTTATTATTTCTTAAGAACTCTCTAGTACTTGCTTTGAGTTTACTAATAAAACTAGGCCTAGGAAAGGCAACTGGACCTGCTGTTCATTGTTTTCAAAGGATTTTGGAAATATTTTGTATGCAAGTTTAACATGCATAGACCAGCCAACAATCTCAAACGAAACAAATTCTAGATTTTAGTTGAGTGTTAAAATAAAGTTTGAAAACACTAACTGGTAAGAGGTTCTGCATGTTCTGACTACTGTCAGCGATAGTGGCAAGATAAACAAGATTTCGGTGAAGCATCTGTTGATAGCTGTACAAGCACAAACAAAACAATTACATGATTTCACAACTGTGTTACATTTCTGTGTTGTATGGGGTCATCACAAAGGACGTCCGCAATGAGGGGGAGGGAGGGGTCACCGAAATGCGGACAAGGGGGAGGAAGGGTTATGACCAGTGCGGACGTCCGCATCTAAACTTTTAAATTTGATAGATTTTTAAAGACCACATTGTTTCAACCTTCCCCGAAAGACAAAAAGGTCAGTGAAGTGAATGCCTGAAACCACTTGCACAGTATAACCTTTACTGAGACCTTAAGGAGGCTTTTATTACAGCACATCCTGCGATATGAAACCTGAACTGTCACTTAAACGTGCACAGGTACTGTGGAATAATTGTAAAAATAATGATGATGACATTAAAAATTGGCTTCGACGTGCGGACGTCCGCAAAGGGGGAAGGAGGGAGGGTAAGGTCAAATGCGGACAAGGGGGAGGGAGTGGTCCAAAGTAGGTCATATTTTGCGGACGTCCTTTATGGACGACCCCTATGGTCATGTTACACACCAGTTCTAAGGCGCTTCTCTTTGAAAGAGGCATTACCACAATAAAAGCGATACTTCAATAAAGATTACCATGCACTGTGAAGGTAGTCAAGAGTTTACAATATAAAAGAAAATTCAGTTGTTAATTGTTGCTTTGATTTTTAGCTATGTCAGCAAGTAATACGTTCAGTGCTAAGCAACAACATTATAACTACAACAAGTCGTCAGGTCCTCAGTCAATGGGAGGACAGGGAGGTAAGCGCAAAGGATGCTTTATATAGCTGCGGCACAAACCACTGAAGTTTTTGCATATGTGTATGCTAGTGGTTTCAGTCACACACAGCTGCATGTTAAAGTCTACTTCTAACTGCTTGATAGATGCTGCTATTGGATTCATCCCCTGTAGCCAACACTCGGAATACAACTTGTTGGTTTATAAACAAAAATTTTAACCAGATTTAGAATGAGGGTCGTATAAGAAGGGCGCGCAAGTCTTGTGATCAGTGAGTGACATGATACCAACTGATTTGAAACCTTGTCTCTAACATAGAGTGTGACAGTTCAAACCTCCACTGACATGGCTACTGTGTAGCAACATCGAGCAAGTCTTCATCCACAATTGCCTGGACATCACAACATAGTGGCATTTAAGATAGTGGCATTTAACCCTGGGCATGTACTGCATGGCCTGTTGTCTCCAACTAAACCAGTACAATACTCTTTGCACCCTCATGCTCATGATAGAATTTTAAAATAGTGTACTCACTGTAGAACCTCATGAGCCTTTCCTTTACTCTGAAAGTCCACGATAGCCTGAATAAACTGATTGTTCTCATCCAACATCTGAAAAATCCCACAAAGATTCAAAAACTACATACAAAATCAACAGAATTAAATGATGAAAACTTATCAAATTCATCAGTCAAAATTTAAAACTAGCGCAAACCTATTTCAAAGTTTCCCTGATGTTTTTGATTTCACCTGAGCTTCAGCAGTGGACTAAGTTGTTTGATCACAGTTTCACTGAAAAGACTATCGATTGAAGTCTTACGCATTATAATAAAGGAAGAACAGAAGTCATTAGAATATGTTAGATATTCATAATTTTTTAACTGTAACATATGTATGGTTATGTAATCACTCATTAACGACATTTCTTAATCAAGGAACTACATGACCTCAGAATTTCAAAAAGCGCATAACTTAATGCCCAGTCGAATGTCTCTAATTTCACATGAGGTACTCATAACTTAATAAATAAACAAGATTTTGGTGAAGCACACACATCACAAGGTCCCAATCATTCTACCACTACTGGACTTTTTTGGGAGAAATATTACATTTAAAATAACAATTTCTCTGGCAACGTTGTCATTCTAACACATTATAAAAACTACTGATACACTCACTGCAAAGGCATTTTTCATTTGGAAAACAGAAAAGACATGTTATACGGGGGCAAAAATTTTGGACATTAAAACGATAAGATTACCATCATAACTTCGTCTTTGACAGCCACATCAAGAACCATGTTAATAAGGTCATTTTTAATAAGGTCGTTTTGAAAAGTTGAACTGAATTTTGGATCCATGGTCTGACAACGTTATATCAGAATCTGTGTGTTGTAATGAGGCATGTTATGCTGAGGCTATGGTGTATCTATTTATGAGCAGAGCATAGTAAAGGTCATTGTTAGAAATAATAAATGCTGTTCTGTACATGTAGAGTGGCATAGACAGGCTATCTAGCTTTTTCGATTGCTGGACATATTTTTTGGAACTCTCTCCCTGTGTCTGTGCGCTCTGTTCAGTTACTTGTGTCATTTTGTCCTCGACTAAAACTTAACTCTTTCAAATGGCTTATCCACCATACAGACAGATCTTCTAGATATCGACATGATTACAGCTTTGTTTTGGAGTGCCATCGGTTGATGCCTTGTGCATTAGACACCGGCGCAATAGAAATGTCTAATTACAAGTTTAATACACCTTCCACGCTATGGATCTATGCTTAACTGCTTGCTGCCGACTGTGCATGACTGTCAATGAGCGGCCTTGCGTAATGCACGCGATATTTTAAATGCATCTGTTCATTTGGAATGTGGGACCATAAACGTTCAAGCATTTGGGACGCCGAACATAAAGGTTGCCCTCATGTTCTTGAAATGCCACCTAGTGAAACAATTTGAGAGCACCGCGTATATGTTTTGGCTCACCTTCTGAATAGTCATCTGATTTGGAGGAACCTTTCCTCTCTGACTGTTGGGTAAAAAAGTAAGCGACATAATGCCAGCCGTTTAGAATCTAAAAAGAGAAGTGAGTCTTAACAGAAAGCACTTATATTTTACTTAAATCGAACAAAACAACATCAGCTCGACTTCCGCTGAGATACAACGTAGGTCCGCAGCGAATTCTTCGCACCGAAAGATCAAAAATGCAGTGCTCTCGTTGCCATCGCTCAAACTTTTAAGTAACTCAAAACCACGTACACGGCCGAGTTTGAAATTCTTGTTTGTTAATTATTTAATCAAAATTTATAATTAGTTCCAGGAAATAAAAAAGTTAATCATGTTTGAAAACATGACGACCACGATAGACTTGAGTATTTAGGATTCCATGAGTGTAATTAGAAGCGAAATCGTTAATCGTTGCGTAATCCATGCTTTGCATAGGTTAAGCCACATGATAAATAATTACTGAACTGTGGTTAAGCGCTCTGGGAACCAGTAAGCTTCTCGTGTAAAGGCGCTCGATTAAAAACACGCTAGAACCATAGGCCGATCTGATCACTCACCAATTTATTTAGGATGATACGCCTTTGATCGAGTTGTCCTGGAAACCGGTTTCGGTGACCTCGACAGCCGCGTTCCTTTGGCACTTTTTCTTATAGCGACTGTGTAGCCTCGACCCTGCTCATTTTTCAATGAATTCATCGGATGATATCATCGTTTCGTGTTTGAATGGGCGCCACGACATTTAAGGTCCCCGCATAGGCCTACTCGTCTCAAGTTCTTTTCCAACAGATCCATAGTCCGCGCTGGCACATAATTTCTGGAACGAACTTTCCTCTGAATTCCGTATATTCTCAGTTCCTCCGCCAATACCGCCACTCACTGGCCGTCACCTTCCTCTAGGCCAGCGGTGCGCAACCTGCGGCCGTACGGCCGCATGCGGCCGTGAGAGGGAGAATTGGCGGCCGTGGACAGCTGACCTAATCATAATGTTTTGGCGGCCGTGTGCAGATTAATTCATAAATAGGAAACTGTGGAATTCTATTCCATGAAGAATATAAATTGTTCCTTAAGTGACAATAAATTCCTCACCTCTATGCTATTATAGCCCTACTCTTAAATAATAGTAGCAGATATCTTGGCGGTCGTGCGCTGGCGGCGATCTTGTATGACAGGTGGAAGGGACACGGGACAATTTTGAACTGATCTGGTCAAAAAAGGTGAAAAATTTTTTCGCGCTCACGCGCAAAAAATGTGTGAACCTTTTTGGTGTTTCTTCAGAATTTGGGCGAGGGAAAACTGTACAGTGTGTCTCTCCACTGATAAAGGTGGGAGTCTTATTCCCCTCGACCCCGGGATCGCCACCCATGCGGCCGTGATGAGAATATGAACCTGTAATGCGGCCGAAATTAACGAAAAGGTTGCGCACCCCTGCTCTAGGCCTACTTATCACCCCACAGCTTTTCCATTCCAAATTGAAGGCTCACCTCTTGAAGAATTCCTACCCTAATCCATCCGATCCTCCGTCTTCCAAGCTTTCTCGCCCCTCAACGAAACCCGCCTTAGCAGCTGCTCTGCCTCCTCTCTCTGGTTTCCCTGGCAACCGACCTCGGACCTCCACTGGACATCGATCTCTGGGCAATTCCTCTGATACGACGCAGCGTTCGTGCATATAAGCTGGTTCCCTGCGCTTAGCTTTAGAGTAGCGCTTTAGAATTTTGCACTTCACGATTACGATCAATAAACGTACGTGGCTGTCTGAAAGTAGCGTAGGCCTAATTTAAACTGTCTTGCAAATTAGGGCATAGGGTCTACTCAATTGGGCATCTGGCCCCTTTTCAGATTCGGCATGGGGCCTACTGAGTAGGTCCTACTCAGTGGCGGGGCAGATCTAAGCCAGCATATCCATTTTAGCTCAGGCATTCCCAACCATAGGGTGCGAGATGCAGCGGCGGCGATCTTGTTTGACACAGGACACGTCTGTTGGTGGTGGATCTACTTGCAGACCAATTTTTGAATTTGATGTAGAAGCTGTGTCGTCCTATGTTTCCAAGCACGAGGCAGCAGTTGCAGGTCCCGTGGGATCATAGTAACACTACGGGATGAAGCAGCTTAACTGAGCTAGAGAGCGACAAGCTTCCGCAACTTTAGGCATGAGGGACTTGAACGGGATCTTTGAATTGTGCATATCTGATGAAGATAAGATTGCTGGGACGATACCTACATAAAAGATAGAGCCACAAAGCGAAATAGCCTAATTCATTTAGGCCTATTTCAAATAGGCCTAAATGAATTAGCCTGCACTTGACGTGACCAGGAATCGAATCCAGGTCGCAGAAGTGTTTACATCCTGTTTACTTGCGTTTTCCAATCTTTCTCGCTCCAGTCGGAACTCGCCTTAGCAGCTGTTTTATATACGTGCCAGTATCTCTCCCTGGTCTCTAGCTGGCAACCGGGCAGGGGCGTCTACACCATAGAAACCTTGGAGCAAATGCTCCATCCAAGAAATAAGGGGGGAAAGATCTGTCAGTGTGTGTGCCACCATTTCAGGGGGGAAGGAAGGGGAGGGGAAGAAGAGGGGGAAATGGGAAGTTGCTCCAATGACTTGGGGGGGGATAGGCGCCTCTGATTTCTGGACAACCTCTCTAACATGACGCAGCGGTTGTGCATAAGTTGGTCTCCTGCATGTAGGCCTAGCTTTAAAGCAGCGTTTTAGAAATTTCGAGATCACGATTACGAAATGAGAACGCACGGGGTATAGATGTAAGACTGCACAGAAAGGCAGGGGATATTTTAAGAAAATTTCACTGGTGGGAATATTTTGAGAAAGGGCAGTTTTCGCGCGTAAGTTTAAGTCAGAAAGCACTGAATCAGAGAAACTTGGGAGATGCATATTTTAAATATTTGAACTTTCAAGCAGTCAAATTATCAAAATGAACTCATTATTAATGAGGATTTCAACTTCAAGCCTCAAGGTCATAATAAAATCAAATCATTTAATCATTTCATCATTGGTGGCGACTGGGGTGGGATTAAAAAGGGCAAATTCACTGGTGAGGAAAAGGTTGGGGAATTTGAGAGGGCTGGTGCACCAGTTAACATGTTAAAGAAGGCCCTGTATAGAACTATAGCGGACGTTGAACTGGTGAATTAGGCTACTCTAAACAGGCCTCGGTGCTTGTGAGCTAAAGCATAGTATTCCCAAGCATAGCACACATCTGAACACGCGCACTTATATAGGAGCCGTCAATCTTTCGCGCGCACTTGCAAAGACGCCGGGGTTACAGAGACCCATCTTCCCCTCGGCGCCTGATGAATAATGGTAGATGGCTGGCTGGCAGTCGCCACTGTAGGGTCAGGTCGTACATCATCGTAATTACGTTGCCAACTTTCAGTCAACATTTTACTTGTTTCTCGAGCGCGTCGCCTGCATGCTGATGACCTCACAGCGACGTCATCATCTGGTTGGACGCGTCGTCAGCCGTTGTGCAACGTATAGAGAACGCTTACGTCTTCTGACGCAACGTCCTATTGTACGCAGTTGCTTCTATTTGTTCAAAGTTACGCGCCTTGAATACATACGACTTTGGCTTTCACCGACTGTCGTCTGCTTTTCATCAGATGTCGTCTGCTTTTGGTCGTTTCGTTTGCCGGGCGCTTGGCGGGTCGGTCAATCGTCAACTTTCCCGCCAAGTGCCGTGCATATGTCGTCTGCTCACGTTCCGACGCAAGGCACTCGTCTGCCTGGCTTATTTGCTCGCGATTGTGGCAGTTGACCTGAAATGGCGTAAGAGACAAGAGACGCCACACGTCGAAGTCAAGCGGGGGTGGGTGTAGGTCCCTCCCAAATCGGGGAGGGTCCTACGGCAGGCGAGGGTCCGCCCACAGTCGTCCCACCGAGTTATAACGACCTATTCTACCGCAGTTATCGTTGAAACTGCAGAGGCCGTTCACACGAGAGAGTTCCATCCGCCGCACTGAACAACAGCCGCTGCGTCTATTCCAACAGCAGCCTAGAACACTGTTCCGGCCGCACATAAAGAAGCCTGCTAAACGCAAACTTGGTAGCATTCAAAGTCGATCGTGAATGCTGCTGGTTTGGGCTTTTCAGAACGCAGAGAATATCAACTTATAGCGTTCAATCGATTTCGTTGACCAATTGTCGCAGTCGACTTCGTAAACAGCACTGTGCAAATTGGCTGCTGCATTTTGCCTTTGGCTTGCAAGACGACTTGGAAAACTCGCAGTTCGACCGCACTCGTGAACGACCGTGGAACTGCCATCTAAAGTCTTCTGTTGAAGATAAACGCAAAGCAGTTTCCGTGAACTTTCCGTGAACTGCGCTCGCTCTTCGCCGGTGAGCTAACAATTCACATTGTATTTTCATTTAAAACGGAATAAATTTGAATTCAATTTCACAAATTAAAAAATAGAAATAAATTAAAATTCGCATCTCCCTGGACAAATTTAGATATTTAGATTCCATTTCACAGATTAAGTAAAATTAGAGAGAGACAGACCCTCTAAAATTCATCACCCCCCCCCCATCTCTCTCTTCCATAGTCTGTTTCCGTGTCTTCTCGGACTCTCCTCTGCTTTCGACCAGACGACTCGACCTATATATAATCTGGCTCGCACACCGATTTTGTCAGATGCGCTATCGTCGATCGATGCCTTGAATATCAAAGACAAACACAAAAAATAAGTTTACAAGACTCCGCAACGAACATGTGTCATCCAGAGACGTGTAAGTTACCCTAATTTAGGGTGAAAACAGGGACGTGACTTCAAACTTTGAATCCCGCCGGATTAAGTCTACTCTTGCCATCTTTGCACAGGTCGGCCTTTAGCTCTAAACTCAAAATTGAAAACACTTCTTTTCCACAAATCCTACCCTGATTCCACCTCTTATATGACTTGTCTCGCCGTTTCAGTAGCCTTTCTCTATAGCCTATAATTCTATTCCAAACACAGCCACCGCAGCTGTCTCACTGTCTGCCTGCATGACCCTTTGTATTTTGACCTGGAACCGATTGTGACCCCTACCTGCTATCGATTTTGTTTTTAGCTGAGCGCCTGTGAATAAGCTGGTTCCCGCGACATCGTGTTTTTGGTGCGGTAGAAGTCTTGAGATTACGATCACGATTATATTTTTTTACTACAGGCCTACTAGGCCCTGATTAATATAGGAGAGTTAGGTGGAAGACTGTCTTAACTTGAACATGACATTGAAGGACAAGAATTACAATTGATGTGTTTTTATGGAAAGGCTATTTTCTTAATTAAAACTGGATGCGACAGACTACAATCCTTGAAGTAAGGACGAACTCATTGGGGGGAATATGTAGGCCTATGCAGTGCGCCGGTTCTAAGCAGGCCTTAAACGCACAGGAAGTCTTTAAATAGGATAGGCCACTAATGGTTATAAAGAAACTTTCGCTACAATACACTACAATGCAATACAAAACAATACAACTGAAATTGTTTAACGCTCATTTGCAAAAGTTCAGAATCGCACAACAGTAGGCTATTTTAAAGATGCTATAAAGATATATTCCCAGGGCTAAAACTGCCTTGGCCCAGCACCGGGCGTTTGCTGTAGCGGGTCCAACGATCTGGAATGACCTTTCCCCTCTGCTTAGGGCCAAACTAATGACTGGCTTTTCCTCATCGGTCTCGCGTTCCCTAAAGGCATTTCTGTTTCCCCGGGGCTTCCGTGCTGAGAGCGCCTCTGAATAGTTATTCTGCGAGAGGCGCTTTATAAATTTCTAGATACAATACAATACAATAGGCCTACTAGTATTTTCATATTGTAATCAATTAGCTTAAGTTTGTGCACTTGGGTTAAACTACGAATTTTATGGCCGCTGAAACAGGAGCCTAACTGGTTTATTAACTGTTAACACTCATCCGATTACATTATTTTATAGATTCACTGTGATTCCGAGGCTTACCACAAACGAACTTCAAAATGGCCGTTTCAAGCTACCTTAAGGCGTCCGTCTGCCTTACGATATTGGTTTTTCTGTCTACGTCAACTCATGCCGACGTCACATCCGCCTGTCAGAACGCCTGCTCAGGCTCCGAAGGCCAGACGGCTTTTGTAGCGTGTGTTATCAAGTGCAAACAGATCCTGTCCTATGTAAACCAGCTTGAAGTCGCGGACCAAATTCCGGCCGAAAACGAAGAAGAATACGAAGATCCGACAGATGGACTTAGCTTGGAAGAAGCTGCGCAGCTGAGGGTGAGCCGACCTCTACAGTTCCTGTTGAGAAACGACCGGGCCGTGCGTAGAGCGAATCTCCTGGTGAACAGATTCGTACGTTACGGTAGAAGTCAGCCCCAGAGTCTGCGGAAGGCCGGTCAGAGAAGACCAAACTACTTGCGAGTTGGAAGATCTGACGAACTCACCGGTGGCGACTTTGAAGATGTAGCCAAGAGAGCAAGCCGATTCGTTCGCATAGGAAAGTCCGGTATCTACGAGGCCGATGGTGGCCTGCAGGACGTCGGAGTCAACCAGAATCAGTACGAGGTCGATAAGAAAAACAACAAGAGGCCAAGCAAATACGTGCGGATCGGGAAGAGAGAAGATTAAACAGCTCTCGAAAGTGGACGTCAAACAGCAGAAGCGTCAAACGGAAACATTCTCAGACTCTGAAACTGGCGAATGCGCGCTGCCTGCCCGATTCAACCGATTTCCAGAATGATTACTTTTATCAACTGAACCTAGTCTCTGATTTCTTGAAAACTTTTTGGAATAGCTTAGGCTTAAGAAATGTTAATGGCTGAATACGGTTTCTCTATTATTTACCTTGTCTTCCATGGTGGCGTAAATATTAAAGTTGCATTACCATCAGTGCCGGCCTTAGGGGCGTGCGAAAAGCGCGGTAGCGCGGGCCCGCAACTTAGGGGGCCCGAAAATGTCACAGAAAATTAACGTGAACAAGATAGCTTTATGTTTTCGATTAAATCTTCTCTTTTGTCAATAAAATAAAAGTCAACTTCCTCTGTATCCCAGAATTCTCGTGTATAGTTACATTTGACTTGTAGGCCTACTTGTTAACAATCACTAAAATGAAATGATTAGCAATGAAAAATAATTTGACTTGTGTGATGGGGCTCGTACAGTATATTCTGCACGGGACTCGAAATATGCTAAGGCTGGGTCTGAATACCTAGAGTTGAGGCCTTTGGCGAGGAATGAAAAGCAAGGGGAGATAATTATCAGGCCCGGCTCAAGACATTTGGCGGCCCTGGGCGAATCGGCAAATCGGCGGCCCTAAGCACAAAAAAAGTTGATGACCTTTTTTTTTTTTTTTTAGTCATTCACCTCTTTTAGCTTATAAAAATGGTCAAATTTTTTTGGAAAATTGGAAAATTGGCGGCCCCTAAAAATCGGCGGCCCTGGGCGGTTGCCCACCACTTGCCCATATGGACGAACCGGGCCTGATAATTATATACCTTCATTGAATCAATAAGAGGAACCTAACGCCTTCTAACGGCTACCACAAATCACATCTTGTCGTATAAGACCTACAATCTAAACCTATCCAATAAACTACAAGCATTGTAGTCCAACAACATATAGGCCTATGCAGGCTATAGGCCCATTACTCTGATAGGCAGTAGGCTTTCAACTTTCCGATTGCACTACTGTGGTTCTTTAACGTTTTAGAGCAGTAATTTACGAAATCACACAATCGTGCCTGTGAAGATTTATTGCCTGAAAACAAAAAGTTAGAGATGTTTCTTGTCAACGGACAATTTTTATTTCCTCCGAAATCTCGCCGCTAACGGCTCATTCAGTCCTTGAAGTTATATGACCTAAACTCAAAACTTCTTTGTTAACATACAGGTTTTCTTGGTGCAAAAGGACATGAGTTTCGACCTGGTCTGATGCCTTGTAAACGGTTACGGTTACGATGGGTCCGCAGGGTCGCAACTGCAGGAACTCAAAAGAGAGATGGCCCACACACAACCTGAACGTTACCTCGACCTGCTACAGTTTAAAGTAGGCCCTAATTTACAGCAAACGAAACTGCAAGAATATTTCGGGAAACGTTGGGAAACGGATACTCCTTCGTAAACCGATTAGTTTCCACTAATGTATTTGCTGATTAGCCATGCCGCACATCACAACCCTCAGATCCTGAAACAGTTTACCCATGCAACCATGCATGGAGAGCGTGTTATATGTGGTTAGACCTAGTCAATCAATCAATCAATCAATCAATCAATCAATCAATCAATCAATCAATCAATCAATCAGTCAATCAATCAATCAGTCAATCAATCAGTCAATCAATCAATCAGAATTTGTATAGCGCCCCTTCAAGATCTCTACTCATAGGCGCTCCCGTGCATCAGCAGAGCGTGAACCGGTGACCTGGAGCGCAATTGACATCGTATTACTGTAGGCCCTAATCGTAAACATTGGATATGAAATACAACTGAATAGCCTTATGTTAGAGAAACTAATAATCGGTGGCGTTCTCTCACGTAGTCCAGATAATGTTAAACTTCAATATCAATAAAAAAGTTCATCAAAAAGCGAATAATGTTCAGATAACTAGATTCTCATAATCGACAAGTTACGAGCTCCCGCACGCCCGTAGAGCCCCACCAACAGGTTTCTCCATCCATGGCTGAAAGGTGACGCCATGTGCAGAGTGGGTATAGTGGTACAGGGTGGTATGAACCAGTTCGGAGCAATGCTCTTTACACTACACAAGGGTGATTTGTTTTCTGTGGAGTATCTGAATGTTTCCTGTTTCCCCGATTCAACATGCACTTCAGAACTTTGTAAGGATGACACTCTCAACTTACATATTTATTATGATGTGAGGCCCTATTAAGCCTATCCACAGACCTACACTTGTTTTTGCTCAAGTGCAACAAATGTAGCAGCCAACAATAACTTATAATTATCTAGATTTGATCTAGATTTTTGCTCATTTTGAGTGCGGTTACAAATATCGTATTTGCAGATACGGTCGCGCCATAGATGATAGTAGGGTCCATTTAGGAGGGCATTAACCACCTGAAACTCGACCTTGTAATATTTTTGTTTTTATAGTCTAAATGTAGATCAAGTTTACTGTAAGCTGTGTTCTGCTCATTACCATCGAATAGGCCTATGAATAGGTACGGCCTATAAATGTTGTAGGCCTGTTTAAACGTCCACTGACAGTGATTCTGTTCCGTTTTAATGAGGCGTGTGTATACTTCCTGCATTTAGATAAACGGTCTTTACATGAGTCATGAAACTGTAGGCATGCAGTTGCAGTCTGAATGCAGTATTGGCCTGTATACAGGTAAACCAGGTACAACTGCAAGTATGTGGATGACTAATAGCGTCCAAAACATACTGGTCGTTGACTTCACAATCTTTAGCCACGCCCAAAGCTTTACAGCGGCCTCAGCGGGAAGTTTATGGTTATTGGAAGTTTACCTTTGGGCGACGAGTCGAAGGAGAACTTTTGCCTATCTTCTTCTCCTCATTAGAGAAACTACTTACGACAGTTACTGTGTAGATAAGTAGCTGACACAATGTCACTGTAGAGCCCCGTGCAAACATGTAAGGTGTGTCATAATTAGATGGATATTCTAAGCATGAACAAAAATATACACAACGTACAGACGCAAGCGTGCAAGTCAGATTACGATGTGCTGATTGAGCGCGTAAAATAGGCTTAGTAATGAAATTGTAATACAGACCCATATACATACATACATACATATATATACATACATACATACATACATACATACGTACATAACATAACATAACATAACATAACATCTGTCTTTATTGCATCCAATGACAACATTTGACAGTCATTTACAACAAATTTTTTTATATAATTAGTACAGAATCTGTAAACTCAGTAACTATGAATTACAAGGTAAAAAGAATTAATACTTATGCAACTTCCCATTTCTTCATATCCACTTCTAACAGGTGAATTTATGCAGTTGATTGAATTCTTGTAGTCTTGTAATACTAATGGCTTAGCTGAGTTTATGCAGTTGATTGAGTTCTTGTAGTCACAAGAGGCAATGGGCGCCCCTAAGGGACCTAGATCCCGCTGAACGGGGATGCCCTGCTAATAACTAATTACAATTTCAAAGGATGGCACAGCATGGTTGCTCGCCTCACAGTAGCACAATCCAGTACCTGGCTCAATCGTCTTACTCCCTCCCCGCTTGGAGGCGCTTAATACTTATGGCTTAACTAAACTTAACTAAACTTAACTAACAAACCTTAAGTAACAACACTCACGAGCCGGGCCCCGTCTCCACCAATCCACTAAAGTCAAAATCAAATCGTGCATTTTGGTTATTTATCCAGTATCATTACATGCGACAGAAGAAAGTTTTTTATTTGCTTCTTGAACAAGTGCCTGTCCTGCAACGAACGAATTTCGACTGGGATCTGGTTCCAGATTAGCGGACCAGCTGATCTGATACTAAACCGTCTCACATTCGTACGACTATTAATTGGACGGTATAGTGAGGCTCCCCGCGTATCATGTTTGTGCACCTCCGAGGCCTTCGCAAAGTAATTTTTAAAGGAGGCCGGTAGTTGATCATGCTCGTAGCAGTAGATGAAGTCAGACATTTGAAAGTTGTTTATCTGATTGATAATCATTATTTTTAGTTCTTTGAAAAAAGGGACGGAATGTTCCCATTTCCTTGCTCCCTGGATCATTCTAATAGCTTTTTTGCAGAGTTATTAACTTCTTGAGCCTCGTTTGATAGTTCGTGGACCAGATGAAGTTGCAGTAATTAAGAAAGGGAAAAATTAATGAGTAATAGAGGTTCCTCTTAATTTCGACTGTGAGCAGGTACCCAATTCTAGAGATTATTCCTATATTTTTAGCGACCTTTTGAGCTATATAATTAACATGGACTTTCCAGTTTAAGTGATTATCGACGTAAACTCCTAAAAATTGTGTAGATTCCACTTGGGTAATTGGGGAGCTATTGAGGGCTAGTGACCAATTAATCGGCTTAATTTTCCTATGGGACTTGAAAATGATGAAATTAGTTTTGTCGGCATTTAGGGTAAGTTTATTTGAAATAAACCAATTATTAACAGTGTTTAATTCTTTATTTACCGTTTACATAAGGGTTACGTGGGATTTATTAGAATATACCATATTCGTATCATCGGCAAATAATATGAATGAGAACATTGAAGACACTTTAGATAAGTCGTTAATGTATAGTAAAAATAACAACGGGCCTAAGTTCGAACCCTGAGGAACTCCAAAGGAGATAATTTTAGACCCAGAAATGGAGCCATTACAAACAACTCTTTGTGTTCGCGAGTCGAGATAACTTCTGAACCAAGATAGTTGAACCCCCCTAATCCCGTAGTTGCTCATTTTCTCTAGTAATATATTATGATCCACTGCATCAAAAGCCTTGGCCACATCTAAAAAGATTCCGACCGTATATTCATTGTTTTCAATTGCAGTTGAGACTTTTTCTTCAAGATCAAGAAGTGCCATAAACGTCGAATGCCCCGGACGGAATCCATATTGGGCAGGTTGTATTATATTCAGTTTATGAATGAACGAAGACAACCGATCATACATAATCTTCTCGAGAAATTTGGCAAAAAACGGCAAAACAGATATTAGTCTATAGTTATTAATACTTTCAATATTACCTTTTTTAAACACAGGAATAACTTTTGCCGCTTTAAGTGACTCCGGAACTATCCCATTAGTTAATGAGCTATTAATTATTTCCGAAAGAGGAAGGGTAATTAAATTTAAGTTCTGAAGCGCTATGTACGGGTCTATGCCATCGAGTCCTTTGGAGTGTGTTTTTTTTAAACCATTTCCTACTCTTATCAACTCCTCCGGTGACGTTAATAATAGGCCCATAGATACAATACTCGGTTGAGGTAGGTAATTAAGAAAGGTGGTAGAGGAGTTAGGCAGTCGTGCTGCCAATTCTTTGGGCAAGTTTATAAAATATTCATTGAACTTGCTGGCCATTATTTCGGAATACATACATACATACATACATACATACATACATACATACATACATACATACATACAAACACATACATACATATACATACATACATACATGCAATGTCATGCATACATACATACATGCATACATACATCCATACATACATACATACATACATACAAACATACATACATGCATACATACTTACACACACATACACACATGCATACACAATACACACATACAAACATGCACACACACACATACATACATACATACATACATACATACAACAATACATACATACATACATACATACATACATACATACATACATGCATGCATGCATACATGCATGCATACATACACACATACATACATACATAGTATGTATGTATGTATGCATTACATACATACACACATACATACACACATGCAAACAAATATACACACCGACGCAAACGTACAAACGCACAAACATGCGTGTAAACATAGCACATCCTTACTTACATACAAACATACGTACGAACATACACGAGTAGACCTACAGCAATACTTAGGCCACACATACATGCCATCGTGAGTGGATCTAAACGTCCATGCTTACCTATTCTTCCTAATATTCTAATGAGCAATGTCGGTCTACAGTAGGCCTATACTGCCGTCAAATAATACAGAGACGACAGTGTATTGACTTTTAGGCTGCAACAGCCTATCTACGGGTAAAGTTAGTCACAATAGGTTGACCTTTTTATGCCCTACACAACTGCTTGCTTTGTATGAATAGAATACATGCCCAGGCTGACAATATCACGACTTGTGATAAATCGACTTCTTACAGTGTATGCTTAGACAAACAGTTATACCTGGCTGCCTATTGTATAAACATATCTGAGAATCGAATGAGCCTACGAACCTACTTATGCGGATAGTGTGACACCGGGAAAACCCAAACATGGCTCGTGCATGGGGTATAGGGCTGAGCTTTAGAAGTTTATAACTTTATTGACCAGGAATCGGTAGAGGAGTAGGCTACCGTGAGTTTACACGTGTAGAACATTAGTCTCCGGTTGAAAACGTACACAACTCAGTAATATCGCACACTTCACGGTGAGTAGGGTCTATGTTAACTCTTAATGGATAGACGAGTAAGGACTAACGGTGCATTTCGTCAGGCAACGGCAGAATATAGTTCGCAGCTTCAGCGAATTGTTCAACGCTGCGCTTACATTCCGACAAGAGGCGATGAATTGGGTTATAAGGACGTTCTGGAATGCGCTTTGCCTGCACAACTTTCAGACTTATTAACTAATTTGTTACAATTACATATAGCGATGATTTATAATAGTAGATCATGTAAATATATACACACATGCGTATATATCTATGTATGTATGATTGTATGTATGTATGTATGTATGTATGTATGTATGTATGTATGTATGTATGTATGTATGTATGTATGTATGTATGTATGTATGTATGTATGTATGTATGTATGTATGTATGTATGTATGTATGTATGTATGTATGTATGTATGTATGTATGTATGTATGTATGTATGTATGTATGTATGTATGTATTTATGTATGTATGTATGCATGCATGTATGTATGTATGTATGTATGTATGTATGTATGTATGTATGTATGTATGTATGTATGTATGTATGTATGTATTTATGTATGTATGTATGCATGTATGTTTGTATGTATGTATGTATGTATGTATGTATGTATGTATGTATGTATGTATGTATGTATGTATGTATGTATGTATGTATGTATGTATGTATGTATGTATGTATGTATGTATGTATGTATGTATGTATGTATGTATGTATTTATGTATGTATGTATGCATGCATGCTTGTATGTATGTATGTATGTATGTATGTATGTATGTATGTATGTATGTATGTATGTATGTATGTATGTATGTATGTATTTATGTATGTATGTATGCATGTATGTTTGTATGTATGTATGTATGTATGTATGTATGTATGTATGTATGTATGTATGTATGTATGTATGTATGTATGTATGTATGTATGTATGTATGTATGTATGTATGTATGTATGTATGTATGTATGTATGTATGTATGTATGTATTTATGTATGTATGTATGCATGCATGCTTGTATGTATGTATGTATGTATGTATGTATGTATGTATGTATGTATGTATGTATGTATGTATGTATGTATGTATGTATGTATGTATGTATGTATGTATGTATGTATGTATGTATGTATGTATGTATGTATGTATGTATGTATGTATGTATGTATGTATGTATGTATGTATGTATGTATGTATGTATGTATGTATGTATGTATGTATGTATGTATGTATGTATGTATGTATGTATGTATGTATGTATGTATGTATGTGTGCATGTTTGTATGTGTACGTGTGTATTGTGTATGCATGTATGTATGTATAATGTATGTGTGTGTAATATGTATGCATGTATGTATGTATGTATGTATGTATGTATCTATGTTCGTAAGTACATATATGTATGCATCCATGTGTAACTGTGCATTTAGCGAATTGTGTTAGGTGTTAAGGGCAGAAATACTTCAAAGTTGTAGATTTGCGGCATAGTTTGATCGTATAGTAAGTACTCTCTCAGAAGGCACAACATTGGCTCTTAAGATGAAGATTGGTAACTGATTTTGCAGCGATTCTAACACGTGTTACATGTATTTTTCACCAGCCAATTATGCAAAGTAAAGTAATGCTGTTATGTCATGTCATGCTATGTTATGTTGTGCCATGTTATGTCATGTCATGTCATGTTATGTTATGCCATGTTATGTCATGTCATGTCATGTCATCTTATGACATGTTGTGCCATGTTATGTCATGTCATGTTATGTTATGCCATGTTGTGCCATGTTATGTCATGTCATGCTACGTTATGTCATGCCATGTTGTGCCATGTTATGTTATGTCATGTTATGTTATGCCATGTTATGTCATGTCATCTTATGTTATGTCATGTTATGTCATGTCATGCTATGTTATGTTATATTATTCCATGTCATGTCATGCTATGTTATGTTATGCCATGTCATGCTATGTTATGCTATGCCATGTTGTGCCATGCTATGTCATGTCATGTCATGACATAACATGGCACATAACATGTTATGCCATGTTATGTCAAGTCACCTTATGTCATGTCATGCTATGTTATGTTATGCCATGTTGTGCTATGTTATGTCATGTTATGTTATGCCATGTTATGTCATGTCATGTTATGTTATATTATTCCATGTCATGTCATGTTATGTTATGTTATGCCATGTCATGCTATGATATGTAAAGTCATAAAACTTGCTTTTGCTTCGTGTTTTTCAGAGACGTCCGTTTCTGCTTGAAAAATTCATCTAGGTAATTAAATTGTTTTTAATTGTGATCTTCCTATAAATGACTTCAGCGCTTAAACGACTCCGACCTTATGAACAACGGTTACGAAGAACATAATTCTGCAATTGTTCATTGGGCACAATTATGAGTTCATTGTTTGAATTACGCATAAGATTAGCCTACATAAAGTTTAATCAAATAGCTGTCGTAGAGAACTGAACTCTCTCCACTGAACTATCTGTTACTTCCTGCATGCATGCCATCACCATGGCCGATTGGTCATAATTAAATATGCCGTGCTTAATTTTCTGTACTGAATATAATCAGTAAATTCCAACACAAAGGTATATCGTTATCCAATGACATCGATTTCGCAAGAGCTATAGTCAGGCCAGGTTACCCTAAAGGCAAACTAGGCGGCTGACTAGCGCCCGGCAGCGTCAATGGCCCCCATGCGACGGCACCAGAAACTTGTGTGTGTGTGTGTGTGTGTGTGTGTGTGTGTGTGTGTGTGTGTGTGTGTGTGTGTGTGTGTGTGTGTGTGTGTGTGTGTGTGTGTGTGTGTGTGCGCGCGCGTGCATGCGTTTGCTTGCCAGTTGTCTAGGACAATGATTATTGCAGAGCATGGAAGAACAGGACAGCCCACACAAGTTGATTACCATGAGCTCCAATATATATATATATATATATATATATATATATATATACCGTATATATATATATATCCTTAATCGGACTGGTTTCTAGGAACCTCAATATCTTATTTGGGCTGGCTCCTAGAAACCCCAATATTCCTAGGAGCTCCAACATCCTTAATCCGGGTCTAATGTACAAGGCTTCAAATGATGGCGCACCAAAACCAAACCGAAATACAGAAGATTAGTCGGCTAAGACCGATAGGCAGGCAATACATATTATGTTGCATATACTATGCATTGAAATAAGTAATTTTGAAATGTGATGAGGCATAGGTCGCTCTAGAAACCGTTGCTGTTATATTTTTGCAATCAGGTATATATATGCTATACGGGAAAGGAATGAAGCAACAACACTTGCCAGGCTGGGATTTGTGGGGAGAGGAGACATGTCACTCGGTACGAAATGTATTGAGAAGACATATCCTAAAGGCGTATGAGAGACTTGAGCCAATGAGAAGGAAATCCCCTTGCTCCCTTGCTCTGGTCTTTGTAACCAAAGTATTTGTAAAGCTGTTGACAATCTGAGCGACACATGCAGCTGCAGGCTGTGTCAACAGTTACTCACTGTCGAAGTTAAGTTGAAGAGGACTTCTGAAGGTGTAGGCCTACTCCTGCTAACGTTTATTCACTTCTTGTATGCACATACCACCACAAACGTCAATCGCTCGTACATTTTTCTTTGTAGGCATACCTATACCGTTCGCAATATCATACACCTCAGATCAGACACAAAGAGAGATGAACACGAACGTAAGTGTCTGTTTTTCACTGTGATTATGTCAACTTCCTATAGTATATATCCTAACTTCTACACAGTAGACCTAGTGCCACCATCCCCGCCTCTCTGCTACTATGAGACATAGCGCTCTTTGTATGAGACTGCGTTATGCCCACAGACCCTAAGAGAAAATAAACTTGACACTGTTTTTTTTACTGTAAGACGTCATCTAACCAAATCCACTGTTCACGCCCAAACTATTGTAAGCAAGTCCTATAGTGATCTGAGGAAAGTTTACTTCCTTTAGCGATTTTCGTTGTGTTTAACCATGAATTCCTATTTACATTAGAAGGAAGAAGAAGAAGAAGAAGAAGAAGAAGAAGAAGAAGAAGAAGAAGAAGAAGAAGAAGAAGAAGAAGAAGAAGAAGAAGAAGAAGAAGAAGAAGAAGAAGAAGAAGAAGAAGAAGAAGAAGAAGAAGAAGAAGAAGAAGAAGAAGAAGAAGAAGAAGAAGAAGAAGAAGAAGAAGAAGAAGAAGAAGAAGAAGAAGAAGAAGAAGAAGAAGAAAGAAGAAGAAGAAGAAGAAGAAGAAGAAGAAGAAGAAGAAGAAGAAGAGAAGAAGAAGAAGAAGAAGAAGAAGAAGAAGAAGAAGAAGAGAGAAGAAGAAGAAGAAGAAGAAGAAGAAGAAGAAGAAGAAGAAGAAGAAGAAGAAGAAGAAGAAGAAGAAGAAGAAGAAGAAGAAGAAGAAGAAGAAGAAGAAGAAGAAGAAGAAGAAGAAGAAGAAGAAGAAGAAGAAGAAGAAGAAGAAGAAGAAGAAGAAGAAGAAGAAGAAGAAGAAGAAGAAGAACGGTCCCTTAAAGTAATCCCGAATGGCAGCCATGGGTATGAAGTGTTAGCGGCTTCAGTTTCTTAGCCTCGGCATGCGATGGCAGGTGGCCAGTCCTCTCCCTCATCCTCGGATCTTCCCACCGACAGTGTACTCGATATAGCTGAGTAGGCTAGGGGGCGCAAGTGGAGTAGAAATCTCAAAATAAATTTCTGCCATGACGAGGATTTGAACTCCGGAGCTCACAGTTTAGTCCAACACGTTAATCACTACACTATCGCGTCCCTATAAACATTAAACACGATGCTCAATATAGAAGTTCGTGGTTTAAGAAAAAAATTTCTTATTGTGAACTTCTGCACAACGATGGTATGCAGTGGCCGAGGCCTAATTTTACCATAGGAACCAACAAATGGTTGCTACGGTAAATAGGGCTACGCCTATTTACCATAGGAACCAACGAATCCATGGCTTAGGGGCAGAGGTGGCAAAACTTAAGCATTACAAAATTAAAAATAAAACTGAACATTAAAGCTACTTTAAAACTGCGAGACGAAAATAAACACATATGATTAAAACTAAGTTAGATACAGTTGAAGCTTTGGAACATAAATATTAAGGGCATAAAACCTTGGGATATGGGTGGCAGATTGTTATATCCACCCTTAATGGTCTGTAATTCAAGCACGAATGGGCTTCAGATGGCGTGATAATCCATAGATGATCAACCACTCAGCGGTCGTGGGTTCGAATCCGCGGGCTGAGAGGAGTTAATATAATATAACGGCTCTTGGCAAGTTGTTAACGCCGAGGTACCTCAGTCACCAAGTAGTAGAATTTGGTGGGTAAATTGTCTGCGAAAGAACTTGCAACTCCTGCGACCAGAAGCGTGTTCCTGCGGTCAAAGGAACATCAGGCTTAAGCGCAAAGACAACAATGTCACTCAAACGAAAACACCTTTTAGCCTTTCAACTTAGGTTAATAAGGAACAACAGGCTTAAGCGCAAAGACAACAATGTAACTCAAACGAAAACACCTTTTAGCCTTTCAACTTAGGTTAATAAGGAACATCAGGCTTAAGCGCAAAGACAACAATGTCACTCAAACGAAAACACCTTTTAGCCTTTCAACTTAGGTTAATAAGGAACATCAGGCTTAAGCGCAAAGACAACAATGTCACTCAAACGAAAACACCTTTTAGCCTTTCAACTTAGGTTAATAAGGAACATCAGGCTTAAGCGCAAAGACAACAATGTAACTCAAACGAAACGACATCCTTCCAACCTTTCAGTTTACGTCAATACTCATTTACCGACCAACAGTGGATGAAGGGCTGAGTAAGCACCATGAGGTGTCGCAGTATTGCACAGACGGTTACCCATAAAAGTACTAACCCGGCTCGAGTGTCTTAACTAAACAACACCTGTCAGCTTCATATACAAGCAAAACCAAGCGGCTGCCGAATCTCACTGCGTTTCAGTTATCTAAACTGATTGTTATCTGCCTACGGCAGCTATGAGTGCTTACATAAATTAATGCTCGCAATACGAATGTGTTAAGACTATGTATACATTGTATAGTAACAGCAGTTACTTGTGTTGTTAACCATTTTCCTTCAGATATCCATCTACATCAGTAATGTGGCCATAGAGATCATCAACGTTGTCTGATAGTAGAGACATGTAACTGCACGTATTTCACTTCCAAGAAATGCCACACTGACTGGCTGTATTCTGTTGAAGCATCTAGCTCCAGCAGGGGCGTCTATCCCCCTAAGTCATTGGAGCAACTTCCCATTTCCCCCTCTTCTTCCCTCCCCCTTCCTTCCCCCCTAAAATGGTGGCACACACACTGACAGATCTTCCCCCTATTTCTTTGATGGAGCATTTGCTCCAAGGTTTCTATGGTGTAGACGCCCCTGAGCTCCAGTATCCCTCACGGAAAGCATGGGAGGCTCTCACAACCCGCTTCCCAATCCCAGCCCTCCAACCAGAAACGGGCAAATCACATGGTCCTGAACACGCGCCAGTGAATCGCAGTAGGCCTAATTCCTGTTTTATCTCCCAACTCAGATTGTACAGCCAGAGGACAGAGACAGGTAAACGCGTGACCTGGGTGGTCACGCAGAGTTCCCTCAGCAGACTCGAACCCATAATCACTAGGATAAAACCAAGCGTGCTACCGATTAGCCAGGCCAGGGGTGGCGAACCTTTTTTAAGGTGCGTGCCAAAATGCTGCTAGATCAGTTTACAAAATACCGTCGCGTGCCCCCTCGGAATTTTGAACAGTATATGATTATTTTTCTCATA